>JAQHUG010000414.1:45690-58725 GCA_028555095.1 Dicrostonyx torquatus
TGAGATGATCCTTCCGGGTTCCTGCTTCATGAAAGAGTATGCGAGACATTCTGCAGAACACAAAAGAAAGTGACTGAACTGTCTTTGAATTTTTCTGCTTCATGAAAATGTCTGCTGGACGCTATGGGCCTGTAGGCTGAAGATGGATGCCACGGTACAAAAGAACTTTGGGTGACTGTACAGGCAATTTTGGAAGTTACTTCTTGTTTACTTAGGTAATATTTTATCCTTCTGGAGTCTTTGATGGAGTTGAAGAAGGGATAGTTATAGTTTCCATTGTTATGATAAAAGATAAAATAGATCTAAAAGTGGTAACTGTAATTCTTGATAACTGTTTTGTTATATGTAATTATACTATGTTAAAATGAAAGCCTTTCTTTTTTGTTTAAACAGAAAAAGGGGAAATGGTGTAGGAGGAATCGTCTGTATTTCTGTGCTTTCATTGATTGAATAAAGAAACTGCCTTGGCTTTTGATAGGGCAGGACTTAGGTGGGGAAAAAGAGAACAGGATGCAGGGAAGAAGACTGAGTCAGAGAGAGAGAGCCGCCATGAAGCCGCCAGGGTCAGACATGCTGAATCTTCCCGGTAAGCCCACTACCTTGTGGTGACTTACAGACTATTAAAAATGGGTTGAAATAAGATGTAAGACTTAGCAAATAGAGGCTAGAACTAATGGCCAGGCAGAGTATTTAAATAAATATAGTTTTTGTGTGGTTATTTTGAATGTAAGCCAGCCTGCCAGCACCAGGAGCTGGGCAGGATGGCAGGACACAGCCCGCCCCACTTACAACATAAAGATTTGGCTGATAGCTCAGGCTTATTACTAACTAGCTCTTACAATTTACATTAACACATTTTTTTAAATTAATCTACACTCTGCCATGTGGCTCATGACTTATTATCTCATTTTATACACATCTAGTTTGTTCAGTGGCTCTCTGATTCCATCCTCCTTCTTCCTATCATTCTCAGTTTGATTTTCTTGCCTAACTTCCTGCCTAGCTATCAGCCTGTCAGTTTCTTATTAACCAATGAGAGTAATACATATTCAAAGTACAGAATTATTCCACAGCATTTCTTTCTTTCTGTCTAATTAAAAAGGAAAGTTTAAACTTCATCATAGTAAGATTATATACAACAAAGCCAGTTATTAAAAATTCCAGTTATAATATTCATTCCATTTATATTTGACAAAATTGGAGAAAACACTCAATTATGTATCCTATCTTGGTGAGTCTAAAGTTTCACATCTAATTATCTTTCATCATAACTAAGAAAAACTATAACTATGACAATCTAGTCTTCAACTTTATCAGAGACCCCAGAAGGGTGAAATGTTATCTAGTGATAGGGACATCTTGCTGCCTTGACAGTCATCCAAAATTCCTCTGTAATGTTGGGACATCCAATTCTGGCCTACAGGCCTGGCATAGCTGACAGACTTTCCTGTGAAACATGGAATTCTGAAGAACTGTCCTACCTTGTCTTAGCATGTTTATCAGTTGCTTTTTTTTATCAGTTTGACAGTTGCTGTCCTGCCGGTCCAGTTTGGACAGTAACTGTCAGCAATTGAGGCAAGGACAGTTTCTTTGCCTACTTGGCTAGCTTTTTCCATAAAGAAAGCAAACTCCATATGGATGCCTACAGTGACCAGATCATTAGTCTAGACTATCAGAGGGCCCTAAAGCCTCCTCCTACTCAAACGCTACAAAGCAAGTACATGAGGGATGCTCATTTCATGAAACCAATATATATGTATTTGTCTAATTGGCAGCTATACCTATGGTCTACACATCTTTTAGACCACTCCATAGCATACCAAGGGCACTGTAAATTTAGTGAAATTTTTAGAAATTTGATTTTTTTTCTAGCAAATAAGAACATATATTTGGTTATTGACCACCTAATTCTGACTATCCATATCGTAGTGTTCTGCAGTGTGTAGTCTACATGGAGTTCTGTTTAGAAGGGGCAGAAGTAGTCTTAATTAAGGAGCTCTGTGACAGGTTCTAAGACTCAAGTCAGAAGGAAGAGGGGATTGGAACCAAGGTAGCTATGTCAGTTTATCAAGAAGCCAACTGAGCTTAAGCTATAATGTCTCCTATTTGCTCTTCCAAGGCTCTCTCAGGCACCCCAATAACTCCATATTTCCTGTCTTGTGCTCTTTTCTCTACAACTTCATAAGTTTCATCCTCATAAAACTAGGTCTTGCCTTGGGAGGGTTCTAAAAGAATATTTCTTTGATTTCCAGGAGACTTGTTTTGATCAGTGTGTTTCAACCTTCAGGTCTAGAGACCCTACCTATGTATTTCCCAGAATACTTTGGTTACTACCTCTCCTCTCCCATCTCACCCCATCTAATTCACATAGTACAATCATCTTTCTTTGGGATTTTGTAACACACCAATCTTCTTTTCCTACCTCTAGGACACAATTCCTCTGTTCACCATGGGTTATGTAGCCTGATGAACTCTGTCTTAGGGTTTTATTGTTGTGAAGAGACACCATAATCAAAGGAACTTGGGAAGGAAAGGATATGTTCTTATTTATTTATTTTTAAAGGTTTTTTGCTGTTGTATTTTCTTTTTAGAGATGTATTCTAGTATTTACTTGTGAGTATGCATGTGCATGTATGTACAAGTGTGAAGATGCCCAGAAGCTCAGAAGGATGTCAGATTTCTTAACTACTGAGCCATTTTTTTCAACCCCACAGGAAAGTGTTTACTTGGCTTATTCTTCTATATAATTCTTCATCTTTGAAGGAAGTCAGTACAGGAATTCAAACTTGCAGGCAGGAGTTAATTCAGAGGCTATGTAGGACTGACGCTCACTACCTTGCTCATGCTGCTTTCTTATAGAACCCAGGACCTCCCACAATGGGCTGAGCTCTCTTCCATCAATCACTAATTAAGAAAATGCTCTACAGGTTTGCCTACAGCCTGACATTATGGAGGAGTTTTCTCAGTGGAAGCTTATTCCTCTCTGATGACTCTAGGTTGGTTGTGTTGATAAAAAACTAGTCAGCACACACACATGTCATTCATAATTAGAAATAATGCATTCATGTTTGTGTTTAGTTCAGTCTTTCCATTCTTATACAGTTCAGGATCCTCTTCATAGGGTTGGGTGCTACCCACAGTTGGTAGGTCTTCTCACTTCAATTCATATAATCAAGACAATCTTCTATAGACATGATCACAGGCCAATTTGGTATACAAGACCCCTCACCAAGACTTTCTTCCTAGTTGACTCTAGATTGTGACAAGTTGACAATTAAATCTAATCTTTAAAGTTTGTCAGAGACAGGCAGATCTCTGTGAGTTCAAGGCCAGCCTGGTCTATGCAGTGAGTTCCAGGACAGGCTCCAAAGCTACAGAGAAACACTGTCTTGAAAAACCAAAACCAACCAAACAAAAAAACCCAAACAACAAAAACCAAAACAAAACAAAAAACACACCAAAAAAAAAAACCCAACCAAAAACAAAACCAAATCTCATTCAGTGACTAAGGAGAATGGATGTTCTTTACTACATTCTTGGGAAGACTAAATGGGTAATATTCTAAAAATGCTAAGCGTAGTAGTAGGTGCATACCAACCACTGGTCAGGGGTACCTGATACTAATAAATTCAAATGTAAGTTCTCTGAATCTCTGTACATCTACCCTGGGGGCCTTGGCATCAGGGTCCATTTCTCTTTTAAAGACTCTAATATGGAGCAAATATGTGTGGCACTGAGTAGACTAGATAGCAGACCTCTACCTATAGCAAGGATGGATGAAAAGGATTGTGGGAGCAA
Organism: Dicrostonyx torquatus; assembly: GCA_028555095.1. Taxonomy (NCBI): domain Eukaryota; kingdom Metazoa; phylum Chordata; class Mammalia; order Rodentia; family Cricetidae; genus Dicrostonyx; species Dicrostonyx torquatus. The sequence continues at coordinate 49,489 of JAQHUG010000414.1, forward strand.
AACTCTTCACTCACTTAGGAAGAATTATACTGAGAAATCTACAGGGAACCTTGTGCCTACTTCATAGTTCAATGGATTTTAAAAATTAGTGTGCACTAGTCACTTGGAGACCTTGTTATAACAGATGTCTGGGCTCCACTGCAGGGTTTTTGATTCAGTAGGTTTGGCTGGCGGCTCCTACGCCTCTGATCATTTCTTCTCCTGGTGCTCATGTTGTTGAGCACGGGTGGAACCTAGTGGCTCACTTTTAATGGATAGGATGTGGTGAAAGTGATTGGATGTCACTTCTAAGACCAAGTGACAAAGATCGTGATTGTCTGTTGTGAGCTACTCCACGGAGAGGCCCCCTCCTCTAAAGCTGGCAAAGGCAGGAGGCCTACCACCAGCCATGCCAATGAGCTTGGTCCTTGAGATGACCACTAGCACACACTGTAACTGCTGCCTTGGTAATAGAAGTTGAACTGGGGGCATCCTGTTAAGCCATGCCTAGGTTTCCACCTGTGGTGATTTGAATGAAATTGCCCCATAGGCTCATGTATTTGCTTGTTTAGGCCCCCACTGATGAACTGTTCGGAAAGGATTAGGAAGTGTGGCCTTCTTGGAGGAGGTGCGTCACTGGAGGTGAGCTTTAATATTTCAAAAGCTCACATCAGGCCTAGTGTCTCTTTCTACCTGCTGCCCATAAAGCAGGATGTAAAGCTCTTTCGTGCTGCTCCAGTGCCATGCCTGTTGGCTTCCTGCCATGATAATGGACTAACTCTCTGGAACTGCAAGTAAGCCCCTAATCAAATACTTCCTTTTGTAAGAGTTGCCTTGCTCACGGTGTCTCCTCATAGCTTTAGAATAGTAACTAAAGACATATCCCTCAGGCAATGTGTCTATTTTTATCAAGTTCCTAGATAATGTGGATACTGCTTGTGGTGGTTTGAAAATGGCCCCCAAAGGCCTATAGGGAGTGGCACTTTTAGGAGAAGTGGCCTTGTTGGAGTAGGTGTGACCTTGTTGGAGAAAGTGTGTCACTGGAGGTGGGCTTTGAGGTCTCAGAAGCTCAAGTCAGGCCTTGTGGCTCATTGTCTCTTCTGGCTGCTTGCAGACCCAGATGCAGAACTCTCAGCCACCTCTCCCGCATCATGTCTGCCTGCATGCTGGCATGCTTTCTGCATGATGATAATGTACCAAATCTCTGAATGGTAAGAGAGCCCCAATTAAATGTTTCCCTATAAAAGAGTGCTGTGGTCATGGGGTCTGGTCACAGCAATAAAATCCCAGCTAAAGCACTGCTGATCTGGAGCACCCAAAGAGAGGGCAACTTAGGGACAAAGAGGTGTCACTCAAATGGACTTCTCAGGTGTGGGGCATCTGAGCAGCCATATTCTTGCTCACTCGGCTTTCTGCACCCTCCCCACCAGTTACACGCATGAACTCAGGAGCTCCTACTGTGGACCAGTCTTCTCCAATTCTTACCATCAAATTCAGGGGCACATACCGAGTATTTACTCTGTGTGTGGTCCATTCTTTGTCTCAGTAAAAATTCTAACTTAAAAACATCTCTTAAATTTGAAACCTCCTGGAGTTCTTTAGGAAACCAAATGGGACAGAGAAGAAAGAAAGTAGAGTCATTAGAGGTTAAAGCAGTTGCTTAATTGTACAAGGAAGCAGGGTGATAAGCAATTTGAATTCATTTCTTCTGACTCTACATAGCCACTGTTGTCTAGTCTCATCCTTCACCCAACGTCTATCTTTTGGGAGCAGATAACTGTTCTTACAGTGTTACACATTAGGCAGGTGTGCTTTTGGGTTTTTGTTTGGAAGGATGTATGGCAGTTGTGTGACTTTTCCTGAAGAAATGTCTTCTGTTCACCTCAGCACACTGATGATGTATCAAAGGAAGGATTCCATGGAAGACAGCACAGTCTCTCCTGTGCTGTCTGGGCTTCATAAACCAGTGAGTTTACTGGGGCATGGGCGAGGGTTGCTTTCAGGAGTGTAAGTATCTCAAAGGGAACTGCATCGGCAGAAGTTCCCTGTGTCCATGTGGTGGATGACTCTTGAAAACATATTCTTGGAGTTCCATGCCCAGGATGCAGGAAGCTCTACTGGACATTCTTCTCTTCCACAGCAATTGCTCACTGTTCACATAACCTTGGGGCAGGACCTTGAGAACTGTGTGAGTCACTGAGCATGAGAACCTTCCAAGTTTGATTAGTTTCCTCAGAGCCATCCTTCTGCCAGCAGAAGATGTTGTAATTCCCAGGCAATTACAGCAGAAAAATGGCTCAGAAATGTGGAAAAGAGTGCCAGAAGGCACAGACACAAAATGACTTCTTCAATCTCTCCTGTGCTGTCTGGGCTGTGTCTCTTTACCTCTCGGCTCTGTTTTCCCTCTTCTTCAATTTATCCATAAACTTTCTGCCCCCTCTCCTGGACTTTGATTTATTTGGCTTTGATTTATTATGTTGTTAACTCTGTTTCTCATTCTGCAATAACTCCTCACTTCAAGAATGCAACTCTAATTGACTAGAGAGTTGTCCCTCAGTTCCAATGATTAAGCCAAGAAATATTTGTTTGGCTACCCAGGCCTGCGACCCTCTTGAGGCACCCTCTGCTCTCTACCCATCCCCAGCTCTGTACCATTGGACAGATATGTGTCTGAAAGTTTACTTGACCATGCCGCTGTGAAAACCAGAAGTTGGCAAACCTTTCCTATAAAGGGCTAGACAGTAAGTAATGTAGGCTTTGCAAGGATGTTTACTGTTAACTACCATTCCATGCTGCTGTTGCAGGGCCTAAGCAGTGTGGACAATACTTCAGTGAATGGATGTGGTATGTTCTAGTCAAATATTATTTTCATAAATATGAGTAGACTAAATTTGATACCCAAAGTCTAGTCTGGTGCCTCTAATACCATATAAAATTTGGAGAACACTTTCAAGCCACATTATCCTTCAAGACAGAAGTGGCAATCATTTTTCTCTATTCATTCATCATAGCACTAACCTGGTCAGGGCTCAACATTGCATCCTAACAACTGTTGTATAACAGTTGCCAAAATGCAAAGAAGAAACATTTGGGTACTTCCTAGAGACTGTCATTATGTAAGTCCAGCCAGTCTATAGCCAGAACGCATCCTTCCTTTCCTTCACATACTGTACACACTGTGGAGTCTCATTTTTTTTCTTCTCATTTTTTTTTTCTGAGATGGGGTTTCTCTGTGTAACAGCCTTGGTTGTCTTGGAACTAGCTGCATAGATCAGGCTGACCTTGAATTCACAGATCTGCCTGCCTCTGTCTCTAGAGTGCTTGGGATTAAAGGCATGTGCCACCACTGCCCAGCCCTCAGAGTTAATTCTAAAAGAATTTCATACAATGTATTTTGATTATATTCACCCTCTTTCCACTGTTCCCAGATCCACCCCCTTTCCTACCCACCTAACTTTGTGTTCTCTTTTAGTTTTAAACCTACCAAATATAATTTGTGTTGCCCAACTCTTGTTGGCTTTCCCCAGAGCGTGGTAGACTTACCAGGGATCACACCATGAAAGAAAAATGGTTTCTTTCTCTTCCAGCGGCTATTTGCAAAGCTCCTTAGCTGTGGTTGAGACTTCCTTCTGGGATTCTGATTGGCTTGAGCTTGTGAAGGTCTTATGCACACTGCTGCAACTGCTGCGTGCTCACCCGAGCAACAGCCCTGAGTGTTTAGAAAACATTGTTTTGTTGTAGTGTAGAAGCCCACGGAAGTAGCTCCACCTTGACTGGAGGTCAGAGAGTTCAGGCCTATTCTTGCTCCTTCATGGTAATTGACAAGAGGTTTGACTAAGGTGTGGCTACTAACAGGATATCTTGACCTAGAGTGTGGTCACTTGGTGTTTTGGATGGCCCACCATTCCACCCTAACCAAAGGTCAGAGAGTTCAGGCACATTCCTGCTCCTTCAAGGATATGACAGGAGGTTTGACCCAAGGAGTGGCAGGCTTCAAGATGCTCGGCCTAAGGTGTGGTTGCTGCAGATCCTGCCCAAACAACAAAACATTTAACTCGGAATAACTGCTTGATGCTTCAGGTATTGAGGAGGCAATTGCCCTGTTTGTTCTTTGTATCGTGTTAAAACAGTCTTTTGCCTCTTGCTCCCACCGCCATTTTGGATTGAGGTATATAAGCGTATGGGAAATAAATGCGAGCAAATTCAGTATTCACTGAATTGTCCTTCTGCCCTGATTGCTTCTACTCTGTGTCTCTGTCTATTACTTTTGTATCTCTGTTCTGTCTGCCTGGTATTTCTAATCCACACGCTCCCTACTCTGGAATATGCAAACCCTGTCAAGGCTAGACCTTCATGTTGTAGCTGCTCACTGCCTTTGGCACTTACAATCTTTCTTCCTTTTCCTTCTCCTGCTTCTGCTTGCTGTGATCCACAAGCCTTTGGAGGAAGGGGTATCATAGATATCCCATTTAGGGTGAGCAGGCCATAATCTCTTATTTTCTGCACTTCGGTCAATTGTGAGTTTCTGTATCAGTCTTCATTTGCTGCAAAAGGAAGCTTCTTTGATGAGGAGGGAGAGATGCACTGATCCTTGGATGTAATAACAAGTCATTAGGAACCAGTTTAATACTATGTCTTTTCAAAAATATTAATTTCAGTATAGTAACATCAATTTTTATCATTAATACATTATCATATATTAATAAAACATCAATTATATTATCAATATATTACTATATTGTCAATAAATACTAATTTCAAAGATATTACTGTTATATCAAAATATTAATATCAATTTCAAAAATATTAATTTGTGTATTTGTCTTTTCAAAAATATTAATTTCATTTTTATTATTATTGTATGTGTGAATGAATACACTTGTATGTTTATGCCTACAGAGGCCAGAATAAGGTGCTGATCCCTGGAGCTGGAATTGTAGTTATTATAAACCATTTGGTATAGACTCTGGGAACTAAACTCAGGTCTCCTGCGAGAGCAACAAGTGCTCTTATCTATTAAGCCTTCTCCTGAGCTCCTGTTCTGTCTTGAGACAGGCTTTCATGGTATAGCTCAGGCTGGCCTCAAACTTATTATTCTCTGAGTCAACCAGTGATGGGGTGATAGCCATGCACCCCCCCCCAACTTTGCTCGCACTGGAGAGTCATCACTGAATAAGCTTCTCATGACTTCCTGGATCCTCAGGCATCTGGAGTGTTCATGATGATCTGGGGCTAGTGATTGCCCAAACTGGGACTGAGTGGATTGCTGCTGAGTGAGGTAAGGGGTTCTTACATTAAATTCCCCTGCTATGGTGGTTTGGATGAGAATGGCCCCTATAGGCTCATGTGTTTGAATACTTGGTCCCATTGGTGGAACTGCTTGGAAAGGATTTGAAGGTGTAGGCTTATTGGAAGAGGTATGTCACTGGGTGTGGACTTTGAGGTTTCAAGAGCCCATGCCAGACCCAGTCTCTCTCTCTCTCTCTCTCTCTCTCTCTCTCTCTCTCTCTCTCTCTCTCTCTCTCTCTCTTTCTCTGCCTCTAACTTGCAGTTCTGGATGTAATCTCTCTGCTACTGCTCCAGCAGCATGCCTGCCTACTCCTGCTATGCTCACTGCTTCTATAACAAAACACAATACACTGAGTGATTTGCATGCAGCACACTTTCACTGCTCATAGTTAAGGAGGCTGGGGTGTCCATCAAGACTCTGCATGGTTTGGTGTTTAGTTTAGGGTCCAGTCTCTGCTTTCAGAGGGCACTGGGAATACTCTTCCTCTTGAGGGGCCCAAAGGCTGTGTATTTTCATGTCAGAAGAGAGGGAAAGATGTAGCTAGCTTCTTCAAGCCTTTTAATAAAGCACTGGTCCCATTCATGTGAGTAGAGCTTTCATGGTCTAATAATTATCTATGACAGTGGTTCTCAACCTTGCTAATGCTGCCACTGTTTAATACAGTTCCTCATGTGTGGTGACCCCCAACCATAAGAGGATATTTGTTGCTACTTCATAACTATAATTTTGGTATGAATTGTAGTGTAAATATCTGATATCAAGGGTATCTAATATTTGACCTCACTGAAAGGGTCATTCAACCCTCTTAAAGGGGCTGTTACTCACAGGTTGAGAAATACTGACCTAAAGCCCTCATTCACTCCATTATACTGTTGCATTGGGGATAGCACTTGTTTTCATTAAAGATTTATTTTTATTTAAACATGGTGTTTGTATATGGATTTGTACACATAAGTGCAGGTACTGGTGGAGGTCTGAAGGGCATCAGATATCTTGGATCTGGAGCTCCGGGCAGTCAGGAGCTGCTCAAGGACACGTGTGTTGAGAAGGGAACTCAGGTCTTGAAGAGTAGTATGTGCTGTTAACTCCCGAGCATGGCGCCAGCCCTAGGATTAGTTTTTAACACATAATTTTGAAATTGCATAAATACCTAAAAACCATAACAAATTTCATTGTGCAGAGTTTAACCTTCTTGAGGATGTCATGGGCATCCCGTCTTTCTAAATGCTATAGGCATTTCCTAGATGCCCTTGTAATTTGGCTTGGCAGATGACCTAGATTCCTCACGGCAGACCTAAACCCTAAGACTGTAGAGTGGAAGTAGCTGCCGAGATGTTACCACCTACAGCATCTGTCACAGATGTCATCCTGTCCAGCTTCAGCTTTGTAGGTACTGAGAAACAAGGTGTACCAGTGAAGATCACAAAAGTAAGATGATCTTGATACTAATGGGTGACTTTCGCACCCCAGCTTCCTCATCCCAGTAGATTAGAAGGTCAACTTCTGTACTGTGCACTCAGGCATTCCTGCAAGGCCTATTGCTTTTTAAGTCCTTTGATAATAAGTCTTAAATGATTTTAAATTAAAAGCCACCAAAGCAAATTTTATGGCATGCCATGAACCTAGAGACTTGTAGAAACTCGTACTAGACAGTCATCGAGGGATGAGACGCTGGGACAGCTTCCTGACGGGTTGAGTCTGAAGTCCCAGGATCTGGTCAGTTAAGTAGTTAGGATGTAGCAGTTTGTGGTAAGTAAAAGAGGGTTGCTGGAAGATCGTGGGACAGAGACAGAAGGTACCCAAGTCCCAAGGTCATCCAGAGAATCATGTCTGTTAGAACCACATCTGTAGCAGAGAGAGTATAGTGGAGTTTTAATACAAAATCTCAGAGATATGCTGGCTACTGACAAGGACTTACAAAAAGTTGACAAATGAGTTGGGTTTTGAATTTTTCATTTTGAGGCTCAGTCAGAGAATTAATATTTCTTTTGCCCATAAATAATCTGATAACTCTGTTGCTGCAGAGGTGATAAAATCAAAATGAGCCTCAGATTCTCTTGTGTGAGAGGTGTGTGTGTGTGTGTGTGTGTGTGTGTGTGTGTGGTCGTCATGACACAGATGGAACTCATAGACTAACCAGATAAGGTGAAGGTCAAGCATTATGGGCTTCAGAGGAAACTAAAGTTGGCAATTACAGATGCGAGCTGATTTAGATGATCTAGAGGCTGTGCGATCCCCAGGTTTACTATCTTCGTCTCCTGTACTTACTCCCCTGCCCCACATGAAAGGAGCTTGTTAGACAATTCATTCCATTTTGAACAAACTCCTTGTAAAGATATTTTTTCCATAATCAACTGGAATCTGTTTGTAATTTGTGTCCCTTGATAGAGTTTCCTGTTAGCACATTGCTTTAGTTTCCGGTTAGCGCTAATGTAAAGTTCTGCTACATGTTCTTTCTGCATGTGACTTGGCTCCCAGATTCTTTAACATTGTATACATCTAAGAGAGAGGAAGTGGAAGGCAGCGGGGATCACTGGTCCTTGTGGGGACTGTAGACGGTGGCTGAGTTGATAAAGCAACAGACTATGGTAACTTAAGGTAGAAAGAGTTTATTTGAGCATAAGGTTCTAGAGGGATTGACTACATCGTGGGAGATAGTGGGGAGCATGACGGCAGGCAGGGCTGGTGGCTGGGACAGAGAGACAAGAGCTCACACCCTTAAAGGTAAGCACAAAGTAGAAACAGTGAACTGGACGTAGTGTGAGAATTTCAACCCTCAAAGCCCCCAATGACTACTTCCTCCAGCCAGACCACAGCTCCTAAACCTCAAACAGCGCCACCGGCTGGGGACCAAGTGTGCATGAGCACTATTGGGCATGTACCTCATTCAGACCCCACATTGAGTGTGTGATAAAAATGTTCCTGTTGAATAAAAGTTCCACTGCCAGCTTATTTTTCCATCCCACTGGAATGTCCTATTATTACAAGTTTATCATTAATTTGTTAGTTCATTTACGCTTGGGCAAATGAATGATCTTTGGTTCATACATGTGTCAGCATGAATTTTATTATTTTGAATATTCATTAATGAATTATTTATTAATGAATACTTATTTTTGAATATTTATTAAATCACATTTCTGCTTTCATTTCTCATACCACCTATTATCAAAATAGCTGTTTGTAGTTTCATTGTGTGCATTTCTCTGCTAAAAAGAAAATTCCAAGAAGGAAATGATTTTATCTTTTTTGAAAAGACTTATTTGTATTTTCTGCATATGCATGTTTATCTGCATGTGTGTATGTGTACCACATGTATACAGTGCACACAGAATCCAAAAGAGGGCACCAATCAGCCGGAACTAGAGATGACTGTGAGCTCCATGTGGGTTCGAGAAACCTAACCTGGGTTTTCCAGAACAACCAATGAATGCTCTTAACCATGGAACCGTCTCTCTATCCCCAAAACATTATTTAGTTTACTCCTTGCTGTGTCTTTGAAATCTGGTCCAGAAAATTAAATGAAGTGGGCTCTTATTTCAGTCTCTGTATTTGTCACCCCCTCCATATATATATTTAATGTATATGAATGGATGGCTGCAGACCCAGTGGCAGAAGAGGGAATGAAGGAGCAGAGGGAGACTCATTTTCTCTCGCCGCATACCTGAAACCTTAGCCACTGAAAAAAAACATGTTTTAATCCAACCGGTTGTTTTTGTCAACTGCTTCCTGCTTGTAGTCTGTGCTAGGTCAAATATGGAGGCTCTTCTGGGTCAACATCTAAACCCAGTTCATGTGAGCCTTCAGCAGGATTTATTTCCTTGCAATATAACCTGAGTGACACAGTCTTAGCCTGTTTGTGGCAGGAGGCAGCTTTCAGTGGCTCTAGGCAACTTCCGGCCACATGGTCCTCCCATCAGCAATTCACAAGTGACAGTTTGTTTCTTCAGGGCACAGAGGACTTCTCT
>JAQHUG010000414.1:76594-99162 GCA_028555095.1 Dicrostonyx torquatus
CGCCATTAGCTAATTATTCCGCCCCCCTAATTAGCTGTTAATTAATTAATGGGGCTGTACCACCAGGTCCCAAGAGGTATAAAAAATAGACCCACGTGGAAAGCGCTCTCTGCGGATCGCCGGCCTGCCTGCTTCTTCGGAGGAGCTTTGTCCGGTACGGTAACCTGTGTGTATTTTGCCCCTAGTAAACTGTGAGTCTCAAATAAACATCTACAGTGCTGCATGTGCTATCCTCAGCAGCTTACAGCAGGCTAGACTTAGTGGCTTGCTCATCCCGAGTCAGCTGTAGCCTTAGTCTGACTATGAACTTCTTAATGGCAGGGAGTAGGTCTCTAGTTTTGTTCTCCCATTCCCACATAGTACTTATCCCCATTTATATTTATTGAATAAATTAACAAAAGTATTCATACTCTAAAAAATCATGAACATCGTCCTCTTTTCTGAGATTTGACTTGCTATTATGACTTGGATGGGGAATGCCTTCCACAGGAGGTGCTGTTTTGAGAAGTCTTGAGATCTTAAAGAGATGGGGCCTCCCTGGAGGAAATGGGTTCCTGGGGGTGGGGATGGGATAGGTCTCATTGGCTAGAGAGTATATCCAGAACTCTCTGTTTTCTAATTTCAGACAATGTAACCAGCTGTCTTGCCACATTAATTACTATTTTTGTCATTGTGTTAACATTCCACAACTAAAAGCAACTTAGGAGAGAGGGTTTGTTCTCTTATGGTTGCATGGGGACAGAGTCTATCATGGTGGGGAAAGCATTGAGATAGTGAGGGTGAGCATGGTGCAGCAATCAGAAGGTGGCAGGTCACATTTTCATATACACACAGAAAGCAGAGCGAGAACGAGAGTGAGAGCAACAGTGAGTGAGAGAGAGAGAACAGAGAAAAGGAAGTGGGTCAGGCTATATAAAACCCCCAAAACCCCATACCTCAAAATGTACTTCTTTCAGCATCCTAAAAGATTCCATAACGTCCCCAAAGAACATCACCAGCTGGGACCCAAGTGTTCAAATACCTTAGCGTATGTGGGTACATTTCTATCCAAGCTGGTGTATTCTTTCACAGGGTTGAGAAAAGTAACTGGTAAACCTGCCTTCCAGCTACATAGTGAATTTTATGTGGACAGCGGCCATGCTTTTCCAATGGAGTCTTGCTGCCGTGCAGTTCTGAGAGAGCGACGTCGGGATTAACACACAGCACACTTCAGGTTCTGCAGACAAGCCCTTATTCCTCTTTCTCACACAGTATATATATAGCCCTCAGCAGGGGAGGCCGAGCCAGGAAAAGCAGGAAACTCTCACTGCATCTCACATGTCTTAGAGGTAAATATCCTTAGAAAACAACAGATTGTTCCTGTTTTTGTTCCTGTTTTCAACCAACCACAAGAGTGCAAAACAGATCAAGTGGGGGTGCAAAGGCCTGTCCTCAAGGGACCCAACATCTTACTATCTTGATCCTGAGTAAAATGTTGAGTGTACAACCAGAGCCCTAGACAATGAGGCTGGAGAGATGGCTCAGTGGCTAAGAGTACTTGCTGCTCATGCAGAGGACCCAAGTTCACTTTCCAACACCCAAGCTAGGTGGCTCCCAACCACCTGTAACTTAGGTTCAGGGGCTCTGCTACTCTCTTCTGACATATGAGGACACCCATACACGTGCACATATGAATTTACAGACACACCTCACACACAGAAATAAAAACAAATGCATCCTTAGATATAACTCCAAACCAGGAAGGTCACAGAAGAGGAGTTGCAAAATATGGTAGAGTGGGAGATAGGGCAAAGAGCCACCAAACACTATTGCAGCTGTGAATCTTGGCAACTCCAATTACCAGCACTGGGACTACACAAGACTGGTCATGTCACTAATCAGCCATGGACTGGGGAAAGGCTTGTGGGGCTCCACCATTTTCCTCTCAACTATTGGTTATTGATAGGCATTGAGAGAAGAGGGAATCTCTGTGGTCACATGTCCTAACTGGCGAGCCCATCAGGCTCCATTGAGTGTGCATTCTGAGGATTTGAACTCAGATCCTGCTGCTTGTGCAGTAAGCACTCTTATTCTCTGAGCCATCTCCACCATCCCTTATTTTATTTTTCATGTATCATTTTAGAGTATCATGTATCCCAGGATGGCCTTCTACTCACCATACAGTCAAAAGTAACTTTGAACTCCTGATCTTTCTGCCTTTAACTCTGGAGTGCTAGGATTGCAGGCATATGCCACTATGCCAGCTTTATGCCAAGCCTGGTTTATCTTGAGCTCGGGATTGGACCAGGACCTTGTGCATGCTGCGTAGGCACACTATCAACTGAGCTATATCCCCAGCTCCTGTTTTTGTTAATTGCCATAAACATTGCACATGTTCATGAGGTAAAGTGTGGTGTGTCTTTTTGTACATACTTTGCCTAATGATTAACTTAGGGTATTTAGAATAGCAGTCACTCTGAAACATTTAGTGTTCCTTTTGGTTATTTTGAAATATATGACACTGGAAGCTGCAGAGCCTGGAGGTATGGGGAACCAGAATAAAGAGAATGGCCTGCTTTTAAACTGTTATGGGGCAATGCTAAAACAGATTGCAACTTGGCTACATGGTAGCCAGAAAGATGGGTACATGATATGAGAAAATGAACTTTGAAGCCAGAAGTGAGCTTGTATTCACTGTCTCCACCATTCTTGCATGGTGTGACCCGGAAGGCTGCATCAGTCCCTCTGTGCCATTCCTTCACTGCTACCATTGAAATCTCAGAAGTATCAACTGCAGAGAAGGACTGCTTGAAGGAAGGAGTGAGTTTTATCCTTAAGGGCTTAGAACAGTGTATGATGAGGGATCTGGGCCACCCAAGTGATGGCTGAAGCAAGTAAGTGAACTAGAAGTTGAAGGTTTCGAGGGATGTGACTCAGGACAGGCTCACATGAGAACATACGATAGGTGGGTAGAGCGGGATGCGTGGATTGCTGAGTTGCCTCTGCTACAGTCCACTGGTGGCCAGTGTCCTAGGGGCAGATAATCTCTGTTTACATACGCAGATGACACCCATGGGGGAGTAAGGCTGTTATGAGGAGGCTAGCCAGCATTGTGACAGGCATCCTAGGATTTGGCTGAAGCTTAGAATTTAGAGCCTTCATACATTCTTCTTTCTTAAAAAAAAAAAGCCACATGATCTAGGCACTAATATCCATTCCCATTAGTTGTTGGTAGAATCCCCGCTGCTTGACAGACTTGATATATTTTAACCCAGTCTTCAGCTTTCTCTGATCCCACCTCATCAATCCCTCTATGCCCAGGCATGTCTGCCTTCAGCTGGCAGACGTGGCAGGTTTTTCATTTCCTCCATGTAAATGACTTGTTTATTACAGTAGGGGTCCCTAGTCTTTGGAAAGCAAGCTGGCAGATATCCTCAAATAGGTCTTCATGAATAATAATGCCTAAGAAGACCTGAGATGAGTTTGGATGTCGCTGCTTTGAAATTCATACATCATAAGGGATGTCATTTAAACAGAAAATGGAGATGGCGCCCTGTGCAGACGGAGTCTGAAATATGCTTTCTTTACAAAACTTATCAGCCCAGCTCGGAAGAATGGGATGGCTAAGGTGGGAGGAGGTGATCCCTGGAATGTGTTTGACTTGAGGATAAAATTTGTTTTTCTGATTGTACTCAGGCTTTTTACAGTCTCTGGGTTTAAGTTTATAGTTTGCAGTTCTGTTTCTAGCAAACCTTTCTCAGCTTCCTCCGTTCTAGATGGTGAATTTCCCACAAAAGGCACAAAACTGAAGATGTAAGGACATTTATGTTAAGCAAGTTGACTCAATTTCGTTTGTTCTGGGAGACAAAACAGAAATGGCGGGAGTGTTTATTCCAGGACTTTACCCCCCTCTAGACTAAAGGTCCCAGGACTTGATTGCACATGTAACCACTTGGAGACAGTTTAATCCCAATGGCACCTAGAACTTGCCCAAGAGCTTCTACTCTGGGTCTGTCCTGCACATTGACACTTCTCAATGATGCCCGGGTGGTTCTGACATGTAGAAAAGCTTGAGATTCACTGGTGTATATTATACCAACCACATAGACTTGGGCATTTGTGGAGAACAGATCGCATGATCCAATGGACATATTTCCACAGAGAAGGCTGAGCTGACTCTTAGGAGAGAAGTCACTGGGAGTTGGAAGGAAACTGCACACCCAGGTACCCTGACTGGAGCTTATTCATATTGTAATGTAAGCTACAATATGAAGCTTACATATTCATATTGTAGGTCATAGCTCAACCCATAACAATGTAGAATTTGCATATAACTTAACCTGACAACACTTTCAATCACTCCAGCTGCTTTTCTTATTTGTTCTTCCACTGGATTAAATATACACATTTCCTGTAAACACAGGCTCTGTTGGTGTTTTTAGCTTCTGATGCTTTTTGTATCTTCTGCTTTGAACTGTTCTCCAGATCACTATAGGGTCAGAGTGGCTGTGTGTCATCAGTACCCTCATCTTACTCATCGTTGTGAGATTGCCTGACGTTATTCAGCTGTCTGCTTCCTGAGCTCACATACAGCACAGGTCCATGTGTCCCAGTGAGTAGTCATTCAAGCCAGCAAAGCTTTCTTCCATACAGAATCTCTGGTCATGTTTCAGAGGGATGATGAAATATTTTCTCTGACATTTGGTGCCTTTTTATAACCAATATCCAATGGACAAATGCTTTCATCCTGTGTTTGTGCATGTGTGTGTGTGTGTGTGTGTGTGTGTGTGTGTACACGCCTACATGTGGAGAATAGAGTTCAATGTTAAGTGTCTTTCTCAGTTTCCTCCACTTTATCTTTTGAGAAAGTTTCTCAAACTGAATTTGGAGCTCACTAATTGGCTAGACTGGCTGGCTAGCAAGCCTCCCAAATTCTCCTGTCTTTGCCCCTCCCCCAGTACTTGGATTAAAAATGTGTGCCACAGTATTTTATGTGAAATCTGGGGATCTGAACTCAGGTGCTCATGCTCATCCAGTGAGCACTTTACCTACTGGCCATCTTTCTAGCTATCCTCATCCCTTTTAAAGCATGGAAGTCTAGCCACCTTTGTTAGGGCTGCTGTTGCTGGGATAAAACACCATGTCCAAAAGTGACTTGGGAAGGAATGAGTTTATTTGGCTTACACTTCCATATTACTGTTCATCATCGAAGGAAGTCAAGATGCTGGAACTCAAACAAGGTAGGAACCTGAAGGCAGCTGACACAGAAGCCATGGAAGAGTGTTCCTTACTGGCTTGCTAATCATGGCTTGTTCTGCCTGTTTGTTTTTTTTTTTTTTAATAGAACCCAGGACCACCAGTCAAAGAATAGCACCACATACCATAGACTGGGTCTTTCCCCCATCAAACATTGATTTGGAAAATGCTATATAGCCAGATCTTGAGGATGTTGTTTGTTTTTTGGTTTTTCAAGACAGGGTTTCTCTGTGTAGTCTTGGCTCTCCTGGAACTTGCTCTGTAGACCAGGCTGGCTTCAACAGAGATCTGCTGGCCTCTGCCTCCTGAGTGCCGTGCCACCACTGTCTGGCAGGATGCAAAGTCTTAATTGAGAGCCTCACTTTTCAAGTGCTTATAATTTGTGTTAAGTTGACATAAAAGCAGCTAGGACAATTGACCCTTTGACAGTTTGGCACACTGTTAAGCCACAAACTTCTCTTTTTTTTAACTTCAAGATCACATATTAATATCAATATTAAAATGTAAAAATTCCGAATTTTAAAAGCCCCACAATCTTTTAAAACTCAAACACTTAAAATAAAATCAAATCTCTTTAAAATATCCAATCTCTTTTAAAATCCAAAGTCTTTGCAAAATTCCAAATCTCTTTAAAAGTTCAAAATCTCTTAACTGTGTGCTCCTATACAATCAAACACAAATGAAAGACTTTCTTTCTTAAAGAGGGAAGAACCAGGGCACAGTCACAATCCAAGCAAGGAAAAACCCAGCTCCAACAGTGTAGATAACTCATTGTCCAGTGTTTGCGATCCACTCACCATCTTCTGGGCTCCTCCAGAGGGCTTGGGTCATTCCTACAGCTCTGCTCTACAGCTCACAGAGTTTGTCCTCTTGGCTCCAGCTGGCTCCACTGCACAGCTGCTGTGTCCTTGGTGGGCATCCCATGGTCCTGGCACCTCCAAAATGCTGGGGTCTTCCGCTGCACCTGGGCTGCACTCTCACCAATAGCCTCCCATAGGATCTCTTCATGATGCCAAGCCTCAACTTCTCTGCATGACCCCTTCAGTCCCGGGCCTGAGGGCTCAACTGCCACTGAGGGTGCACCTCCTCTAATGCCCTCTCCTGGCCTCTCACAGTGCCAAGCCTCAGCTGCTCGCCTTGATCCCGTCATGCCTTAAAACTGGTACTACCCGGGAGACTCATGACCAAGTTCAGTTGCCTGTGCGAGGTGCAACCTTGGCTGCCTCTGGAGCACAGCACCTGAGTGCTGATCCTGCAGAAAATGTAAAAA
Organism: Dicrostonyx torquatus; assembly: GCA_028555095.1. Classification (NCBI taxonomy): domain Eukaryota; kingdom Metazoa; phylum Chordata; class Mammalia; order Rodentia; family Cricetidae; genus Dicrostonyx; species Dicrostonyx torquatus. The sequence continues at coordinate 83,100 of JAQHUG010000414.1, forward strand.
TTCCAAATTTTAAAAGCCCCACAATCTTTAAAAACCTTTTGGGAAGAAAGACTTCGCCTCAGTGATGAAGGAAAATGTAGGACCAAATAAAAGATCATCTCCACCACCAGGAGATTTATAATCAAGTACAGGGACAGATGGTATGAATAAATGGGGCCACAGGGAGGTTGGTGGGAAGACTTCCTTAAGAAACCGGTCAACTGCTAAGCCTTCTACCAAGATATTAGCATATTAACATGAGGACCCTCTTGTAACATATTGGCTCCGTGTTTGGAAAGGCAAGAGCAAACCAAGTGGAAAGATCAGACTCTGATTCCCCCACTATACACATTTGAGGGGGTTTACTAGGAGCAAACCAGGTGGAAAGGTTCTACTATGATTCCCCCACTACATGCATTTGAGGGGGCATACCAGGACGTTCAGATGAAGGGTTGGGTATCCAGCCCGAATGTCACATTTGTAGGTGGTGTTCCATTATCTCAGTCCTGGCACATAATTAAGCTCCCGCTGGTACTGCCAGAAGACCTGACAGTTCCAAACATGAGTTACTTCTCTGGGTTCTTTTGCCAGAAGAAGCTTAAAGCAGCTAGTGCTTTGGAGCATGGAACTTGGAGAGGAGACTAACGTAGTTGGCAGACTGTCTAACACACTTGGGGTGAAACAGAACAGAATGTTCTTATAGTTCACACAAAGGAAATGAAGCATACTTTTGTACCCGTGTTACCAAGTGATCCAGTATTGGGGGGAAAGGCAGCTGCTTCTCTCAAGTCTTAAGTTAATTTCATTGTTTGATGTCTGAAGAATGGAAAGAGGTTCTCACAACTGACCTTATTTTTGTTCTCCTACACTGTGATTTCACTGAGCTTGGCTTTTCCCCTTTAATAGCTTGAGGGGAGCTTAATGCCTTAGTACACATTAGCTGTTATTTGGTTTCACAGCTTCCCGCGTCTGCAAAATAATTTCTTTATACTTTTGGTTGGCACTGTTAACTGCTTTCCTAATATCTATTCTTCTTTCCCATTTCCAAGCATGGTCCTCTCTTTGTTTGCCAGGTCCAGGTGCTGAGCCCTACAAGTTCCTGGGCTCCCCATTCCATTGATCTCGTCGTTAGACTAAGGGTTAGTCAGAATGAGGTGGGACCTCATTCTGATGTGAGCTTTTGGAAAACTTTTTGTTCTCCTCTTATACAAACGGAGAGCTGTAGAGATGACTCAGTGGGTGAAGCAACTGCTCTGCAAGCCTGGAGACCTGGGTTTAGATCCCCTAACACCCACATAGAAATCCAGGTGGAGTGGTGTTACCTGCAATTCCATGACTGGGAGACAGAGTCAGTGGAATCTGGGGGCTTGCTGCCCAGCCATCCCAGGTAAGTCAGTGAGTGAGAGACCCTCTATCAAAAAAAAACATGAAAGCCAGTTGGCAAGATTACTCAGGGGTTAAAGGTACTTGCTGCCAAGGCTTACCACCTGGGTTTGATTTCTAGGACCCACAGGGTAGGAGAGAACCAATTCCTATAGGTTGTCCTCCTACTTCTCCACACACATGGTTGTATATGTGACCCTACAAATACTCACAAAATAAATAAATGTGAAAAGTTAAGATATATAAGGTGAGCAATAGATGAAGATACTTGATGTTGACCTTTGGCCTTCATGTGCACCTGCACACACATGCACATGAGTACATACAGCACACACAAACACACAGAACAGCTGGTTCCATTGTCCCCTTGCTCTAGGCTTTAAATGGAGGCATGACACTGAGAGTCTGGGCTGCTGTTCTGTGATCATATAACCTCTGCAAGAAGCAGAGGAAGAGAGAGTGAGATATTTGCTCGTGTTAGCTGTTTTTAAGTCTTCACTCTGTGAGAATGATGTCTTGGGTTTTGGGAAAATGTCAAGGTTTTCTTTTATTTAGAAAGGCACTTGAGTGTCAGAACTATAGATTTTAGACTCAGAACTTCTGGATTGGGTTCATGACTGTGTGTATCACTTACTAGGATGTGAAATTGGATAAGCTAGATTTTTTTTTTAATCCTTGGCTTTCTCATCTGTGAATATGAAATTATGTTGCTTAGTGTTTAAATGAATTGCAAAAAATAGCAGTGGAAATAAGTGAGATATTCTTATTAAAATAATTTGTGTATGGTCATTATTTGTTATGACAAAGAGAACTGTTTTACAATTGAGGAAGTGGTATTAATTTATATCTGTTATGGATTCTTAACTCTATGCACTAGCTCACTATGAGATAGTCACTTAGAGTTCACTGAAGAGAGGAGGAAGCTGAGGCATGGTAGGTTAATCTTAAAACTAAACCAAATCAAAAACAGGGGACTGGAGAGATGGATCAGCAGTTAAAAGCTTGCTGCTCTTCTAAAGGACTCATTCCAGAGCTCACAGCCACCTAGGGATGTGGCTCCAACTCAAGGATTCTGACAACCTCTTCTGGCCTCTGTGAACACCCACAAACACAGGGAAGACACACACACACACACACACACACGTATACACACAAGCATACACTCACACATACACACATACATTTACATATACACCCACGCATACACACACACACAAGCATACACTCACACATCCACATACGCACACACACAAAGAAAACATAAAAATACATCCTAAAACCCTAACAAAACAAAGCTCTGTGCTCTGCATCTGAGCCAGACCATCTGTCATGTCCTCTCCCCAGCACTTTCCCATGGTTCCTTCTGATGATGTGGTGGTTTTTCTCTTCTTCCTTTCTCTAGAAATCCATCCTTATGCTCCTTATTAAAACCCTTTCAGAATCCCATTACTCCATCTGATTCCTGTGTTCCCATCATTGAAAGGGTAGATTCTTGCCCTTTCAGAAATAACTAAATACAGGAGAATGGTCTAGTCCTGCCCTTTCTTTTAACGACCTCCCATTTGGGTTCATTCCTTCTCCCAACAAGTCATCTCAAGCACAAAGCCTGTAATGGGATCCAATTATCATTTCTCTTTAACACTTGAAGTTTATCCCTAATTGCTTCTGTCCACAGTATAGAAGAAAATATTTTGGCAATCTTGCTGAATATTCTTTTCAGTAAGATTAGCAGTATTGACTGTCTCCCTTTCCTGCCCATGCCCACCCACATCAGCCCCTGACAGTGCCCATAAATCCTGAGGGGGAAAAGAAGCAGAGTTGCCCAGGATTGGGACCTTTCTCAATTTCTAACAGGCATTTTGGAGGGTCGGTTGTGTTGTCTTTCTTTCCACGGGGTCACTCTTTATCACCACGGTCTGTTTCAGTTTGTTCTGAGACACTCTTACTAACTGAAGCCATCATGTTCTTATTTTTTCTTTTCTATTGCTGTCAAAATTGTCTTCCATCTTCTGCCTGTCGGCTGCTCTCCGCCCTAAAGACGTGCTGATGGGAGAGAATGGCAGGGAAGCCGGCTGCTTCTCTATTTCTACTGGTGACTTAAACACCTTTTCACCAAATCTGTCACTATCATGGTTCTCAGCGTGTCAGAGAACACAGCAAGGTAGGGGAGGAGCAGACAAGCAGGACAGACCAATGAGGGCTGATCAGGCAGACACCTTTTCTGCTGAGGCTCAGGGAGGCTCAGGGTAAGAAACTTCAAATTGGATAAGAATTTGCGTCTTTGCTGTCAGTGCAGACTGGAGCAGGAAGGCAAATGTAACAGGGCAGGTGAGTGGGCCAGGCCAGAGAACAACAGTAGAGGCAGTCGCTGGCTGTGAGAGTTACTAGTTTTGTGCTTTTAGCGGGTGGTGAAAATGAGGTTCTCAGTTGGATGGATGACAGAGCCGAAGGGTCATCAAGGGTCATGCTCTGCGTCGGCACCTGTGCTGCGCAGGAATTGATTATTGTCATTTCTAATTGGGGGGGGAGCAGATTTGGGGGCACAGCACAAAAGGTCACATACAACATACTGAAATGGCTGCTGTGAAAGAAACAGACTTTTTTGACCAGAAGTTGTTCCACTTTCATGAGATTTAAAAGCTTTTTCTTGGTGTGAATTTCTTGATGTATAGAAAGCCCCATAAACCAGGAGAAGGGCAGCATAGACTGGCTTCCAATTACATTCTTCTCAGTATCACATTCCTCAAGCACTAATTCCCTAATCGAAAATGGAAAATTACTTTATGCTGCTTGCCAAAGTAAAAAATACACTGCTCGTGAAATGTTTTATATGCCATAAATGGAAGCAATAAATCAATATGATTTAACTATGAAATATTTAATAGAAGTACATTTTCATCACCAATTCTGATGAAAAGAATGCAAAGGCTTGATCAATATTAAAGATATTGTTTTGTGTTTGTTTGTTTGTGTAAAATGGCCTCTTTCAGGAACAAAGCAAAACTGTTTCTGACTAGATGTAAATTTTAGGGGATAAAAGACATTTGGAAAAGTTTAGTTATTGGAGAAAATGATAAAATCAAAATATGTTCCTTATTTTTTTTGGTTTTTTTGAGACAGGGTTTCTCTGTAGCTTTGGAGCCTGTCTTGGAACTAGTTCTTGTAGACCAGGCTGACCTCGAACTCACAGAGATCCCCCTGCCTCTGCCTCCCGAGTGCTGGGATTAAAGGCGTGAGCCACCACCGCCGGCTCAAAATATGTTCTTTAAAAGTCTTAAAAGTGTTAGGTTATAATTCTGTAAGGTATAAATGCTGTAGTCACAGCCCGTGGAGAATATGGTAGGCATCTTTAATGATGTCACTCTGTAACTGAGTGCTAACATTCTGGACTGCTTCAAAGATTCAACTGTATTGAGTTGGAGGACTGCACCCATATCTCAGTCAGCTCATATTCATGAGTACAGTTAAAATCACTTTGATCTTTATTCTGCAAAACATGAGAAAAAGAATGCAACTTGTTCATAGCTTCAAAAATTACTACTCAAAGATTAATTCCTGTTTGATAACATTTATTGAAGTATCTGCTTCATGTCGGACTCCGGTCATTGTGCATACTCATTGTTTTTCCCCAGTCAACAGAGACATGACTCTGAAGATTTCATTAGAGTAAGACAAGTCTTTGTGAAGACAATGAAGTCAGTATACTGATATGTATCTTTATTTTTCGTTGCTCTCAAAATACATCTTAATTTTGTACTTATTTTGATTATTAAAATTAGCTTGTAAAACATTAGTTTTCCATATGAGGTTTACATAGCTTTCCTTTTGGTTGAGTCTCCTCTCCATCTCTCTCAGCATCCCTCTGTCCCCTCTCTCTGCTGCCCTCGCTCACCCCAGTGCACCTCACTTCTGTCTTACTCTGTTGTCTTCCATGAACATAGTGGAAGGCCCAGAGATAGAGGCACACAAATACAAATTCCTAATTTTTGATAAAGGTGTTAAAAATATGTACTGGAAAGCAGTTTATTCAACAAATGATGCTGTCAAAATTGCATATCTAGCAGCGGAAGAATGAAATTAGACCCGTATCTCTCACCTCTCACAAAAATCAATAAAACCAGGTAAAATATTTTAATTCAAAACTAGAAACACTGAAGCTGCTAAAGGAAGAAACAGTAAGGATGTAGGACAGATACTAACATCCTGGATAGAATCCAAACAGCACAAGACACAGCTCCAAGAACAGACAGGTGGGGTTACACAAAATTAAAATGCTTTTCCACAACCAATGAAACTGTCAAAAGAATTAACAGACTGTCTATAGGATAGAAGAAAAATCTTTGCCGGCCATACCTCAGACAGGGGCTAATATCTAGAATATATAATGGGCTGCAAAATGAAACTTCAAAGAAGTCCAAAACTCTGAACAGACCATTTTTTTAAAGAGGAATTCCAAATGGACAAGGAATACTTAAGAAGATGGATTATAAGAGTCAGGCCAGGGAGTTTGCTGTGAGGCTGTGTCTCCCGCTAATGTCAGAAGCTACATCCATAAAGTCTCAGCAACATGACTGCCTACATGTGAGCTGAACAAGGGTGACATGAATGAACACGCCAAAGCGGCTGGGGACTGCCCATGAGACCTCAACCCTACACAAAGAACTACAGAAAACCGAGGAAAACTGGGAGCAGAAGAGGTGGTCTTCCCCAGGGAAGAATACAGCAGTTGGATGTCCAATGACAGATGGTGTCAGCCCTGAAAACATACATACGGTAATGCTATATGAACTGAGTGGGTTATCCTTAAGAATGTATGGGTATATGTATACACACACATACACACATACACACACACACGTAGTCCTGCAATTACAATTAATGAAAAAAGAGGCCATAATCTTGAAGGAGAGAGGGAAGTGGTACATGGAAGGATTTGAAGAGATGAAAGGGAGGGAGATATGCAATTTAATGTAATTTCAAACTCTTTAAGGTGTTCAACATCTTTTTAAATTGATTTTATTGAGCTATACATTTTTCTCTGCTCCTCTCCCTTTCTCTCCCCTCCCCTTCAACCCTCTCCCATGGTCCCCATGCTCCTAATTTACTCAGGAAATTTTGTCTTTGGTGTTCAGCATCTTTAGCCATCAGAGAAATGCAAATTAAAATGACTGATATTTAGAGAGCTGAGTCAAATCTCTAATACATAATTTAAACTGCTCCCAAGTTTTAATAATTTATCTGCTTCATATATTTTCTTCTTCCATTATTTTTCAAGATAGGATTTCTCTGTGTATCTTTGGCTGTCCTGGAACTTGCTCTGTAGAATCGATTGGCCTTGAACTCACAGAGAGCCTCGTCCCTCTGCCTCATGAGTGCTGGAATTAAATGCATGTGCCATTACCACCTGATATTGGTATGTTTTCAAATATTAAAAATGTAAATTAATATTCATTTACATTTTTCTGGCACATAAACTTATGCTGTGATTTTAAGCCTTTTTTTTTTTTTTTTACCAAAACACTGTACAATAAATAGATTTAAAGGCTATAACCCATGGGGATTTACCTGTTTATGAAGTGCTTATGTAACAAGTCTGTACTGCCAGCTCTGAAATAATGACAAGGAGACTGACTATTAATTAGGAAAGCTTGGCCTTAGCTTAGACTTGTCCCACTAGCTCTTATAATTTAAATTAGCCCATTTATTTTAATCTATGTTCTGTTGCATGGCTCATTACCTCATATTTCTGTACTGCTCATGCTGCTTTCTCTACTTCTGACTGGCAACCCTCCCTTCTTCTCCCCAGAGTTCTTGCTCAGCCAGAAAGTCCCGCCTCTATCTCCTGCCTACCAATTGGTCATTCAGCTTTTTATTACACCAATCACAGCAATACATCTTCACACATGTACAAATATTCCACAACATGCTTATCTGAAAGGTGCAATTACTTTAGTCATATGTATTTTTCCTTTCCTCTTTTTAAACTCCTACATTTTAAAGTTCTACCAAATGGTCTATATAACTAAAAAATAAATGGCATTCATGTTGGTTTATCAGGCATTTTATGAGGACAGCAGGATCATTCATTAATCTACTGCTAAATAAAATGTTCATGACTCAAACAAAAAATTGAATTCTAGCACTAAAAGGAAGTGGACGATCCTGGGTTGGGTTGAGAAGCCATTTTCAAGGACACAGTAGAATGACACACTTGACAGATCTGAGAATTACGTGGGATCATATCTCCAAAGAAATCACTCAGTTGGGTATTGACTTTTAAGTGCTATAGACAGTAATCGATACTTGCGTCTGACCAGAATTCCAAGGTCAAACTGGAAAAATGCAATGGTATTTGGGGTGGCATCTCTGAAAGGTGGTTAGGTTCTGAAATTGGTACCCTTATGAGTGGAAATGAAAGAATCTTCAGAGCGCTTCCCTTCCTTTGTACCACATGAGCAGCCAGTGAGAAGGTGGAAGTTACTTCTGAATCAATGCCTTCTGGAAATAAAGAAGCGGGGAAGCTTCATTGGAAGTGCTTATACATATTCTTATAGGAAAACACTTTAGGGGTAGGGCTAATTCCTGGGCATGCTTAGTTTAACAACAAAATTCAAGATGTCCATACATACTTTGGGGCATGCTTAGCTCAGGGTTATGGAGTATTTGTTCAAAAGGTGAAAATGGTGAGCAGGAAAGACCCTGGGCAACTGTAAAAATCTAGCTAGAGGCACTTTGAAGGTGCCTCAGCAAACTATTTTAACCAAAAAGCCATTTGCCTCAGCTAGCAGCTGACAGTGGAGGCCTGTGTGGTTGTATCACCCTGGGGCAAAGGATGGAGAGCCTGGAAACACACAAAGAGGCAAGTGAGGTCCCGATGCCTTCGTGAGGGACTTTTGCTCAGAATCAGTCCTAGTCAGCCTGATTTTTGTGTGTGATCCAATCATGTGTCCCTCGTGACCAGACTTTGATCCAGAACAGGTGGCTTCACTCTTCATGCCAGAAGAGTTAATCATGTGGTATAAGATATTTCCAGCCTGAGACCTTCTCTTGGCTGGTTAATGACTAAAGCTAACCGGCTTGCGCTGGATGCGGTCTCTCAGGCTTGAACAGGACCAAGGTTAGGTGTTCAGAGTCTCTGTGAGGCTTATGCTCTAGCAATCGGGGTCTGACAGAGCAGCCTTTCAAGGACTGTTTATAGCTGAGTAGTTTTGTGGTACAGAATTAACTGTCAGGCCCTGGAAATTGCCAATTTCTCATATTTTTAGCTAAGGGGTGGGGGGAGAGAGCACCAGAACACTGACTGTTCCTCAGGTAAAGGTAGCACCCTGCCCCCCACAAAGAGAGACAGAGACACACAGAGACAAAGACAGAGAGACTGAGAGGCAGAGAGAAAGAGATAGAGAGAGACAGAGTTACAGAGAGATACAGACACACACACAGAGACAAAGACACACAGACAGAGATAGAGAAACAGAGACACACAGAGAGATAGACTGACAGGGACAGAAGAGTGACAGAGAGAGACACAAAGAAGGGGGAGAAAAGTAGTTAAATATAAAATTTCATATGAGGCTTTACTCTTTAATTCAAAGTAAGTCTTCATGCCCACTCTCCACTGACTACATTCAGGTTAAGGAGCAATGGCTGTCTGTCTCATCCTCACTGAGGCCCTGGAATTCTTTCTAAACAGTGCTTGGTACTGGAGGGTAACAGTCACAGGCTGGTTTGCACATCTTGAGAGATTTGACCAGGGTGTTGGACTTGGCTTGACCTGGGATGAATTTGGTGTGTCCTGTTCTTTCTTTGAGTTGAAGTTTTAGAATGCAAAGCTATTTGTAGATTTAGAGAATTGTCACAAGGCTCCTTTGGAGGCAGTTGTCACCACCCTGGTGGGGTTTACCACGAATGATATTCCCTGTGGCAGCCAATTCTCCTCCTGGCTGTGTATGATAATCACCTCAGGGTTGAAATCAGCTTCGCTTCATCTTCAGAGATTTAGAGCTAGCCAATATGGGACGGGCTTGCATTTCCATAGTTTCTCCAGCAGCTTCTAATGTAATGCCCTCTTTAAAAAGTTTCATGGGGATGAAGTATCAGCCCTGTCACACTTGAGAGATTAATCGGGGTTTGTTACTACGTTCTCATGTCTAGATATTCTCATTTAATTGAGTGTGTGCATATTTCCTTTTAACATCTGTGATACACTTTTTTAAAAAGTTAGGTGGGAAAAGGTGTTTTCAGAGGTTTTGAAATTTTTTTCAGTTGATAATTGAAAGCCGGTGCGGAGAACACTTGCCAGAGAGTTTACAAATTTACAGACAGCTACGTTTAGGATTCTAAAGAGTCCTGACAGCTATTTTAAATACCTTTTTTGTCAACACCATCATCTGTCCTCTGCATCAGCCAGCTCTAAATACAAGAAATGGCTCTGCTGCTGCCACAGATGCACCCTGTGGTAGGATAGAACTAGAGGTTGGGTTGGGTTATGTATAAGACATTTTTTTCTTCTGTTTTCACAAAAGGCCAGGACCTTAACTTCTTGTGAGGTTCTTTACAGATTCAGGAGATATGCCTTGCCTAATTCCTATGTAATGAGTGGCAATTTGTTCTTCAAAATTTAGAATATCATGTACTCTTTAGTCAGACAAGAGATCTTCAAACCAGACTCAATAAGCACCCAGAGTCTTATCTTCTGGCTTTGAGTCTGCCTTGGTTAGGGTTTCTACCATGTCCACAACAACTCTTATAAAGGAAAACATTTGATTGGGGCTTGCTTACAGACTAGAGAAGAAGCATGGTGACAGATTGGTAGACTTGCTGGAGAGGTAAATGATTGGCAGGCAGCAGGAAGAGAGAAACACCCTTGCTGGAGGAAGTGTGTCACTAGGAAAGAGTTTTAAGGTTCCTAGTGACACACTTCCTCCAGCAAGGCCACACCTTCTAATAATGCCACTCCCTACAAATATATGAAGAAAATACATGAAAATACATTTTTCTTCAGCCATCACACTGGCCAAAGATTGAAGGTGGTAGGGAACCTTGGGATCAAAGAATTTGCTGTCAACTTCTGTGGAAATTGAAATTCTTTGAATCTATTGAGATGTGAGAGGAAGATTAAAATAAATTGATTGACCAAAAAGAGATATTAGCATGACGGGTGTCATAAGAAAGGAAGACAGGCTTTGGATGCGGCTCAGTCGTAGGACATCTGATGAGAGTCCAAGCACATATCCCTTGGTTTGGTTCTCATCATTAAAATCAAGCAAAAAGACGGAAAAGGAAGCTGTTCTCAGGGGCGAGTCAATAACTGGGACCTCCAGGAGAAACCATGGGTGACACAGAAGGCACTCTTTCTAGTCCTCAAGACAAAGTGTACCCTTACTTGATCTAGTATTGATTTAGGATGCCCCTGTGTGTACTGTAAATATGTTTTATTACCATTGGTTAATAAGGAAACTGATTTGGCCAATAGACAGACACAATAGAGAGAGGTGGGAAGTCTAAGCAGAGGGACAGGGAGAAAGAAGGCGGAGTGAGCGAGATGCCTGCAGCCGCTGGCGGAGTAAGAGGCCAGAGCCTTACTAGTTACTACAGGGCATGTGGCAATGCACGGATTAGTAGAAATAGGTTAATTTATATGTAAGTGCTAGCCAGTAAATTGGCCAAGCAGTTATAATTAATATTAAGCCTCAGAGTGATTATTTGGGAAGTGGCGGGTGGGAGAGAAACTTCTAGTTGTATCATATAAAAACAAAAACAAACAAAAATATAAATGCAGGCTCTGCTCCTGGATATGGCAATAACTGCTCCCCTGTGGCTTCCAATGTGGTCCAAATATTCCATATTTGAGACTTCAGGCACTAGTAAGCCTTTCCACACTGTCTATGAAACAAAACCATATAAGATATCTTCTTTCTCATTCTATTTTATTAATTTGTTAAAAAAAATCCTCATTAACCAGCATCAAGCACAACTTATGCTAAGTCACTTCCACTCCTCATTGTCTATATTGGCCCATCGTGAGAATTTCATGTACCAGGAGCTACACACTACACGTGGATCCCAGGATATTTACTCAAACCTACATTCACTCATATCCAGAAAAAATCTTGGAAATGTCAAAGACAAACATGCTACCTGCTTGTGTATATGCAATGCTTCATAAGAAGCCTCAGGGCCACCTAGACCTTTGCCATATCATCACTTCCCCAATGACGCTGACATGAATGCCTCCTTGACTTATTTAGATCTGAACACCTTAGATGTTTTCCATTTCCTGTTAGCCTCAGAAACATTTCATGCCCAGAAAATTTTCCTTCACATCATCTCTTCCTGTAAACAGTTCTCCTGGGTCCATTTCTATTGAACTGGATACTTTTCTTTTTGACCAGTTTCACAGTGTACACAATGAATTCCAATTACCCGTCTCTTATACCCACTCCATTGCTCCTTTCCAGATTCATGACTTTTAACATGGTTTTATGTTGTGATTCATTTATTTTAACCAGAGCCATCTGTATGACAGTTGTATGAGCATTAACCAGTGGAACCTGGTGGAGTCACACGGGGTACACAACTGAGACAAAGGTTTTACCTCTCCCTGAATCTATTGGTAGCAAATAGTTCAATAGTGGAGGCTAGATCTCATCTCCCTTCCCTGTCCATGCCTGACTACTGATGGGTCACACTTGTGCAAACCCAATGCAGACATCTCTGACTGCTATGAGCTTATGAGTGCACAGAGCTGCTTCTCGTACATGAGATACAATTTCACAGTCCTTGTTTTCTGGTTTTTAGATTCTTCCTGCCATTTCTCACCCTCACATTTTCCTTTGAAGCTCATCTTAAGATCATCTTAAGGTCTTCTGTGAGATGAAATGCCTTTCTTTCTGAGCAGGGATTCTCTGTACCTGTGGACACCTTCATTTCCCTGTACAGACACTCCTTTCTAGAAACCTCCACTTATTAAGAAACATTGTGGAAGTGGAGCGATGGCTCAGCACTTGCTACTCTTGTGGAGGACCTGGGTTTGATTACTAGCACCCACACCAGTGGCTCACAACCATCTGTAATCGCAGTTCCAGGGAGTCTGATGCTCCCTTCTGGCCTCCATGGGCCCCCTGAACTCATGTGCACATACGCTCATGTGCATGTACATCCATGAGCATATAATTAAAAGCAAAGATTTTTTTAAAAAGAAAAGTATTTGTATGTGCACCTTCTGACTCTCCTTCTAACCTCGAAGCATAAATGAGGTGAGATGTGTTCATGTTGCCTACCAGTGAGAATCGATGGAGATTCTGCTAAGCCCCTCCCCAAATTGCTTTGAGCTGATCACAGCTGAGTCCATCACATTCGCCAGCAGGAAATTTATTACCTGTCAAAGAGACTCATTTTGCTAGAGGTTTTCCTTCTTTCCCTTTTTTCCCAAGCCTTGGCTATTTTGGCGATACACCTGGTCCTGCTTGCCTTTTCATAATAATAGAACTCGACAGGCAATTTCTGTTTTCTTTCTTCCCATCAAGGTTCCACTTCACCCAGATCGCAATTTCCCAAGACTGTAGTCCAAAAGTCTAAAAGTGATTTAGATTACATCAGGTTTCCTGGAAACTCTGCTCTCATCTAAAACATTAGTGACCTTTCCCTGCCTGGAAGCCTACAAATAAGATGCCTTCATCTTACTGGCTTTGCGAGCACACAAGGGCAGCAAAGCCTCAGCTGAGTAATTACAGCTAAGCCAAGCCCTCGCTGAATAGTCAGGGACTACTACAGTGGCGCCTGGCCAGGTATGGTTAAAAAAAAAAACAAAAAAACAAAAGAGGGGTAGGATGTGTTGGATGGGGATGGAGGGGGTGGAAGGGAGAAGGTGTGCGTCAATATGATCAAGACACACTGTGTTTATGTGGGAAACTGAGAATGAATCAATAAAGATATTCTGCAGAAAAGTACCCTTTGCCTTGATTCTTTCACGCTCTAAGCCAAGGAAGTAATTATTCTTTTGCAGAAGTCTGTGCTTGTTATTTTTAATGATGCACAACTAATAGAATCAATGGCTTTTTGCTGTTTGAAATAATATCATCCAATGCCTCCAATTTGCCTTTTATGCTTTTGCTGTGACTTCTATGAATTCACTTGTTCAGAAGAAACCTTTTCCGATGTGCCTCAAGGGCTCTGATGGATGCTCTGAGGTGGCAGAACCAGTAGTGTTTCTCTTTCCAGAACATGCCTTCATTTCTATCCCTAGTTCTTGTTGTCATCTCAGATGCTTCCAGAAGCCACGATTCTCATCTTCAGAGAGATCATTTCTACTGTGAAGGGTAAAGTGCCATATTAGGTCCTGATCTCATGGCAGAAAGATCTGCTCCAGGGTAAGAATCCACAATGACTTCTGGTACCTCTGTGTCCTGGAAGACTGACCTCCCTTAAGGACCACTGCTGAGGTCACTTACGCAGTCCCCGTGGCAACTGCTTTGTGTTTCTTAGGCTCTGCATCATTTTCTTGCTTGCTCTAGTTTGATCTGTAATGAGTGTTAAAGGAGGCTTGAAAAAAAAAGCATTAAAAGTGAACAGTGTTTCTTTCTCCAAATAGGTTGAAAAAAAAATTATGGGTTGGGCCTGCTAGGGCTACTATCACAGATTGCCACAGGAGAGGAAGCTTAAACAATAGAAACTCATTTTTATGCACTTCAGAGGCTCAAAGTCTTTAGCTGGAGTATCATCAGGGTTAGTTCCTTGGGAGGTCTGTGGAGGAAGATTGATTCAGGCTTTTCTTGTAGAATTATAGAACGTCCCCTTTTACCAGCATCTCTTCATGTCATCCGTTATGCACATTTGAATGTTCCCATGTTGGATCAGGGCCTATGCTGCTGATCTCTCAGTGTTAGAACTTCAGGTTTGTAGCTATGTGGTGGTGCTTGAAATTGAACCCAGGACCTTGTGCATGCCAGACATGCTCTATACCAACTGAGCTCCAGTCCAACAGTTTATCCAAGTGAACTCATTTTATCCTTAACCATCTCTGAGACAACTCCATTTCCAACGAAAATAAAATTCAGAGGTACTGGGAGTCAAGACTTCAACCTGTGGATGGTAGCTCATAGTTTGATATGCAGTCTATTTCTATGTATTCCCAGTTTACTGTGTAGATAGGTAAATGTACATAGAACTCTGGACCCCAGTCATGGACAGGGACAAAGTTTCTGCTCACTACAGAAGTTCTCTTAGGATTTAAAAACATTAGTAAATACAGTTTAGGGTTTGGTTTGATTGTCCTTGGTGCAACTCATGTGTTGGACATACCCAGGTAATTTATTCCTGGACAAGAAATAGATCAATAACTCAGGTCCTATTCTTGAGGATTTGTAGATGCCAAAACCAAAGATGGGATTTATATCTAAGTAGCATGACTACTAAAGGAGGCCCGCTTTAGGAAAAAACAATATACACCAGGGAAGTCTGAAAGAGGGGGGGTTAATGTTGAAATACACTGTTCAGGACCCTGTGCCTATGTTTGGTGGGGCTTGAGTGGGTACAGTAAGAGTTTAGAATCTTTAGCATTTTGGTGGGTTTGTTGCGGCTGTGGCAGGTGGGGTCAGGTTGTGAAGGTCACTAAGCACTGTGGGATGTTTTTCAAGAGAGGAGAGATGAATAATTTAGTGACTTGGAGGATAATTAAGTGACAGAGGGGAGGTTGAGAGACTTCAGTGTGGATAGTCCATACTATAAGGAAGGCAAAGAAAGCGGGCCATACCCAACAGTTGAAGTATGCGCTATGAAAGAGGGCAGCCAGTTGGTTCCCATGGTAACTTGCACTGTAGTCCTGTGTGGAAATCTAGAGTTCTCTCAGACAAAATCTGATCATACTTGGAACTTAATGTAGGCATTTTCTATATGGTAATGGTAACTGCACTTTGTTTTGAATGAATATTAAATATTATATCAAACCAAAGTAAAAGAAAAAAGTCACAGAAGAGATAGGTAAGCAGATATCAAATCAGGTGTTCAAAATCTGCAGCTGAGACTGGGGTGGGGGGGAGTTGGGACAGTCAGCAGGAGTTCCCAGTTGAGCTTTCTCTCCATGGCTGGACTTCCCATGGATGAGCTTCTGGCTTCTCTTCCTCTATTGGGAGCTGTGGAGTACCTGCCTCAGCATTCTCTCAGGGTTCAGAATAGGACTTGTACGGCAATTGGAAATTGGCTTGGAAACAGGATCTGAGGGGTAGAACAAACTGACTGATTTAGGCACATTTTGCCTGCAAGCTTCTTTATTCGTTGGGGGAAGATAAAAGAAGGGAAAAGAAGAAGCGTAAGGGTAAGGGCAAAGCATCAGACATAAGGGCAGAATGCTAAGGATAAGGCATCAGATATAAGACAAAAGGTGCTAAGGCTAAGGACAAGGCATCAGGCATAAGGGTAAAAAGGGCAAAGCATAAGGTTAAGGGGTAGGGCAGTGCATAAGGGTAAGGGCATATGGGTTAAAAGAGGATAGAAGAGCATCAGGCATAAGGCATAAAGGGGTAAGGGATGAGGGCCTAAGGCAAGGGGTAAAAAAAGGATGATCTTCACAAAGCTTTCAGTTTATAGGCATACAGCCAAATTAACAGTCCCATAGGTGGTAACAATAGTATCAAGCATGAATTTTCACAGAGTCACAAGAAACCGGCAGATCTGGCAAGGAGGGGCCTTATGTCTCAGAGGAGCC
>JAQHUG010000414.1:111897-134783 GCA_028555095.1 Dicrostonyx torquatus
ATTGAATTTATTTAAAGGTTGTGGTTTACATTTTAGTATTTCTTATTGGTTCTTTTAGAAGTTACCTGTTCACGATCCATGTAATTGCTTGTTTTAATTGTATTATCTGTTTTTCCTTGTGCATGAATATCAGTTATTCCTGTAGAATCACTGAATGCTTATTTTATTTTTAAATGCTTTTATTTATTTGTTTATCTATATGTCTTCCTTTCTTTTTTCCTCCCTCTCTCCCTCCCTCCCTCCCTCCCTCCCTCTCTCTCCTCTCTTTCTTTCATGTGTGTGTGAGTGTGTGTACATGCACATAGAGTGAAGGTGTTCATGGAGTCTAAAAGAGGGCATCAGATTCCCAGAGCTGGATGGGAATTCACAGGTGGATGTGAGCCCATCTGATGTAAATGCTAAGAACCAAACTCAGTCTTAACTTCTAAGGTCTCTCTCCAGCTTCTGAGGAATTTTTTTTTATTGTAGAATGCAATATTAGTTGCATTTTAAGAGGAAATGCTAGCATTAGTTTAGCTCACTGGCTATTCCTCATGGCATTAGCTTTATTCACCTGTTTTGTGATTTTTGTTTGAGGGCTAAAGGTATATGTGTGTGTGTGACTATGTGCATGTGTGTGCTTGTGTGTGTGTATATGTACATGTGTGCATGTATGTGTGCACATGGGTATATATGTGCATAAATATTTATTATAGATATTTGTGACTTTCTTGATATTGTGTTTATTCTTCCCCCTTCCTCAACTCTTCAAGAATGATCATTTGGAACTCAAACTAGGGATACTTATGCCTTAGAGCATTTTTTTTTGTGAGGACGAAACAGGTCTAGAACTGATCCCCAAGTTTACAGGCAGCCTGTGTTCCTCCTGCATTCCCAGAGAGCATCATTACATTCATTGCCCCAGAGCTGACCTTGCCATCTTTGTAGGTAACAGAAAAGATATTGACCCAAGACACGTTTTACTTCAGGGGATCTGACTTTGGCCTATCAATGTCTTTGAGAACCATTATGATATTGAAACCCAGTAGATCGATGTCTTCCACTCTTTAGCTGTTTCATGTTATGGTACAATTATACAATGTTATATATATTCCAATCCTACTGCAACAGTATAGCCTGGCTTATATACATAGTTTGTGAGAGTAATATTATATTTTGTATGGTTTGAGGTTCTGTATAAACCTTTTTTGGTCTCCTTAAGCACTGTGTGTATGTGGTGCACACATACCTGCCAGCAAAACACCCATACACATAAAATAAAAATAAATAAATCTTTATAAAAACATTAGGTTCTTTAGAATACTTAGGATGAAAGTGATGCAAGATATACTATATTCTTTTTACTCATATTTCTATCTTTTTGCAGCACAACTATTACAAATCACTGACAAGCTGGGTTAATAGAGTGTCTCTTTATCAATAAATCCCTTTAAAAGTCTTTCTTTCTATAAGAAATGTTTAAAGGAAGTAGGAAATTAAAGAGAACAGAATTTATTCTTTCACAGAATGAGTGTTTCTCAAGTCGTCGAGATTAGTTAACATCGATCTTACTTTTAAACTCAAGCATGTGCAGTTTAGCACCTTTGACAGCTCAGTGCTTAGTGCTTGGGCTTTACCTACTGTCTTCAGGGCCTGGCTCAATACATTTCTTCTTTAGAAGCCCTTTATCACTCTTTAACCTCTCCTTCTTTGCATCCTCCTATTTTTCCATACGAATGTTCTCAGATTTTTAATTATTGACTTCTTCTTTTGCGGAGGGTCGATTTGATCTGGAATTTTTCTGTTTCATTCTTACCTTCTCAATAGTGTAGCCTTAGAAGGGTGACCTATGTCTTCTCCACTTTGTATGTGTGCACTGTGGTTTATGCAGTGATAAATACATATTGCATACAGATTTATCTGCTTGGAGGTGAATGTCCTGGTTCCACTTAGAATTCTCTCTCCCAGATGCATATATAATTACACATCCAAGATATGAATTTATTTTTACAGTGTGTTTGATCTCATACCTTCAGTGCCATAGAACTGGAGAACTATGTGTATAGTTGGAATGGATGCTAGGGACAGATGGTCCAGTGGTTTGTTGAATGTTTTCTTATTTAGGGAACACTGCCTTCCAAGATTTAATTCTAAAAAGATCAGATACAGGAATGATTTTGTCTTTGCTACGTGGCATTTCTAGGGTAGACACACACACCCTGTGCCTACATAGCGCTGCTGTTGTCTCTGCCATCTCTTAGAATGTAATCCAGTGTGTGACTGAAGAATCCTGAAAACATGAAGCATATCTGAATATCTGTATGTAGTCTAGGTCCTGTGGGGGAAACAGATTGTCTGAAGCCACATGGGCAGCAGAGGAGCCAGACACAGGATTATTGACCTGCTTCTACCATCATGTCTTTCCACTTCCTAGAGCATCCAGACAGTTTTTTTTTTAAAGGCAAAATCTTACATTCAACTATAATCAAACTTTTACCAAGTGTTTGTTTCTTTTTATCTTGTACCTTCAGATGCTGCTGTTGTAAAAGAGGGGGAGCGGTGCGGGTTGTGTTCCCGGCACCCGGCTTCCAGCCCCCAGCCACCGACCCGCTCAGCTGCTGGTTGCTTGTACCAGAAGTAACCACATGACAATTATATTAATTTAAATTCTGCCTGGCCCATTATCACTAGCCTCTTCTTGGCTAGCCCTCACATTATAAACTAACCCATTCCTAATAATCTGTGTGTCACCACAAGGTGGTGACTTACCGGGAAAGTCTAACCTGCATCCATCTGTGGCGGGAGCATCATGGCGACTCTCCCACTTCCTTTCTCTCTCACCACCTTCCATTCTGTCTACTCCGCCCACCTAAGGGCTGTGTCCTATCTTATAGGCCAGGCATCCTATTTATTTAACCAATCAAAGCACAGAAATACAGAAGAACCCTCCTACTCCATGCTACCTCTTGTGTTGAGATCTGAACAGCAAAGTCTGCTAAACCTGCTGCTAAAGCCACCAGCTTGGTCATCTGGGACAGATGATCTCCCATTTGGGACACATGGGAACCCGTGGGATTAGCCTCCTAGAATGTGTTTCATCGAGTGTACACCAAAGAATAATCATTTAGGGCTTGAGAGATAGCTCATCAGTTAAAAGCATGTACTGCTTTTGCAGAGGACTCAATTCAGTTCTCAGCACCTGTATCTCACAGTGGTGACTCACAACATCCTGTAACTCCAGCTTTAGAGAGACTTGACACCTCCGACCTCCACAGATGCCTGCATTCATGTGTGCATACCTAGAAATAGACTCATAAAGCTACCCATGATTCAAACAAATGAATACTCATTTAGCTTAGACCATCAATTACTTCCAGCCATCATGAAACCTCTGATCCAGACACAATACTCATAACCTGCTCAAAATCTTACAATCAATCACATGTTTAAACTGGCTGACAATCTTGAAGGTAATTTTAAGGATTGTGTTCCACTAATTTTCACATTGAAATGATGATAATATTAGAATTATTTTTTAAAAGAGTTATTGTTAAATTTATACTGGTGTATATGGACATGTCTACATATGTGTATGTGAATATGAGTGCAAATGCCCAGGAAGGCTAGAAGAGGGCATCACAAATCCTGGAGCCTGAGTTGCAGGTGGCTGCAAGTTGCCTGGTGTGGGTGCTGGAAACAGAATTCAGGTCCTATAAAAGAATAGGAAGTGCTCATAGCTGCTTAGCCATCTCCCTAGCAATAAGAACTATTTATAGATGAGTCTAGTTGAGGTTAAGAGTAGATAAATAATTAGACTGGTGTTTTAAAGTTCAAACTAATGAGATCATGTATTAAATCCAGATTCTTTTGTCTTTGAATTTTGTATTCTTTATGTCCTTTAAAAGGCAGAGTCCTGGACAGGACACACCACTGATCTGAGCCAGTTGGGTAGGTTTTATGTACAGAGATGCACCATTAATCTCATATTACTGGGGGATGAACTGTTTCTACATAAGTGAATATTTCATGTAATGAAAGCTTTAAACATCAAAGCTAACTCAAAACCTGCCCATTTTGAAGGGAATCTTTCTGGCTTCTGTTAGATCATTTTCTTCTGTAGGTGACTTCCTCCGCCAGCCTGATTTTCTGTGTTTTTCCATTTCCTAATGTTGTCTACCATCTGTAGAAACAGTGCTACCCAGGCTCAGGGCCAGTGGAGTATGGGCCTGGAAACACATGGGAGTCCTTCCAGTTTTGGAAATTAAAGCTTGAGCTTGGGGTTCTATTGGTTACTGGATGTAGATGGATTTAAGTCCTGGTATGTTGGGAGAGGCTCCCCCAACAAATTGGCGTGCCAAAGTGAAGCTGACTACATCCATGTAAAACCTGAGAAAGCTTGGAAAGGAATTCTAGATACAAAAGAACAGAATTAAGCACAGGTTTTTGGTAGCCAGCATTTATTTTTCAAATGGGCTTTGTTTGCTGGTGGCAAGTAGGAATGCTATGACTCCTTTAGGAGAGGTCTTCCTGATTCAGCAGTAGCCAAAAAAAAAAAAAGAGGTTTTGAAATGGTGGCTTCCTGGTTTGTGCTGCCAGCACAAACTCTGGATCTTTCAGGAGGCCAAGCACTTGAATGGGGTTTGTAGGCAGTGTGTTGCAAGTTACTTGGTGGCAGCATGGGACAACTAGTTAGCAGAGTTGGACAACTAGTTAGCAGAGTTGAGGTGGTGAGGATGGCTCCCACCAGGCAGTCTCAGAGGCAGTGAACATGCCTCTACCATGTTGGACTGGGCAGAGCCAAAAGGCAAAGCAGTCTTAGTCCTAGCCAAGCCGCTTAGCATTGTAAGAAGTGGTCCTCTTCAGAAAAGGATTACAGATGCACAATAGGACAGTTGCAGATATAAACAAGACACAGTGTGTTCAAAAAATGTACATAGGCTTGGGAGAGAGAGGAAAAAGAGTATAGAGAGTTATAAAAGGAAGTAAATGGTTTTAAAAATTAAAACCAAGTCTTTAAAGAGACAGACAGTCATGGGTTAAAGGAATAAAGAAAAATAAGTCAAGTAAAGATGGAATATACACAGAGAGTCTGGATTATGTATATTCTTGTGTTTTCTTTAAATTATTTGATTGTGAAGGAGCTAATTACAGAGAAACATTTCATTTTATGGGCTACTCAGCTAAACCAACATATATATTTTAAAGATATCTTCACTTCAAAATTTGGGTCTAAGGATTTGTTGCTTTGTAAAATAGGTTCTTCTTTTGTTTCCATAGGGGATGAGAACCTATGGATTCCTTCCAGACTAGTGTGATTTGATAGACCAAAATAACCCCAAAAGGTCATCATAAATATCTCCAAAAATTATTTTGCCCAACGAAAAGCAGGAAGAAGTTTGGTGAGAATTATACACAAATTCCCTAAATGATTGTTTATAAATATTTGTTTATATTTAGAGGGAAATATGCTATAGAGATGGATACTTTGCATTGGTATAGATCTTAATTTATTGGTACAAATTTAAGGTCAATTTTGTTATATATATTATATATAAGTTATATATATATTATTTGTGCAACTCATTTAAAAATGTAATGTATAATTAAGAAATATAGGTTAATAGATATCATCTATAATAGCCCAACTTGTGTCATGTTAGGTTTTCTAGTTATATAGAAATATATTTCAGTTAGATAGGTATTCTTCAAATCTTTCATACACCTTCAGAATATGGCATTTAAAGTGTTTTAAGAACTTAGGACTTTTCATGACAATGAGACACATCTGCTCCTTGCAGTACCAATCTACTTCAAGAAGATGATGGACATTGAAGAGCCTTCTTAAGGAGTTTGTTAGCCATATGGGTAAGACACTGTTCTTACTTGGACTGCTCAAAAGTTTATGCTTTATGGACTGGACATGTAGGACCCTCAGAAAAATGACTGTTAAGCTTGTCCAAAGGTGAGACCATCCTTCAGGGTTCCTGCTTCATGAAAGAGTCTTCAAGACATCCTACAGGACACACAGAAGAAAGTGACTGACAAACTTCCAATATAGGTGGAACTGTCTTTGAAATTTCTTGCTTCATGGGAAAGTTTGCCAGATACTATGGGCCTATAGGCTGAAGATGAATGCTCCAATGATACAGAAGCACTTTGGGTGACTGTTCAGGCAGTGAGATGTCTCCATCAATTCTAGAGTTTTGGAAGTTGCTTATAATGTACTTCCTGTTTACTAAGGTAATATTATATCCTTTCTGGAGTCTTTGGTGGAGTTGTAATTCTTGCTTGATAACTGTTTTGTTATATGTAACTATGTAATTTTACTATGTTAAAGTTAAAACCTTCCTTTTTATTTAGACAGAAAAGGGGAGATAATGTGGGAAGTCCTTCTGTATATGTGCTGTTTTATTGGTTAATGAATAAAGAAGCTGCTTTGGCTTGTGATAGAGCAGAGAAGAGCTAGGTGGGGAAAACTAAACTGAATGCTGGAAGAAAGTAGGTGGAGTCAATGAGAAGCTATGTAGCCACTGCCAGAGACAGATGCCTCCACTGGAGCCTACCGAAATTTTGTCCTTAGGCCATGACCTTGTGGTGATACACAGATTAATGGAGATGGGTTAGTTTTGAATATAAGAGCTGGATAGCAATATGCTTAAGCTATTAGCCAAACAGTATTGCAAATAATAAAGTTTCTGAGTGATTATTTCAGGTCTGGACAGCCAGGAATGAATGAGCGGTCTCTGACAACACCAGGGTATCTTTATGATCAGGGAAGCATGATTTAATTTTCACAACATTACACGCCTCAACAGCAGGCATTACTGGCCTGGTGTGTGAGCATGTATGGTTGAATTATCCCAACAGAAACTGCAAAGGCTGATGGGAAGGATGACTACTGCTCAGCAGTGCTGACTGTGTCTCTCTAGGGCCATTTTCCTAAGATAGGGCTCTACCTTAACATTCTTGGCATTTCATCATTTCTCACTTTTTAGCAGTTTCTTATCACTGAAAGGAAAGTTAATGACCTTATACAATCTGTTATTTTTGCTTCATCACCCATTTTCAATATGAAATTAGACACAATTTTTAGCTACAGTAATAGAAATGTTTGTCAACTGTCTATTCTTCTAGCATATGTGATTATGTTTTCTTTCTTATCCAAAATGTGTTGTGTTTAGGAGGGAAAGTTAGAAGACAAAGAGATAGATGGGTGGAGAGGTGGGGAGGATCTGGGAGGAGAAAAAAGAAGGGAATCTGTGATCAGAATAGATTATGTGGAAGGAATAATTTTCAATAAAAATGTGTCACTTCCAGGAATTAATAATTTGTTTTCTTCCCACTTGCTTCTCTGCCTATTTCTTATAACTAATTATTTTTAAATTCTCCAACCCTAGTAACCGTGGTCTTCTCCAGACAAAGGCATTGCTTTCCCATTGTTCTTAGGAACGTTCTTCTGGGAGCTCTCCATCCTCTTCTTCCCCCCTGGCCAGGCTGTAGTCTGGGAAGGCTGTGCACTCGTTCTGCTGATTCTCCCCTTTGTCTCTACCGCAGGATGATTTCTACCTCCCCTTTCTCTTCTTCAGTTTATGACTCAGCTTCAGCAGACCACGTTTTCAGTAGCTTACTAAGAAATCATAAATGAGAGGTAGTTTTCTTGAACATGGAATTCTCAATATGCATTATTCTGTCTTTACTCTTAATTGATAATTTGTCTAAGTATAGAATTCCGGGGTTCTGGCTTTAGTTTCCCATTTGAAACAGCTGCTCCATTGACTTGCAGCTTAGGACGTTTGTTGAGAACTCTGAGCTAATAATTATTTGTGGCTTGATGATTTCACTGCCTGTATCTTCAGTGCTATGTAATTTTGCAGACAGGTTGTGTGAGCCATCTCTTTGTGCTAGACTTTTATCACGAAGACAAAAGCTATCTGAAAGTAGAAAATCCTTATTTTAGCTCACACTTTCAGAGGTTTCAGTACGTCACTGTTAACTAGACTGAAAGATGATCATGGCAAAGCTGAGCAGATCATTTCTTGACAGCCAGGGAAGAGGTGGAGAGGGAGGGTAGAAGGGAAGGAAGGATGAAGAGAGGGAGACAGAGAAACAGAGAGATAGAGAGAATGGGTAGATGCCAAATAAGCTGTCTTTTTCATGCCTTTTGTGTTCCATCTTGTAGCACCTTGCGTCTCCACCCTTCAGTTAATCCTCCTGAAAACATTTCAAGGACACACTCAGAGCTGTGTTTCTAACCTCTGAGGCCTCTTGGTCCAGCAAGATAACAGCAAAGAAAAGCATCTCACACTTTCCATCTGAGGACTCAATGGCTAAGATATGAGGAAAACATTGCACATCAGTATTTTGATACTTAATCTTTTCTCTGTTTTCTTTTTGAGACAGAGTTTCTCTGTGCAGTCCTGGCTGTCCTGGAACTCACTTTGTATACCAGGCCAGCCTCAAATTAACAGAGATATGACTGCCTCTGACTCCTGAGTGCTGGGATTAAGCACTCGCCACTCTGCCAAAGATATTCTTATTATCAAATTGGTTAATAATAATGCTAGTATTTAAAACATCAATGCAGATACATTGTACACATTAATGTTACATAGGACATTTTCATACAAGTATATAATGTACACTGAGCACATTCCCAATATTCTCCTTCCTTTTTTCTTTTCTTTCCCTCCCATTAGTTTTCATTATTTCCTAGATACTTTCTCACATAAATACAGTTCCTGTATTTATATAAAATATAGGAACAACAAACGAGATAACATATCTGCCATTGGTGTTTCTGAGACTAGCTGAATATGATTATCTCTAACTACATCTATTTCCCTGCAAATGACATCACTTTATTGTTGACTGAAGGCTACTTGTTCATTTTCAGCTTCCCAGACCTGAAATAATCAAACAGAAACTGTATTATTTGCAATACTGTTTGGCCAATAGCTTAAGTGTATTACTAGCTAGCTCTCACATCTAGAATTAACCCATTTTTATTATTTTGTATTTTACCATGAGGCTTGAGGCCTACCAGCAAGGTTCTAACTGGCAGCTCGCATCTTTCCCCTCTGGCGGCTATATGATGTTTTCTGACTCTGCCTGCTCTCTCTCTATATATATCTTTTCCAGTCTGGCTATATTCTGTTAAGCCATTGGCTGAAAACAGCTTCTTTAGTCATTAATCAATAAAAGCAACACATATACAGAAGGACTTCCCACACCAGTTTATGGCTTTTTTTTTCTGTTGTGGATATATCTATAAGCTGTCACTGTTTTAGAGATCACCCAGGGCTTAAGGGCATCTAAAAACCTCATGCTTTGATTATAGACATGCATCCATGCCCTGTGTGCCCCCCTTCCACCAGCTGAGATCCTGGTTGTAGATGTCTATCCATACCCTGTGTGACCCCTTTCCCCTGCTGAACCTCTGGGCCAGTTCTCTGGAGCTTTACCTTTAAGGAATAAATCTTTAGTTTCCTGCCAAAGTAGAAGATAGGGTGTAAGGTTTTTAACCACTGTTAACAGACTTTAAATGAATTCCCCTGTTTGCAGCCCAGAAGCCCCATGCCTTCTGTCTGCTGCCTTTGATTTCTCAGTCTTTCAGGGATCAGAGGCCTGAGCTGGATGGTTTCCCATAGGCTCTCTTCTGCAAGCTCTTTCCTCTCTGCTTTGCCAGCTCTGATAATTTTATTTAATGTTTTCCAGACTACAAATGTTGGCTGACATTTCTTTTTCTACTGTGTATCTTTCTCTCTCTCTTTTTTCCTGGTGAAACAGCATGCACGCACGCACACACACACACACACACACACACACACACACGCACACACCGCTTTCTTCTTTCTTTTTTTTTTTTTAAAGTAGGGCATTTGGAGGAAGCAGAAACAAACATGTTTAATCCACCATGTTCAATCAGAAACTTTTTTTTTTTGCCATTTTCATGAATACTTACTGGATGTAGTTTCAATTTTCATTGCTCAGTTTTGGCAACCAACAAGAATGTTGATCACAGTATATGGGAGTCTTTGGAAGAATTTTCATGTGTGTCATTTGTATCTGCATTGAGTGTTCTATAATAGTGGTTCTGAACTAAGTTACCTCCCTCCCTTCCTCTCTCCCTCCCTCCCTCCTTTCCTCCCTCCCTCCCTTCCTTCATCCCTCCCTCCTTCACTCCCTCTCTCCCTTCCTCCCTTCCTCCTTCCCTCCCTTTCTCCCTTCCTCCCTACCTCCCTTCCTTTGTCCCTCCCTCCCTCTTTCCCTCTCTTCCTCCCTTCCTCCTTTCCTTCTTTCTTTCTTTTACCTAATCACTCCGTGACACACACTGGGTATATTACCGTGAGACAGACAAGGTTCCCACCTGTTGAAGTTCTCTGTCTTCTCCTTTGCATGTAGCCTTACTATTATTAATGATCTTGACTATTTGTTTGCCTTTTTTCTTTTAGCTCAACATTTATCATTTCTGTGACAAAATACTGGACAGAGCATAATGAGGAGAAGGACAGTCCACCCTGACAGGGAAGCCACCGTGGCAGGAGCCCGAGGCAGAGAGTGGCGCTTCTGGTGTTCTGCTCACTTTTTCCTTTTGACTCAGCCTGAGGAATTGTGAAACACAAAGTTGGTGTAGATCTTCCTACCTCATTTTAACCTAGAAACCCCTTCCCAGACATTCCCAGAAGTCTGTCTCCTATGCATCCTAGAGTCTTTCAAGTCGATGATGAACATTGCCATTAGGACATTTAAGTTCAACCCTAACAAATGTAACACACATATTTACAGATTTTCAATCTGCAACTTAGTTATAAGGATCTTGCAAAACTGGGGTGCATGCACAGCACAGACACTCTGTATCTTCCTATTAACCACCAAGAAAGACCTTATCAACTGCACCTCCTATTTGAGTTGAATGAAGGCTGATCTCAGCAAAAATCAGATTTGGAAACTACTTCCTGTTGTTATGTCTGTTGCCTTTCATTGTTCAAATAAAATCTTATGTTATCCCTATTAACCTTATTAGTTTGTTTGCTTCCTCTGATTTGTCCTTTTGAGTGTGGCATTTGCCTGGCAAGCCATCGAAATCAAGTTTACTAGGCTGCTGTATAAGGAAGACTAGCTAGATTCTAAGTATAGATGCACACAACCCTGGGAAATTTAAAATGCACAGACTCTGTAACATTAATCTATGCTTCATATATATTATATATATTATAATAAGCTTTCTTTTGGGCCAACAACTAGCTCCCAAATCACAACAGGGAGATTTAGTATTAGTTATGAATGCTTGGCCTTATCTTACCCTTGTTTTTTGCTAGCTCTTATAACTTATATTAACCTGCTCCTCCTCATTTACATTTTGTCTTGGGGCGTTTTTACCTTTCTTTCTATATGCCTTACCCTGTGCCTGGCTGGCTGGTGGTTGCCTGTCCAGCTGACCCCAAACAGCTCCCTCTCTCTCTTCTTCTGTCATTCTCTTTTCTCCTACTTATTTTCTCTGTCACCAGCCCCACCTATCCTTCTATTGCCTAGCTTTTGACCATTCAGCTTTCAAATTTTTTTTTAAAGTTTATGTACATTGGTGTGACAGTGTCAGATTCCCTGGAACTGAGCTATAGACAAATGTGAGATGCCATGTGGGTGCTGGGAATGTTTGAACTTGGGTCCTCTGGAAAGGCAGTCAGTGCTCCTAACTGCTGAACCATTTTTCCAGCCCTGGCTGTTCAGTTTTTTTATAAGACCAATTAGGTGCCTTAGGCAGGCAAGGTGAAACCTATCTTTACAGGATTAAACAAATGCAGCATAAACAAATGTAACATACCTTTGCATAGTTAAAGCAGTGCTCCCCAACAATATGTTTACATCCTAGCTGCTTTCCCTTTGTTCACCCCAAGCCTCTGCTGCCAGCGGTGCTGGCTTCAGAGTCACCACGGAAACACACCTCTGGGCAAGTCCATCTCTACTGACAGAACCAGCACCACCCAGCAATGAAAGAAGAAATTGAGCAGCCCGTCACCTTTCATGTCTCTGTTTCCTAACTCCAAACACAAAGTGATAACTACCTCCAACTCTTGCTCCGAAGACTTCTTTATCATAATAGATTTTTCTCTAAACTGACTGAGAACAAACTGTCCCTTACAAAATAGAAATCTAATCATTCTATCACATTTGGGATTTGGGCATTTTAAATAAAATGTGTCTTTTTCAAATAACAACAACAAAAAAGCAGAATGTGAATTTGCAACCCCACTGCTGCAGACAGACAGGAGGATCCCTAGGACTTACTGGCCAGTCAGCCTAGTGCACTGCTGAGTTTCCCGTAAAAGCCGAAGACTCCATCTCATACCTGAGGAATGCTACCTGTGACTGACCTCTGGCCTCCACTCTCACAAACACACATGTCTACCAGTACACACATATACTGTCCACACATGTGTGTACACTGTAAATGCTCAAACTAATCTCAAGAAGCATGTATTTTTTTTAAAAAATCATCAGCCGGTTTCTATAATTTGTTGAAGGAAGTGTCAGAGCATCTGTGTGTCGAGCAGACCCACGCCTGCTGTGTGCTGTAATTACATCTTCACTTCAGCTTAACTGGAAAAGAGCTTGCGTTTACAGCACGCATGATCATTACGTGTTTTCTGCTGATCACTACTTAACAAGTTATTCCACAGGAGAGCCTTGTTAGCTTTAATAGCCCTTAAATTACTTATGGCAATTACCTGCATCACTTTCAACTCCATGGAGGTTATTAAAAATCTCTCATAGCAACTGTAAAGAAATGAGAAAATAGGTGAAGATGAAATTATGTCCACTCCCTCAAGGCATTAGCTTGGAATGTGTTTGCATTGCTTTTATGTGGGGAGATAAATTTAGTTGAAGAAGCGGGGAGAAAACCTAACCTTTGAGGCTTCATCAACCTAAAATCAGACATATCTCATTGAAAAAATTCCCACCTGGCCAGACTGGTTTCACTTTTATCCTCATGAGACAACTGGGAGCTACTTTTACTGAGATTTAATAAGTTTCTCTTGAATCTCAAGCATTACTGAGGTACCAGTAATGTTGCATATTCTAGTTCCTTTGATCCTCAAAGAACCTATCTATTCTGCACATTTGATAGATAAGAAGACTCAAGTTTACAGAAGCTAAAGAGAGTAAATGTGTGGGAGTGATCGTCAGGCTTATTCCAGAATGTTCTGTCACATGCTGCTTAGCTAATGATGGATGTGAGTGTGCGCAGAGGAGCCGCTATGGTATTTTGTAAGAGTCAGAGGATATTTGATGTCTCCTGAGTCCTATCTGATTGTGAGATTCCATTATTCCTCACACTCCTGTGGGCCAAAGAACTTTATTTTTGCCATTCTCTTGTGGAAATTAGATTACAGATAGAATGTCAAACACCATGCATGACATTCTCAAATGTATTTCCAAAAGCGTATCCAACCAAAGTGTGTATGTAGAGGGGACAGTGACTACCAACTTTTTGTGTTATGGCCATCAAACTGTGGCCCAAGGACTGGCAGCCTCAAAATCATTTGTCCAAAAGCCACCCCAGGCCATGACATGTACATTTTAAACAAGATTGCCAAGAGGTACTTATGTTCCCTGAGGGTCAAAAGGCACTACCCCAAGGCGTGGGAGTGTGTTAGGAACATTTTTCCCTTTTCTGGTGGAAGGAATTGCCTGTTTAGAGGGTGGGATAAGAGACCCTCTCTGTAGAAGAGAATCCTGCTCCCTAGAGGAATATCACAAGTGAATCCCACACCATTCCAGTCTGCTCTGGGATCTGCCCCATCTAGCTAAACACAGGGAGGGAGTGGTCAATGTGCCTGCCTGCTGGGGTGTTTCTTACAGTGTGATTTTCCTTAGGAATGCTACAAATTTACACTCAACGTGATGTGGGTGCTTAGGTTTCTGCCCTGGTAAAGAAAACCCTCCCATCCCCTAGATTTTGTTTTGCAGCCTATCCTTCCCCCGAGCCTCCATCTCCAGTTCTGACTTAATTCTGACCAGGCTACTCTAAGTCTCTCATAGTGCTTTGAACTCACAATGGCCAGGGCCAAACATACCCCATTCCCTTCCCTTTCTCGTCTGTTTCTACAGTGGGCAGCAGCAGGTGTGGCATACCGGTTGGTCCAGCTTGACATGACATTGTTATGCAGCTGGTAAGCGCTGGACACTCTGATGGTTGTGTTCTTAGTTCCAAAGGGCAAATGAACATAGAACTTTACATCTCCACCCAATGTGCTGCCACAGGAGGACCACGGGTGTGGTTTTCAAGCACTAGTAATGTCATTGGTCTAATGTAAGGCGGGTCAAGCATAAAACACACACTGTATTCCAGAAACTTAGAATGAAAAAAGACAATATTAAAACCTTTAAAATTTTAATTACAGATTGAATTGATATAATACTACTTTGGACAGATTGGGATAAATTAACCATTGAAATTAGCTCCACTTGATTCTTTGTACATTTTTAGAATGCAGTACCAGAATATTTCAAGTTTCATGTGTGGTCAGCCTTAGAGTTCTGTAGCTCCCTGTTTGGGGGACAATAGAATCACAGAGGAAATAGAGCCTTCAAGGGAGTAGGGGATGAAGGGACTTCCCAGGTGAGGGGGAGGATTCTCTATGGGTCTCACAACTAGGAAAGGGGTGAATTAGCATCAAAGTGAATTATGAAAGCTTTTCTCTTTCATCCTAGCAATCTTTATTTTACTTCATAATCTATCTAGCCAGAAAACCAGACGGACTCCATTTCCTGCCGCAATGTGCGAGTGAGTCCAGCCCTGCTTGCTTGCTCTGCCGTAGGACTTCCTGACTTTCATACGGTCTCCTTGGAGACCTTGCCTGCACCTGCAGGCTGCAGCATGAGACAAATAAAATTCATTTCCAATTCTAGATGAAGGGTTAAGGATAGTTCAAGGTTTGTTTGTGGTGTCCTGTTTTCTTTGCTAAATGGTGACTTAAAATCAATTATAATCAAATGGGAAGAGGCAAAAGTTGCTGATTCTAGGGCCTGGGGACAGAAGGGAGGTTGGGACTTCACTCTCATTTTTTTTGGTCCCTGAGATAAAAGCTGGTGCTTGTGAGCCAGGTTTATAGTGTGATTGATAATTCTGAACTGTGGCACGTTTTCATGCCCTGAGAATTTTCTACCGAAGTGCAGCCCAAGGACTCTGGACCTCCAGGCAGAAGAGCGGTCATTTTCTAGGGCCTGCCTGTGGATCTACTCATTTTTCTGTTATGGAAAACACAGGAGACTGAAGACCTGCAAAAGAGGAGGGAATAAGAATAAAGCATGAGGTTTATTCAGTAACCATCAAATGACTTCCCTATGCCAAGCTCTGCTTGAGGTTGGAAGAACCCAAAAGAAACACCACAGATCTGTGGGTAACTGCTTTTGTCTCTATTTTGTGGTTGACCTAGGTGGGGTTAACTGCATACGTATACCACAAGTAAGTGTGTGTTGTGGTCTTTTGTGAGTGACATGTTCCCCAGACGCTCATGTATTTATTTTTCTTCAAACTTATTTATTTATGATACACATACATACAGATGTATATGGTGTGTGTGCAAGAGTGGGGGCATGTGTAAGGTCAGATGACAACTTTCAGAAGTCAGTTCTCACCTTCCATCTTTTTTGAGGCACAGACTCATCTGATCTTGCCCCTCTGCAGTGTGCTCCAGGCTAGCTACACCCAGCTACTACCCTGTGTAGTGTGCTCCATTACCAGCATCTTCCCCTGTACAGTTTGCTCCAGGCTAGCCACGCCTAGCAACTGCCCCTGTGTGGTGTGCTCCAGGCTAGCCACCCCCAGCAACTGCCCCTCTATAGTGTGCTCCAGGCTAGCCACCCCCAGCAACTGCCCCTCTATAGTGTGCTCCAGGCTAGCCACCCCCAGCAACTGCCTCTGTGCGGTGTGCTCCAGGCTAGGCACCCTAGCGCCTGGCCCTTTAACTGGGTCTTGGGGATGAAGCTCTGATCCTCCATCATGCTTGTGCAGCTTGTGCTTTTAGTCCCTGAGCCCCACCTGCCTGCCCACTCAGGCTCGTTTACTTGGACACATAGTTCCCAATACCACATAATCAGATATGTTATCTGAAATACATTATCAGAAATATATTTGTAACCCAATTTTACAAAGAAAAAGTAAAAAAAAAATAATAAAGGAATATAATTAGAGAGGTTTATTAGTAGCTGCTTGCTTCCCCTAAAACGGCAACTGTCTGTGAATTGTGTGAGGCAGACAGTCGGTAGAATTTGCTGGGCATGCTTGCTCCAGGCTGATACAAGTCCCCAGTCCCTCAAAACCCACACGGAGAGCATAGCAGCTGATCATGGATGCTTCTCTACATCATAAATGCATACTGAGAAGGCAGGGGGTACTCAGGCCCACCTAGGCTGTCATCCTGGGTTCCAAGATACGTTCAGCATCCTGAGGTACCAACAGAAAGGGATGCGAAGAGCAAGTAAATGAGGCCAGGAGGACATGGTGGCTTTGCAGAGGACAGAGTTACCTAAGGTGTGGGTTACCTCAGGAAGGGGGTTATTGTAAATTGGGTTGTCATAGGTAGGCGATCACCTCAGCTGGGAGTTATATTAGGCAGGAGGCAGAGAATATGCAAATTCATCGCCTCTCCCAAGAGTCTTTTTCTTCAAGCTACAAACACTGTGATGTTAGAAGTTGCCTGCTCAGCCTGGGTCCAGATTTGGTATTCGGAGCCTTACTCCACTCTGGAGGGCTTTTGTTACCTCAGAGGATGCTCTAAATTTCTCTGTACCTCCCTTTCCCTGCCAGTGAGCCCAGGGGCCTGCTGGACTTGTTGGATTAATCAGCTAAGGTGTGGAGAGATGTCAGGAGACCCTCCTGAGAATCCAATCAATACTATGCATGAAAACAAAGCCTGCCTTGAAGCCCCGAGCTCTGAAGGAGAAAGTCTCCACGCTGCTAAAACAAGTTAGAACAATGCAAAAGTGCTTAAAGTCAGTTCAGGAAATTTTACCTTCCCTTGCTTCTTTTTCCTCAGAAAGTTTGATGTAAGTTTCCGTGTTAGGAAGTTTTTTTCCCATAGTGCATTTGGGCATATTTGTGACAGCCATGGAGAAGAGAGTTGGGGTCCTGCCTACTTGTGCCCAAAGTGGCAAGATAGTGTCTGAGAAAATTTTAAAATGCAGCAGAATACATTTTAATAATGAAGTGTCCCCCAAATTATAGGCCCTGAACAAACTTCCATTTATAGATCTGTTCTCTAGCGGGGAGAGACAAAGTAGCTATAAAAAAATTTGCATTTATATTCCCACACTGAGTGCAGACCCCTCAGTAAAGTCATCATGGTCACTAGGAAAGGGGTCTGTGGGACTGAAAAACAAGAACACATTGGAACTTTAAAAAGCATTTATTTATCTTCTCTGTGTGTGTATGTATATATGTGTATGGGAGAGTGAGTGTATGTGTGTGTGATGCTGAGGGTGTTTGTGTGATGCTGAGGGTGTGTGTGTGTGTAACTGAGTGAGTGTGTGATGCTGAGGGTGTATATGTATGTGTGTGTGTGTGTGATGCTGAGGGTGTGTGTAACTGAATGTGTGTGTGATGCTGAGGGTGTGTGTATGTGTGATGCTGAGGGTGTGTGTATGTATGTATGATGCTGAGGGTGTGTGTGTGTAATGCTGAGGGTGTGTGTATGTATGTGTGATGCTGAGGGTGTGTGTAATGCTGAGGGTGTGTGTATGTATGTATGATGCTGAGGGTGTGTGTGTGTATGTATGATGCTGAGGGTGTATGTGCCATGTGTGCAAGTACAGAGGCCAGTGTCGTACCTTATTTTTATTACTTCTTTTATCTATCTATTATCTATCTATCTATCTATCTATCTATCTATCTATCTATCTATCTATCTGTCATCTATTTATATTGGTTGTGGTTTCCTTTAAAGGCCCCCATATACTGCACAGTGAAATTTCCTTGGTGAGGGGCGAGAGTACACTTACCTGTGGGTATAAGAACAAATACTTAGAATGTAGTTAAGGATTGTGCTAGTTTAGCAAAGTGAAGGTTGTAGGTTCTCCTCCAAGATCCATGACTTCATTAGTCCTGCGTAAATGGCTAGGTTTCCAGTCCAGGAATAATTTCCCCATTGGTGAGTAGATCTTAAGTCCTATTAGAGAGCTGTTGGTTGTTACCAAGGTGTGCACCCATATTACAAGGTACTACACCCATAGGGCTGTCATGCCACTCTGGTTGCTGTGGTTCATCGGCATCATAATGGCATAGGACTGTTGCTTATTTCCCTCCCTTGGGAGGCTGAAAGGCACCTTCTTCTACCTTAATTTTTGAGACAGGGTATCAGTGAACCTAGAGCTCAATGATTGGCTAGACCGGCCAGCTAATTAGCTCCAGGGATCTTCTTGTAAGATTACAGATGTGTTACCATACAGGGCTATTGCATAGATTCTGGGGATTCAAATTCAAATCCTCATGTTTATGTAGCAGGCACTTTATTGGCTGAGTCACCTATTCATCCCAGGATATTCGTTAATTGCTTACAGGAATGTTCCCATGATAACCCTCCCTCAGCACCTGACTTGCTAAGTAAGACTTGGGACTCTTGTCAAGTCTACAAAAACGATCAAAAAGGAAGAGATTCCAGGGGTCTGCAGAACTGTCTACGGGCTGCTCAGAAGGGTACCGGCCAGACCACGTATATGGTCCATAGGATCATCCAGAACGACGCTTGTGAACACTAGTCGGAGCTTTCATGGTTTCCTGGTTCTGAACCAAGTTTCCTTCTGCCCTTCTGCAGCCCTCAGGATAATTTAACTGCCTTTGTTGAGAACATTTCCCCACTGTGCTCAAACCCGCTGAGCCTTCTGTGTGGGCGCCTCTCCTGGCTGCTTTGCATATGCTTTGTCAAGGTTAGCGTGCAAAATGTTAGATGAATGAAGACCACTAGGTGGAAGCAGAGGACTAGTTTGGCCAGCAGCCTCCAACTTGTGGAAGTAGGAAGCCTGAGCTGGGGTATTTCCCAGGAGGAAGGTTGCAAGGAACGCAAGCCAACATTTTAGAAACTTGGGAGATAAATACGAACAGGTGCAGATGAATTTTAAGAGGGGTTTGAGATGCGGATTGAATAGAGAGATTAGTAATCTCGTACCGAGTGTTTATTCTGGACAGGAGGTATGCTTAACTCTCCTACATTGTATGATTCATTTCTTGGACCATCCCTGCACTTATTTCTATTTTGCTCGTGAGGAAATAGAAGCTCAGATGAATTAAGTCCCCGATGGAAGTTTACACAGGGACTAGCTGATGGAATTAGAACTGAAACCTGGATCTGTCTGACTTCCAGTCTGAGCTCTGAAGGACTCAGCAAGGAGTGAGGTAGACCAGAGATTCTCAGAATGTGGCACGTGGAACTCTCTGCATTTTAAAACCGCATTCATTCAGTGTGTGTGTGTGTGTGTGTGTACGCGCGCTTACGCGTGGGTGTGTAAAAAGTCTGGAGCCGGGAAGTTCTCTCGTCAGTAACATGACAAAGAGGTTGCCTCCACCAAGGGCGGGCAGAGAGACTGGTCTGGAATTTAAGATCTCCTTGTAAATGAAGTCTCAGCTTTAAGCATTAACGAAAGACACAGGATCTTTATGGCACCATTCATTTCTGATTTTGCCAATTCTGCAGCCAGAGAGCAGCTTCTAGCCTCGCTCCGGCCACTAATTATGGTACCGTACCCCAGTGAGCAATCACTCAGGCTTTCAGCTGAAGTTGTTACCCATCTGAAGATGTTACAGGGTTTACAGGACTGGAGGAAAGACAGCAAGTTGTTGATCTGTTTCTCTAGCCAGGAATTTCCAGGGGGTGCTAACTGTTTTCCTGGTGCCCTTGGTAATTTGCTTAAACTTTAAAGTGTTCCCCCCTTCTCTTTCAGCAAGAGGGGAAATAACAAAGGCTCTCCTGTAAACAAATCCTTTACTCTGGGAGAGCAAGCCAGTGGTAGGGAAGTCCTGAGCTGTTCGAAGTTTTCATGTAGCCCTTTAAAGAAAAAGAAAATCAGGTTAAATTTCACTTTATTTACTTGAAATTTTATATCCATAGGAGATAGGAGCCCCCTTTGCAGAGGGGACAGCTGCTGTTGAGGAGGACGGATTGTGTCTATGAGTTTGAGCTGCCTCTGACATTCTCATTTACATACCTGCATTAATATGCTCCCGGTCTATTCTTCTTACTTATTCATGAGCATGTTGTAGATGATAGACCTCTCTGTCAGCACCCCTCCTAGCTTTGAAATCAGAGGGTAGACTGTCTCTGCATAGCAATTAAGCTCCAACTGTTTGTGAGTATCTATTCAGACAAGTAAGGAAATGATGGTTTCTAGAATTCTCTCTGCTGAATCCTGGATGTCCAAGCCACCTTTGCTTCTGGTGTTATGACTTTTACCATGATGAGAACAAGTACTTGACAGAATAACTCAAGGAGACGGGTTCTTTTTTTAGCTGCAACTATAGAGATTTCCAGCTAGTCCTGGGAGTGTGAGACAGAGGCTACTCAGGTCTCTGGCAGACAGGGGACAAAGAAAAGTGGGACAGGAACCAGGTGCAACCATCGAAGACATGCCCAACTAGGCCCCACCTCCCGAAGTTTCCAGAGTCTCCCAAATAACCTTATGTGATGGTAACCACTGTGACGGACATTTTAATGTATGTGTGTGTGTGTGTGTGTGTGTGTGTGTGTGTATGTATACTGTAGGATCCAGCCATGACAAGTTCAATAGAGGCCTGAGTCTCAGTAGCTTATTCATAAAATGACGGGTGAGCCGAGGCCTCGGCAGGTCCCCTGGTGGGTAGTCTGAGGCTGCCTGGGAGACAGACAGACAGACACACCAGCAGACAGAGCTGGAGTTTATTTATGGAGAGGGAAGGGAAGGGGAGAAGTGGGGGAGAAGAGAAAGAGGCAGAGGCTGCCTTTCTAGAATAATGGATAGAGAGAGCCCTTGGGCTGGAGTGGGGGCAGGACGTTCTGCCTCAGTGGCAGAAGTGGGGTGGGGGTAGAAGTTGGGAGTGGGAGGAGCTTGTCTCTTAAAGGGACAGGGTACCCAGGTGACAGACCAAGTCAGTAGATTACAACAGTTTATCCTAAGGCAATACTTGGTTCCAAAAAAGACCACAAATTGAGACTCAGGCACTGCCCAGAAACAGACATCCAAAGGAAATTCCTAACATTCCAACCATTTTGTAGATAGGATCACCTGCCAGCACACACTCGTTGCTTTTCACCAGGACACCCCTAGACAAATTTCAGCCAGTCAGGGGTCCTGAACCTTAGAAATCCCTCACCCCCACCTTTACTCCTGTAAAAACCCAATCCTAAGTGAGCTTGGGGTTCTCCGACCACTCCAGTACGTTGGCCTCATGAAAAATCTGAGTTTGCAAACTTGTGTAAGAATAAAGGTTCTTTGCTTTTACATACAGGACTTGGTCTCCTAGTTGGTTTTCGGGGAACTTTGTGATCTGGGCATAACATATAGAGGTGCACACATATTTATATGCATGCATGTGGTTGCCAGACGTCTTTGTCAAGTGTCTTCATTGATTACTCTCTACCTTGTTTTGCAGCAGGTTCTCTCTCACTGAGCCTGGAGCTCAGATTCATCTAGGCTTGCTGGTCAGTGAGCTCTACTTCTTCAGCACCACTGGGACTGCCATATTCCTAGGCCTGTTCTGCATTGCTTTGATGGCCCAGCTTTCATTCTGCCTCCGGTCAGCATCCTGGTTCCCTTCTATTTTAGGTGCCCACTGAAGACTCTTGGAGTGATCCTTGGAGACTCTTTCTCAGCTCTGATGTAGCCTGAGTTCAGCTGATTGAATTTTCTTTCCCAAAGCCTTGTGGGCCACAGTCATCTTTGATGCATATTCCTCTTCTAGTCAGTCAGTCAAGCTATATTCTACTGATTGTAACCAAGATATCTTAACTGGAAAAGACCAGTTGCTTTCTCCGGAGCAACCTAAACATTTTACCATGAGTTCAAGCACACACTGAAAGTCTTTACTGTCCATCTGTTGCTATGGAGACATGCAGTGTGCCGCACCAGCGCGGCTTGGATGCCGAGTCCTGCGGAGGGCGTCTGGATTGAAGCAATACACGGAGTCCTTCTTATGGTGGAACAGGCACGCTTTATTAACTTGCAGCCCTGGTTTTATACCCTAGCACCAAAAGGGGAGGGAGAATGTGAAGAAGGAGGCAGAGCCCACAAAGGTTCAGGGGCAGGTCATTGTGTACCAGTGAGCACAGAGGATACTTTCTGTCACAAACATGTTTTTCTTTGCACAAACATATTTTTCTCTTCAGTTAGGCACTCAGCAGGGGGTTAAGGAGGCTATGTTTGGGGCTAGCTTTCTCACAATTCCCTCCTTTTTATTTATTATGAGAGCTCCTGTCTTAGGTCCCATAGGAGACTCATCTCCCCTTACCCATCATAGGAACCCTGACATGCTGTCTTAGGCAAGGAGGAATCTTCATCAGGTTACCTGTCATAGGATTCCCTCATTTCTGGAGCAAGGCTAAGAAGCACCTGTCTGTGAACCAGCTCGGTGAGGGTGAATGCCTGAAGGACTCGATTAAAAAGGAACAGCGCCACTGCCTCTCTGACCAGGCCCAGTATTCCCAGGGGCAACACAACCCCCCAGCGTTACACCCAGCCCCCAATTCGGGCCACGGTACTCCACCAGTCTTCTGCAGATATAGGTTTTACAACAGTTTCATTAATCACCACAATTTGGCGAGCAAGCCGATTAGTATTCACCTTAGCCAAAGTTACACAAGCATGATTATAAAAGTGTGAGCGGGAGCCTGTTGTCCCAACCACAACACATCAATCTGTTTGTGAAGCAAAACAGTTTGTTG
>JAQHUG010000414.1:148396-160703 GCA_028555095.1 Dicrostonyx torquatus
GGGGAGGGCATCTTTCCCTCACTCCCACCACTACATTGCAGATGAGGGAGGCAGGATCAGTTATGCCCCTCTCATGCCCTCAGGGCTGGCTCACCCATGTCCCTGTCTACAGGGTCAGCACTACTGTGCTGTCCAGGTGAGGCATAGGGCCTGTTCTCCAGAGTTCTGCAGCTGGTGAGGGCTTGGGTGAGGTCCCCCACCTGCTGCAGGTGATGAGGGACAAGGAGAGGAGGGCATCTTTCCCTTACCCATGACACCACATGGCATACGAGAGAGGTATGCCCTGCTCTCCCATTCCCATGCCCTTCTGGACAGCTCACTCATTCCCCTGAAAACAGGGTTAGCTCTATTGTGCTGACCAGGTGAGATGTAGAACCCTCTCTCCTGAGTGCTTCAGCTGGTGACGGGCAGGACCAGTCCCCCTGGTGCTGCAGTCATTAACTTTGTACAGCACTATCCTCTCCACCTTTGGTGGTGTCAGGAGCCATGGACATCCACATAGACCGCTGCTGCACCAGGGCCAAGAACCCAGACATGGGCCCCAGCAGCAGCCCAGGCATCATCATGGCCCTGGGTGGTAATCAAGCCACCCACCTCAGCCCACTCCTCACTTATTATTATTATTATTAATTTTTGCTCCTTCAGATATGCCCCTGAAACCATTGTGTCTCTCTTTCTCCCACACCACACCACACCACATCACACCACACCACACCACACCACACCACACCACACCACACCACACCACACCACACCACACATTTGCTCACCATAATAGTGCCTGTCTGCCTGGCTCTGAAAGGTAGGCCTGATGTCACAAGATGTTAATGACAGCTTGGCATGACCCATCATAGGGCCACATGGCTTCACTCACCAGTGGATCTTTCTCTCCTAGAAAGTGCTTGTTTGCTATTTCTTAAGACAATGTTAACATTTCAGTTGCTCCTTCAATATCAAATGTTTGTTTTATTAATAACACGCAGACATCCTACTGTTCTATTCTCTTCCTTTTCGGAAGGTACAATACTCACTTCATCTCATTGTCAAAGC
Organism: Dicrostonyx torquatus; assembly: GCA_028555095.1. Taxonomy (NCBI): domain Eukaryota; kingdom Metazoa; phylum Chordata; class Mammalia; order Rodentia; family Cricetidae; genus Dicrostonyx; species Dicrostonyx torquatus. The sequence goes on from JAQHUG010000414.1 coordinate 149,447, forward strand.
ACTATGTGCTTTTAAAGACTTTGTTTCTTTCTATTATGGAAATGTTTAAATATAAAAAATGTGTGGAAATAATAGGATATTGAACCCCATGAATCTACTAAGTGCAGTACTTACTAACATCTTGCTTGCTACTCTTCTTCTTCTTCTTTTTTTAACTTTTACTTTTTTTCTTTGATTTTGATGGTGAGGATTGTACTCAGGGTCTCTCAGCGTGTGCACGCATGTGCGCGCGCTCACTCACACACACACACACATTCACACAGACACCCACGCTCATCTCACCTCAAAGGAGATAGGAGATAGTTCATTTTGAAGCCATATATGAGTGACCACTGTCTGGGAATACAAATTGAAGCTCTCCCAATCCATATTCCAAAGAGGAAGCAGTTTCTTCTAGCTTTCTCACTAAGAGAGAAAGGGAAGTCGTAAATCACAACACTTAAATACACTGAAGGAAACATCAGATAGGCAGGTTAAAGGAAAACAGGGGGCTCTTGGCTAAAGGCCCCAGATACTGTCAGATCACAGGCTTAGCTCTTTGAGTGGCGGGAGCTAGGTATCTGTACATTCCAAAGAGTTTGCCTTAAGGCCACAAAGATGTCAGCTCAACACAGAAGAGGGCAATAAATGGCTGTTAAGAAGGTGCAGACAGCCTAAGATGACCTGCCTCTGGATGAGTAACAGTGCAACCCTCCACAGTCACTGAAGGTGCAGTCAGCTGATCTGACTGCGCAAGGCTCAGGAAGGTGCAGCTTCCTTCACACAACTTGGTTTAGGTCTCATGCGTGCTAGACAGATGCTCGGGCACTGAGCTATAGCCCTTGTCTTTGCTATTCTATTGTGAGACATATTAAATGGTAGCTAAACATGGTCCATGAATGAGACATTGGAACTAGCTGGGGCTTGTAGGACTTGGCAGTTATACCATAGCCACCATGCACCATCCAATGGCAAAGGCAGAAGGCCACCATTACTGCAACATATGCCCAAACTTCAGAGGTGTTGCAGTGTAAAGGAAGCATGTCTTAGAATTGCTGCCATATTCCATACAGCACTGAGGTCAAGATGCATTTTACATATGAGCCCATACACAAGAAGTTATTATTTTCTTCAATGCCTGAGGAAGGTTTCCCTGTTTCCCATTCGGCAACACCAGAGCATAAAGAATCTATTTCTGTTTCCACGGTGCATCTTTACCCTTACTGAAAACTGAAGTGTCATGCCAGACAGATCTACTGAGATCCATTGTTACTCTGAAAAATGCTAACAGTCATTTTTTCTCAGCCATGGATGTTCCCTGTTCACCCTGGTCTGGTTTACTTCCACATGCCTGAGAAGTATGAACCACTCAGCTGTGTTCTGCTCAGAGCTCTTTGAATCATCTCCAGAAGCACGTGCTTCTGTGAACCAAAAGGGATGCTCATTGTCTGTCCACTTAACACCTCACCTGATCCAGGTACTGAGTGCCCAGTGGTATGTCACCTCGACTCAAGCACTTATTGTTACTGTTACTTGCTAGAGCCACTAGTCTGCCTTCTGCCAAAGTATTTCCTGGAGTTGATATCCTGGAAATAGATCCTGCGTCACATTTTCAAATTTATGAATTGTCATGCCAAGGACACTGTATTTGGCTTGCAATTCTGGGTAATAAGCTTGTACAGGTTGTACAGCTCAGGCCCAGTGGACTCTGGGAGGAAGTGATTGCCATGGTTAGGAGACTTGTAAGGGAGGGTCAGTGATGAGCCATTTCAGAACAGGATGCCCAGTAGACCTGTGTTCAGCTCTTAGTTGCTGATTGTTAGCTGTTGAAGCTGTGTGATGCCCACACGTGTGTTGTGGGCCTTACAATTCGGTTAGCACTTACCTTCCAGCTGTGGCTTCCCTCTGTCTGTAGGCTTTGCTTGATAAGTTGGGGAAGGCCACTCTGCCCACATCTATCCTAGAAGTCCTCAATCAATGGCTTTGAGGGGTTGGGAGGTCACTATTCTGGTTGTCTCATTGAAGGGGAGGCATAACCTGGAATTCTGTCTTTGACTTCCTGTTTTGAATTTTTTTTCAAGGAATAAACCTCCAGGCGCACACAGAGGTTGCTGGACTGGTAGACCATTCTTAGCGGCTTTTCTTCTTCTTTAGACTTTGACAGCTTTTGTTGCATGTCTGAAACAAACTGTACTTGAATGTTCAGTTCAGGGACTATTTCTGGGGATGCCCTAACTAAGACAATGGACAAACGGGTTGTTTAATTTCTGTGGACCACAAATCTCTTCCCTGATAGTGACAGACAAGCTTTAACTTCTTGGAGTTCTTGACCATCTTATTTGCAGCCCAGGATAGACTTGTGATGGGATGTCACAGGCTTGTTTTCTGCATTTTGCAGATCAGGAACCAGAGGTGCAGCAGGGCTTCTTAGAAATCACTGAAACCTCTGCTAGTATCGGAGCTGAGACTGCAGTGTAGCCCTGTACTGAGACCGGCTAGCTTCCTTTTAGTATTTCTCATCTCGACTGGTTCTTCTCAGTAGTGGATCCAATATTTCTAAAAGAAGAGTTCAATGTCTGAGACAAGTTTTAGGATCTTTCCACTGTGATTGTGGTCAACATTGACTGGAGGAGGCAGGCCTGGGTTTCTGAGTACCAAAGATGGATGGTGTCCAAGAAGCTTAACTTTAAGGACCTAAGGAAAGCAATTACAACTCATGTCCCATATAAATGGGTATACACCTACAGTTTTGTCCAGTTTATTTATATTGCTGTCTCTAGTGCCATCTTTGGGCCCAGAATTAGTAGTTTTAGAATCACCATGGAAACACAAGGAGGGTGTTTTTGGAAAAGTTTAACCTAGCAGGGAATATCTATTTTCATTGTGGGAGACACCAGCCCCACAATGAAACATTCTTTTATGTTGCATTTGTTTAACTCTGTGTGAAGCTATGTTTCTTTGACTGTCTAAAATATGATTGGTCTAGTAAAGAGCTGAATGACCAATAGTAAGGCAAGAGAAAGAATAAGCAGGGCTGACCGGCAGAGAGACTAAATAGGAGGAGAAATCTTGGAAAAAGAGATAAAGGAGCAAAAGAAGGAGAAGGAGAGAAGGACATTAGGGGCCCAGCCACCCAGCTACACAACAAGCCATGGAGTAAGAAGTAAAGGTTTATAAAAGAGAGAAAGATAAAAGTCCAGAGGTAAAAGGTAGATGGGATAATTTAAGTAAAGAAAAACTGGCCAGAAACAAGTTAAACTAAGGTTGGACATTAATAAGAAAGAATAAGCCTCTGTGAACTTAATTGGGAGCTGGGTGGCAGGCCCCCAAAGAGCCAAAAGAATAATGATAAAAAAAACAAACAATCATGGTCAAGGTTACCTAGGTCCTGTGCAAGCGGAGTCTCGCTACAGAGTATGCTGTCCACCATGGTCCCACAGCTCCATGTGGCCGAGACTTCCTGCCAATATTAGACAATTCTTGGAACTGACTTTCAGACAGGATTTTTCCAGATGAGATTATGGAGGACAAGAGTTAGCCAATAAACCCTGGAGGACTGAGTGAAGATGCTTACCAACTGATAGTTCTCATAAGAAGATAATCATCTTAGAGGAGTTTTAGTTCATGATTGAGAAGTTATCTTTTGATGATGTTCCTACACCCTAAACCTCTAACCTGGGTCCATGTCTGACAGAGCCTTCAGACAAGAAAACAAAATAAGTTCCTTTAATCTTGCTGTAACTCTCAGACTTACTGATTTACTCTTTTGTTCTCTTTCGAATACTCCCAGAACACCTCCCTCCCACCAGCAGCTTCCTCTGTTAGTTCAGAAGTTGATATTTTCCCTTAGTGTTTGGAAAGTGACAGAATGTAGTCAATTCCATCTTGATTTGGCACTCTTTAGGATCACAATCACACAAGCCTCCATCTGTTCCAGGCTATTTCAGGCAATGGCTTCACCAAAGCCAACTGTAGCTGCCAAGGCTGGCCAGGTATTGACACCTTGGCCAGCATCTGGATGGGCCAGTCATGACCTATCATAGTGAACATTTGGAAAGGTACCATTGCTCACTTAGGTGGCCTTTACATCTCTGGAATGGCAGAGCAAAGACTACGCCAAGCTTTGCAATCTGCAATGCTTCAGGAATATCTGGGATGACTTTCTTCTGTTTCATACATAGGTTATTCTTTGGGGGAGCTGCTTTTGACTATCTGCCACAATAGGACTAATGGATAGGAAATGGTTCCTGATTGTAGGAGTCTAGAAATAGTCTCACCTCCTACCCAGTAATAGCTGCACACATTGAAGTTCTCATAGCAGCAAGGGTTTGTGTTGAGTCAACAGAATGCTCCCCAAAGTAGCAGTGCCATCAGGGAGAAACAGCATCAGAGTGAGTGACTGGTGATCTTTAGCCCTAGCACACACAGAGTGTGACTCTCAGAATGGAAGACACTTCCTAGGAAGCTCAGTGATCAGGATGGAAAGCATCCAGTGCTCAGAGAGAGCAAAAGGGTATAGGTAAGGACAGGTAGATTTTAAAGAGAGGGGAGCCATTGAAGCTGGTGGATAAGGTATCATTCTTAAAGGCAACACAGGAGAAACCTTATTTGGCATAGAACAGGGCAGCAATCTTAAGTTAAGGAAGGCATTGTATAGAGGGTAGGGTGTGGTGGTGCATGTCTGTAATCTCAACCATTGAGAGGTGGAGTGTTCACCCTCATCCTTGGCTATCAACTGAATTCAAGGTCAGCCTGAGATAGTTGAAACTGGGCCCCAAAAGGTAGGAAACAAAAGACAGTAAGGACTAACCAAGATTCTCTTCACAGATGCGGCACCTCACTTACCTTGATCCTGTTACCAAAATGTGTAGTAAGTTCCCCCATCCATCTTTACAAACTGTGGCAACTTCACAAACAGTTTCAAACTAGGTATTGTTAATCACACCAGTTGAGAGTAAGACCATGACCACAGTTTAAAGTCCATTTTGAAGCAAGTTTTAATTAAATACTGGCCAGTTTGATGGATTCTCTGGCCAGGTCCCTCTCTGGTTTCTAGAAAATGGCCCTGAGTCACATTTTGAAGGGACTTAAAAAGGCAAAGCCCATAACTCACCACATTTCCCATGAGGTCCAATCAGAGGCAAACATACATCCTCATGTACCTCCTGCCTGCACATCTGCCTACATCCAGTCAGGGGTAAGGGTACATTCTGACATATTTCCTACCCACGTACCTCCCACCCATGTGATCAAGCACAACTGGTGCAGATGGATCCAGCAAACTTATTTAAGTGTGACTTGTCATCTCCCATAAACAACCATTTCAGGAACTGTCTATCCTTGGACAAGAGCTTGTAGACCAGAGGCATTTTGTCTTCTAGATCTCTTAGGCATAGCAATTAAAACTTAATGCAACTTTGGCTCTCACAGCATAAAGTGAGTGGAGAAAATGAATGGTCAGGGGACTGGGGTGATGCTGTGCAGGTGTGGGGCTCTCAAGATCAGTACCCAGCACCCAGGGTGGGTGGCTCAAACAGTTTGTAACTCTAGTTCCAGGGAGTCTAACACCGTCTTCTGGTCTTCACAGGTTACTCCCACAAACACATGTGTTCTTGTGTGTGCAGGTGCATATGAGCACACACCCACATCTCCCAACCAAAGTCTAAAGTAAAAACCAAAGCCCCCACTATACCCCTACCATGAGTGTCTGTTTCTCATCTGTAGAATGGGAGAAATTCAGAATTAATTCAAGTCTGCAGCTTGAGCACATGTCTAAAGTATTTTTCTCTTATTCTTCTCTCATACATTACACCCCAACCACAGTTTCCTTTCTCTACACCTCCCAGTTCCTTCCCCCTCCTTTTTTTTTCTTCCAGATCCACTCTTCCTTCATTTCCCATAAAAAAGGGGGGGGGAGCAGGCCTGTAGTAAGGAGGCCGTTTGTTGGTTCCCGGCTGCCCAGACTCCCGAAATAACCACACAGAAAGTGTATTAATTAAATCACTGCTTGGCCTATTAGCTCTAACTTCTTGTTAGCTAGCTCTTACATATTAATTTAATCCATTTCTATTAATCTATGTATCGCCACATGGTTGTAGCTTACCGGGTAAAGTTCTGTCTGGCATCTATTTCTGGCGGGGGTGGGAGGCTACATGGCTTCTCCCTGACTCTGCCCTCCTTTCTCCCAGCATTCAGTTTAGTTTTTTCTGCCTACCTAAGTTCTGCATATCAACAGGCCAAGCAGTTTCTTTATTCACCAATGGTATTCACAGCATACAGAAGGGAATCCCACATTACAGGCCTCCCAGGGATATCTACTGAACAGGGCCCAACAAGCTACAGGAAGACTAGGCATAAACCCTCATATCAAGGCTAGATGAGACAACTCAACAGGAGAAAAAGGGTCTCAGCGTGGGCAAAAAGGTAGTTTGTAACCTGCAACACTCTGGCAATGGTGGCCTGAATGATCTTGGAAAATGCTCTTTACACTGTCATCAGGCTCACCTTTGGAAAGTCAGTCCAAGATTGCACATCTTCAGGTAATCAGAAGTCTCTTTGGAGCCAGCAAAACTTTAGTAAAAAATTATTTCCACCAAACCCGGAGGCAGCTTTAGCTTTTTTTTTTTCTCTTGGACTCACCGAAGGAGCTGTCCAAAGTGCCACCCTTTAGAAGGTGCAGAGGAGATGCCTCCGAGGAGGCAGACAGGGCTGACTCCACAGCCCTTCAATCATGAAAAGCACTGCTGCTAGGGACCTTCTGTTCCGTGTTTTCTCCACCTCCCACAGAAGCCTTTCCCAAGGTGTGAGCTTGGCAATAGCAGGTATTGTCCAGGATCTCTGCAAATGTCAAGCCCATTACTGGGCTGAGCAGAGCAGAGTTTTAATTGAACTTCCTCTTCAACCTTCTGTTCTCTGCAGCCACGACAGAACTGTTTGCACCCACCGTGGCCTCCCCTGTTCACCCCCAAGGTCCAGGCTGGAAAAAAGTAAATTATCTTTAAAGATATGTTTAGACAGGAAAACTCTGAACTTCTGATTTTGTCAAGGTTTTGGTATCTTCTTGCTGCTAGCACATTTTGGTCGTTGGTTGAAGATACCATCTGTACCAACAGGGCTTCCCACAGGTAGAAAAGGGGGAGTGGAGGGAGGAGATGAGGCAATTATATTACAATCTCAAAAAGAAAAACAAAAAAAAAACCAGATGAACTGTGCAGATGTGGAAAGCGATTCCTCCTCCTCCTCCTGACTCTGGGGCTCTATTCTTGCACACAAAAGCATGGCTCCTTTTCTTACAAACCAGCCTCTCATAACCTGTCAAATCCTCCTTTAACTCTGTACTCTCTTTCCTTCTCCCTCACAGCCAAGCCTGTCTAAGATGCGATCTGCTGCCCTTATGTTCCCTGTCACCCACCTGTCCACTCTGGTCACCATCTGCCTTTATGACATGAAAAGTGGTGTCTCAGTTTTGTCCATTCCTCTTTCCATGGCCACCTCTGTGGCTCTGCCTTACCTCAAAGTCAGTTTGGCTGGGCGACTTCAGCAGAGTCCTAACTGGTCCCTACTGGTCCTCTTTTTCCTCAGAGCTTGATTACCCTCTTTCCTGACTGCTACCAAAAGCATCCTCCTCAAAGGCATTTTAGAGGCCTCACGGTTCTCTGACCCCTGAGCCAGGTTGGCTAAGTCCTCTGAAGTAGCTGCTGCCTGCTCTGTGGCCCCAGGCCCTTCAGATGCTCTCACCTTCTGTCCTGAGGTCCTGTCAGTCAGCTCCTGTGGTGTTTACCAGCCAGTCCACTGTTTCTCTTCTCAGGATCTTTGCATCTAGTCATTCACTCTCCTTTGTCAGAAATGTCCTTTCCCTTGTTATGTTGACTTCCTCCTCATCTTTCCATAGTCAGAAGAGGCTTGCTCACCTTTGGGGCACCCTCCCTGTTCCTGGAAGTCCCACATCTTCCCTCAGCATCAGACATTTCTCCCATACTTCCCCACTTGTGTGGGCCTGTTCATGTGCTCTGCTTATTTTGCTTGTTTTAAAGGAGAACATCTTGAAGACAGCAGAGTCAGTCTCTGTATACAAGGATGTCATTGGAAAGGGCTCCCTGATGAGGACCAGGGAAAGCCAAACAGTAAAACTGAGCATGTCTAAGAAGATAGTATCTCAGTCACCACCCTGGAGGGTAGCTGTGACTTATCCTAGTAGGAGCTCTGAAGAGGAAGTTGCATCTCAGAGTCTCAGAGTTGCCCATAGCAGACCTGAGAGCAGGAGTTTGCATGTCAATATGTCAGTAACTATGGTGGTCACTAGTCAAGGACTACCCTGCTGCGGGAGATTAAGCCCTCTTGCTTTCAGCCAATGGCTTCTAAGATACCAGCCCACTGGGGCGTGGTTTTCATTTTAAAAAAAGCTGCAGCAGCTCTCTGGGCTGAGCTTGCTTCTGGCTTCCATGCTGACTGCTAGACTCGGTTTCCTGTTTGCAACCAGAGGAATGTGGTTTGGGACATTGATCTGTAAGTTTTATCCCCTCCAATAAAATACCCCTTTTTTAATCAAATTGGTGTAAGATTGTCCTGCGACAATACTACCCCAGTGGAAGCAGGTTCCTAATAGTTATTTCAATATTCTCTCTCTCTCTCCTCTATCTATCTGTCTGTCTGTCTGTCTTTCCCTCTCTCTGTCAGTGTGTGTTTCTGCCTGTCTGTGTCTCTCTGCCTCTGTCTGTCTGTCTCTGTCTCTCTCTCTCATGTGTGTTTATATGTGGATGTGTGCATTGGCTTCTCAGGGCCTGGAGGTGTCAGAGCTACTGAAACTGCTCTCATTGATGTCAGGAGACCAAATGAAGCAGTGCTACACTTCGTGTGGCTAGTCCTGGAGCCTGCAGCAGCTGGTTCAGAGACGGCGTGCTGGGACTTGCTTTTGCATGAATATCTTAAAACCAAATCTTGTATAGGAACCCCCAGACCCGAAGGGCTTTGATGCTCTTCCCACTCTTACACCAGACAGCACTTGGTCCTCACACCCTGTCGAGCATTAGACATCCTTTCGTAGTCCAGATTGAGAAGAAAGCTGCTTCTTTCTAGTTACACATAGATCCGCCAGCACAGGGGCTGGCAAGATGACCTGTCAGGTAAAGGGGCTCTACTGCACAGCCCTGGGGACTTGAGTTTGATACATAGAACCCACTTAAAAGTAGGAGGAAGACAGCTAACTCCACTGAGCTGTCCTGTGATCTCCACACATGCTGTAACCTATTTCCACATCTCACAATGCACCAGTTATACAATACACTAAGAAAAAGAAACCCTGAAAGTCCCAGCACAGTGTGGACTGCAGAATGCAAACATCTTATGGTGGAAACTCTGGTGCTGCTGGAGACCCAGGGGCAACCCCGCCATCTTAATGTTATTCTGAGTGCAACAGTGTTTTTGATGTTGTAGTCAGCCAGAATATCAGTTCTACCACTAATGGGCTTTTGCTCTGCCTCAGAGCTGGAGGCTTCTCCACACTCAGGAAGACCTTTGTGGCCTAAGAATACAGTTCTGCTTTGTTTGATTCATAGGCTGGTCAGAAGTGAAATTCCTTGGGATGTCAAAATTTCAATGATAGAGTATTTTCCTTTGAATATGAGCATTTATTAGGTGATGAGGAAGGACATAAGGCAAGAAAGACACATGAATTGAGAAAGATGATATGAAACTAATTTCTAGTTTCAACTCCATCATAGTTTTTTTTTGGGGGGGGGTGATGGATAAGTACATAAAGATGTAATTAGTGGTGAAAGCGTGAAATCCTAAGCAATTCTGCATAGCTTCAGAATTGTCATTCTGACTGGGCTGTTGTTTAGTGGCTATCTTAATCTAGCTGAGGGATGTTTTCCTTTGTGACTTCTTTACAACGGAGTAATCTTTATATAAAAATGAGTAAATATTTAAGAGTTAATAGACCTCATGTACATGTTATCAAAAACAAAAATCCCATCAATAATAAAGATAATACAATAAAAAGGAAATCTCTGATTTTGAGAAGCAGTTCCTCATCTTTCTACTCAGTACTGGTTGGCTTCATCTGGGAGGAGGAAACCTCAACTGAGAGAAGGCCCTCATCAGATGGGCCTATAGGCGAGTCTGTGGGGCATTTTCTTGATTAATTATTGATATGGGAGGACCCAGCTCACTGTGGACAGTGCCACCCCTAGGCTGGTGGTCCTGGGTGCTATAAGAACGCAGGATGAGCAGGCTTTGAGAAAGAAGCCAGTATGCAGTATTCCTTCATGGCTTCAGTTCCTGCCTTGACTTCTCACAATAATGGACTGTGACATGAAAGTGTAAGCCAAGTAAACCCTTTCTTCCCCAAATTGCTCCTAGTGTTGATGCTAATCAAACTAGAACTCATTTAGACAAGCACCCAGAGTAGGTTTTGCATGTTCATAGAGATAGAATCTCATCTCTTTAGTTCATGGACATGGCTTGTGTCTGAGTGAGGCTAGGATGAAGAACTGCACACACCCAGTCTCTGTTGAGTGCTTCAGCCATGCTCATCCTTTCCTGATGGAAACCTGCTCATCCCTCTGTTACTGTATCCATTGCCTTTTGTGATCTTACCAGACATGTTTACAAATATTCAGACACTGGTAGAAAAGTTTCAGTTTGTTCCCAGGATGTTTGTGAATTCTTTACATACAAGCTGGTTTTCTCTGAATTAGGAGAGCTGACTGATTCTTTATAAAATGTTTTTAAAATTGTGTGTATCTGTGTGCATCTGTGTGTGCGCGTGTGTGTCTGTGTGTGTCTCTGTGTGTGCGCGCGTGTGTGTGTGCATATGAATGTGGGTGCCTTTGAGGATTAGAGACTTCAGGTCCCTCTGGAGCTAGAGTTACAGATGGTTGAGTCACCTGATGCAGATAGTGAGAACTGAACCTGGGTCCTCTGCAAGAGCAGTATGCACGCTTAAAAATGTTCCCAGCTTCATGGTTTTCATGGTTTTTGCCACCTAGCAGCTGCTACATTGGGAAGTCCCTTCATTTCTTTGAGCATTTACCTACCTTTGGAAGGAGGAGATTCATACAGCTTTCAGTTCCAGAAACTAATTATGACCATGGGGTTGAGAAGTCATAAACACAGCCTTCATGTACAACCTCTAGAACAATTTCCAGGGAGGCTGGAATATCTTTGTTAGGATCCCTTGAATGACTGTTATACAAGCCCTGGATGCTTACTCCTACCCTAGCCCAATCCCAGCAGTGCTGGGCCAGTCCTCCAGTCCAGGCCCAATCCCAGCAGTGCT
>JAQHUG010000414.1:169363-182392 GCA_028555095.1 Dicrostonyx torquatus
TTACCCAAGCCTTTGAATCTCAAGTTTTAGTTCTAAATTAATAGAGATTTAGTTGAAGCTACCTTTAGTGGCAGCAGCTGAGCTGGTACCTGTGAGAATAGAATTCCTACCAGGTTGTAGCCTGAGTGGCTGGGCCACTGCCAGAGAAGCAGGCCAGTAACTTCGGAGTTGGAATTGCTGGTTGAAATAGCAATAGATTAAGGTGCAGCCACTGTGCCAAAGAGAACACAAAAGATCTCAGCCCTTGTCACTGATGACCTAGCTTTTTAAAAGCAAATGTCTTCACTCAGTAAGATGCTGCTATATCCCTGTCCGTACAGACTGTATTTGTAGGGCAATGTATGAGAAAGTTCCCACCTTCACCCTGTGTGCTGCACGCCATCCATCCTTGACCTCTCCTCAGGGACACCAATGTGACATAGCTTAGGACTCTTTCCAAAATCAGTGGTTATCACTAACTGCTACCTCTTCCCAGTGGTGTGTTAACTTAGACATCCCTGAGTGCAGCTGGGTTGGTGATTTCCAGTTTTCTTCTCAGCGACACTTTTGAACACTTCTGCATTACGGATCTCACTGTTGCCTATGAGGCTGCCCAAAGGAAATCCCAAGTCCTTCTTTTATTTTCACACATATGGTTTATCTTCTTTCTGTATCAATTACTCTACCCCAGGACAACATCGCTTTCATAGTGAAAATGCCCACAGAGGTGTCTTGGTAAGATAAAGAAGAGTACACGTGACCACCTGCTTGAATTTTAACACTTGCTCAGAACATGAACATGGTGAGTTTCCATATTTAATATGAGTAGCACTTTTTTCTATATAGCATACATTTTCCTACTTTCTCAAATGTTCATCCCCCATTTTATATTTCAGATACTTTCTGTATATTTGCCCAAAATAAACTTTAAATCCATTAATCCACAGTCATTTCAGTTACAACTGATCTACTAATCTTTGACTATTCATTGCACTTATTATTAATATCAGGAAATCACTAAACTGTTATTAATTCTTGACAAATATCTATTATAAATATTTGTGATAATTCACAATCAATAATCTTCATCCAGAAAGATTCTCTTTAGAGTTCCATACTATATTAGGTACTTACTAATTGTTGCAACAAAAATAAGCAACTTAAGAAGAAAAAGGAAGTCTGTAGAGCCATTGGCAGTGGGATCAAGATTTATCCCTAGTGCTTGAACTGGCTTTCTGGAACCCATTCTTTTGGGAAGAGTACTTTGCTCAGCCTAGATATAGCGGGGAGGGCCTTGGTCCTGCCTCAAGGTGATGTGCCAGATTTGTTGACTCCCCATGGAAAACCTTACCCTCTCTGAGGAGTGGATGGGGGTGAGGTGGATGAAGGTGGGGGAAGCAGGAGGAGGGAAGGGAGAGGAAACTGGGATTGGTATGTGAAATAAGAAAAGAGTGTTTTAAAAAATAAATTAAAAAAGAAAAAAGGAAGAGTTCATTTTGACTCAAATTTCCGGGGTTTAGTCCACTGTGGTGGAGAAGGCATGGCTGCAGGAGCAGGGGCAGCTGGTAGCATGGTGTTCACAGTCAGGAGACAGAGAATCATGAATGCTCATGCTCAGTGCACTTCCTCCTTTGTCTTCAGTCTGAGATGCCAGCCCATGACATGTGCTGCCCACTTGGGTCATTCCATTCCCATTAATATAATCTAGATAATCCTTCATAGACATGCTCAGAGGCTTGATTTCATGATTCTAGACTCTGTAAAGTTGACAATATTAATCATCATACTTACTCTGGGTGGTGTTTTACTGGCTTGATGCACCACAGCAGGGCCTGATGCATTTTGATTGGTCTACTGTGACCATTGTGACTGATGGATGTCTTGCTAAATATTATTTCATAACTTTTTTCATCCTCACATGTCTGACATTCAACAATTGGAAATAAAATCACTCAACCTTTTAATTACTTGGAAGATGCAGGTCCAAACATTAATTTATTTTAATTGCTAAATTGGCTCATCCAACAGATATATGAATTTCATAATCATATCCTAAATGTTGGCACCATGTGTTGAGGTAACAGAATATATAATTGAGTATACAGAACCACCCATATAATGAACATTATGTGATTTGGTGTGCTCTCTGCTTGCTGCCCAGATCTAGTCTAGGTTTTGGTTGATGATGACATAGACTTTTCCATTCTGATTAAGCTACACATTCTGATTCTCATATTTCTTCACATGTGGCTTGGATTTCTGGTGGCACCCTTGCTTTTCCAGATGCAGTTGATGCTTCTTGGTGGCTCCTGTAGTTTCCTATCTCATGCCCTTTGACCTTGTCTGGATGGTCCTCCTGGGTTCACTGGAGGCTCAGTACTCCAGCTTGACCTGTGGGGCAGAGGTGGGTGGATCAAATAACTGAAGGAAGTATCCCTGGCACAGAGCCCAGTGAGGTGGAACATGCTATGGACCTTGCAGGAAGCAAAATCCAGAACTTTCTATCTAAGGAGATCAGGCAGGAGATAGAGCTGGGCGAGGTGCTTGAGGTGAAGACCTGGGGGATGAGGGAGTTTCTCAAAGGGTACTGAAGGTTTGGGGTTGGAGGGAATTGATAAAGTTTAGCATCCTTTCTCGATTTTTCTTACCATTTTGAATATCTTCACGAGGGGTTCCTGTTCACACCCTCAAAATGTCATTGCCCCTAAAGCTAGGGAGTAAATGGCTGAGAGACTTCAGGTTCATTACCACCTGATTTCTCGGTGGTCATGGACCTTGGTTCATTTTATTATCCGTCCTCTGAAGTTTTCCAAGGAACTGGCCAAGGTGAAACAAGGACAACCTCTGTTGGGCCCCCAGACTCCAGAAGTCTCCTGTTTCCAGTGTCCGTCTGCTTTTCCAGGACTCTTGTTTCAGTGGACCCTCCAGTGGGCTAGAAAGCCATCTCTTTCCATTTTGTCCAAACGTCATCATGCAAATGTCTGGGCTTAGAGCCTCAATCTTTGAGTCTTGGAGAGCCTGGCAACATCAGCACAAATAGTTTCTCAGTGTTTTTTCCTAGAAGCTCAAGGAAGTTTTCAACGAAGGCAAAAGTCTCCACTCTGCCATGCTGGACACTCTACAGACAGCAAAGCCAGAGAACACACCATGACCGCTACGCCTATGGAAGTCAAGGGGACAGTGGCATTGGACCTAGGTTAGTGTTTCTTCTGCTTTACTGTAGCGTCTGCCTTCTACCCCTTTCACACCCCCCTCCTGCTCCAGCTGTGGCTCTTTGACCTCATGAAGAGACCTCAGCACTAATTGTCCACCCACTTCTGCCCTTGAGTGCCGTCTGTACAGCTTATACATGTTAATGTTTCTCTTTGCAGGAGCAGGGTGAAGAGTTCTCAGCATGTGGTCCTTATGGTGCACTGAGGGCTGCTGCGATACCAGTCCAATTTGACAGGATCTGGGCAACGGGTCACCGAACAGTGTGCCAACCTGTCAGCTGCTGTCAGTTACTGACAAGGAGGATCGAGAGGAAATTTTTTCTTTCTTTTGAAAAATTATGAGATTCAGGTTATCTTTGGCAGCAAAATGAGCCTTATCTTTTTGGTAGGAAATCTGTATTTACACACTCTCACAGTTATTGCAGACTCTGGAGAAAGATGAATGAATCAGCTGGGGTCCTTGTCTGCAACTTCACAAAGGCTGATGCTCCGGTCCAGTAAAAGGAATTAACATTTCAGTAAGAGCCACTGAGTTATGACCACATGTTCTGGTGAGACAGAGAGTATGAAAAGTAAAGACTCTGAGATCACCTCTGACCTCATCTGGATTGTTATATTGATGGGATTAGATCACGGAGACACACTCAGGTGTGCCCATGTTGGTGTTATCAGAATGGCTTAACTGATCAAAGAAAATTCACTCTGAGTGAGGTACCATTGCACAGGCTGGGGACCTGGACACACTAAAGAGAAGAAAGCCTGCTGAGTAGCACCATTAATCTTTCTCTTTCCTGGCTGAGACAAAGGTGACCAGCCATCTCCTGTTTCCACACTGTGCCTTCCTACTGCGATAGACTGACTGTACCATCAAATGGTGAGCCAGAATAAACTCTTCTTTCCTAAGATGCTTTTGTCAGAGTGACGAGGAAACAGAAAAAATGTGCAATTTTAGCAATTTATGTGCATAGTACATGTTCCTATACATAAATGATGGGATTGGTGTAACTAATTTCTGAATTCCTTTCCAAAAGGACACTGGTTGAAATGTCTTAGATTTACATTTTCTGGACTTTGACCAAACACTTAAAATATTCTATATATTTCTGAATAAAATGCTAAAATATGGATTGTGATTATCACTATTCAATGGGATTCCATTATAATGTCACATTAACATATTATATCATAGTGAAATATAACACAAAATTATATCTGATATCTATGAAGAAGGTGCCTAAAATGCAAATGTGAGCTCTCCTTTTATAAAATGTAGCATGGATTTAGATAGAAAGCATGCTTGCAAACTGGGCAATGGTTGAAGTCTAGTAGAGATAGTAAAGAATGTTAACCTTTACCTGTATCCCTGTGTCTTCCAATTTCCAATGCTCTGTTCCAGTTTCTCAAAATTTTGCAAGAATAAACTTGTATGACAGCCTTGGTGTTGTAAGTAGGAGGAGAGGTGAGTGTTGTGTTCCCCAGCCACCAGCTGCTGGCCAACTCAGCCGCTGGTTGCTTGCTTATGCCCGAAATAACCACATGAGAACTGTATTAATTTAAATACTGCCTTGCCCATTATCTGTAGCCTTTTCTTGGCTAGCTCTCACATTTCAACTAACCCATTATAAAAGTCTGTATGTCTTACCGGACTGTTCTAAGATACATCCATCTGCCGCGGGAGCCTCATGGCGACTGGCTCTGACCCAGTCTTCTTCCCAGGGTCCTTTTCTCTTTTCCCTGCCTAAGTCGTGCCCTATCAAATGGCCCAGGCAGCTTTTTTATTTAACCAATCAAAGCACAGAAATAAAGACGGACCCTCCTACACCTTGGAAACCAGTATGGTGGTATCTCAAAAGACAAAAATAGAACTATTCTGTAGCCCAGCTATTCCACTCAATACCTACATAAAGGAGTCCTAGCCAGCATACCACAGAGATGCTTGCATAAGCAAATCTTTTGTTGCACCATCCATACTATCTTGGAATTGGATTCAGTGCAGATACTCATCAATAGATGGATAAAGAAAATATACAGACACATGGCAGAATTTATTCAGTCATAAGGAAAAATAAAATCAAATTTGAACTTCAAATAATTGTTAATAAAATTAAGTCAGACACAGAAAGACAAATACCATGTTTTTTTTTTTTTTACACGTTGAACTTTATAATTGTGTGTGTGTACCTGTCATGAAACTAGAATGTGGTCATAAACAGGTAGGAAGAGATTTTAAGGTTGGGGTAGAGGATATATATAATGTGACATGAAAACAGATGAAGGATCTGTTTGGGGTAAAGAAAGGAACTAGTCAGAAGGAAGAGTGAATACAGAGTGGGGGTGGGGTGGGAAGTAGTGGGGGAGAGAAACACATTAGAAAAATATACAATGATGTGTGTGAAAATGTCACAACAAAACATATTATTTAAAATGCTAATAAAAATAAATATGATGCTGAAGAGATGACCTAGCAGTTAAGAACACTTCTAATCTTCCAGATGCCACCAACTTTGAATCCCAGCATTTATGCTAGGTAGCTCATAACTACCTGTATCTACAGTTCCACAGGATCTGACACCTTCTGCTCTGCAAGTATACACACATACACACAAAAATAAAAGTAAAAAAGTAAATATAAAAAATAAAGTAAATTCTAAAATAAAAGAATAAAGACTGAAACTTGGTGCCAGTGTTTGAGAAACACAAAGGCACAATTTGTACTCTTTAGGGTCATAGATCTCTTTGGGCTTCTGAAGAAGTGCACTAAGTCCCCATATACATACTTTTTTTTTTTGTAACACGGTATGTCCTCGAGGAGTGTGTTTCCAAATATACTCGTCTACTCTGTTTCAGAAAATTTGGCTTACTGCATGTAGTTACTAGCATGGCATAGTAACCGTGAGGTTACTATGAACCTCACAGGGGCAATGGATAAGATTTAGACAAGAGGAATAAATATTCTGG
Organism: Dicrostonyx torquatus; assembly: GCA_028555095.1. Classification (NCBI taxonomy): domain Eukaryota; kingdom Metazoa; phylum Chordata; class Mammalia; order Rodentia; family Cricetidae; genus Dicrostonyx; species Dicrostonyx torquatus. The sequence continues at coordinate 175,513 of JAQHUG010000414.1, forward strand.
TCTCATGTCAACTGACACAGCAGTTCCCTGTTCTCAGGTGAGATGTGGGTAAGTATAAGTTTTCAGAGGAGAATGTTCTTGGTATCATTTGTATTAATAGCTTCCCAGTATCATAACAAAACATCTAAGTTGGCAACTTAAGAAGAGGAAAGGTGTATTTTGTTACAGATTTTAATCATTCCGTGATTGAGCCCCTGCTCTTAAGCCTGCGCAGAAGCAGCATGCTTTGGTGAGTGTGAACGCTGGAGGAAGCCATTTATCTGCCACTTAGTAAAGACTGAAAGAGAGGAAGAGGGAGGGGTTGGGGTCCCAGGATTTCTTGTAATGGCATCCTCTAGAGACTGGAAGACCTTCAGCTAGGCTCCACCTTTTACACTTTCTACCCTCTCCTCTATTAGCACAAACAGTCTGGAGATGCAAGCCTTGACTCCTGGATCTAGATGCAGGAAAGCGGAGGAGCCATGGCACACTCCTCGTGGAGAACAGACAAGAAGGATGAAGAGTGGAGCTGGAGGGCTTTGGGTTAAGACCCTGAAGGTGTGAAAGGGGAGACTAAAATGTTCATGGCAGCTCTCACAGTAGATATTGGGGTTCACTTAACTAGAAAGCTGAGCTCAAGAGACACTTTTACTCCCCTTGAGTCACAGAAAGTTGAGGCGATATTGTGCCAAGGCTAGCATTTCTTATTCTATCTTTAAGCATTAAGCTTGCAAACGAGAAACCCAAAAAGGTTTTCTGCAGACAAAAGTTTTCTTTTAGAGACTTTCCTATGATACTTCAAAAATTACTCAGGCTCTCAAAGGCATAGTAAATCTCTGTTTCTTTGTATTCTAGGTAATTTTTTCCAAGAGGTAAAAATCTGCAACAGATTCAGAGCGTGTGTGTGAAGAGTCTGAGGTAGTATAGAGGGGAGAGGTTGTAGGACTCCTTACAATGGTCACATAATACCTGGATATTTACTTAATCCCATTTTTCTGTGCTGGATACAGCTTTTCTGCAGAGGAAACAAAGCAGAGAACCCCTTATTACTTCATACTTGTGATTTGGCGAGTGTTTCTCTTTTTTATACAGGCTAAGGTCTAAAAAGAAGCTGTCTAGACATGAGGCTATTGAAAAGAACTCTTAAAAATTTTGATTGGGACACTGAAGTGTAGCTCTCATAGTTGATGGGTTCTGGAGGGTGTGGGTGTGGGGAAAGGACCCAGGGGATGGCCATTAGGAGTTTTACCATGCTCCAGTGAGTATATGGGCAACAAAAAATGGACTTTTTTCTTTTTTTTTCTGGGTGGAAGTCACAGGGGTGGAGGGATGGACCTGGGAGGACTAGGAAGTGAGTGTGATTAGGGTGCATTATGTGAAATTCCCAAATAATCAATAAAAATATTATGTTGGAAAAAAGAGATATGTCCCTGACCTCAACGTGATGACAGAGCAATCTAATATAGAAAATTTCTCAGTGAGACTCTTCTCAGGTGATTTGAGATTGTCTTAAGTTGAGAATTAAAGCTATACATCACAGGCACAAAAGACAAGTTTGACACATTTCATAATTTTGCTACAATTGGTCAGAAGATGAGAGGTTTGTGTCTAGAGTTAGGATCCAAAACTGACTTAGCAGTTCATAAAAGTGTGTAGGGAATACCGTTTTCAGGTGTTTGGAGCCACAAAGAGACATAAGTAATCTCCCATAAGATAGATTTCACAGTAGGTAAAGAAAAATGTGCATGATTGGGGCTATTCAAGTCTTCTTTTATTCTATGAATAAAACAAGAATACTGGAGATGTAGCTCAGTTGGCAGAGTACTTTCCATTGCTGTGGCGAAACACCATGAGCAACAGAATCTTGGAGAGGAAAGGGTTTATTTGCTTGTCCTTCCATATCAAAACTCATTAAAGGCAATAAAGGAAGGATGTCAAGCAGGGCAAGGAACATGGAGGTAGGAGCTGATGCAGAAGTTATGAAGGCCATGCTGCTTACTGGTTTACTTCTCCTGACTTGCTCAGTCTGATTTCTTATAGAACACAGGACCACCTGCCCAGGGGTGGCCTCACCCATAATGGGCTGGGTCCTCTCACATCAATCACTAAGAAAATATCTTATATATGGAGGCAATTTCTCAACTAAGGTTCCCTCCTCTCTGATGACTCTAGTTTGTGTCAAGTTGACATAAAACTCACCTGCACCACAAAGCTCTAGGTTTAATTACTAGCTCTGCATCTCAATAGGCATGGTGGCTCAAGTTTGCAATTCAACATTTAGCAGATGGAAGCAGGAAAACTAGAGAAATTAATAAACTCCATAAAGAAATCTATGAAAACACAATGGAAAGAAATTAATAAATCAGTTTAAGATCTAAAAATATAAATAGAATCAATAAAAAATCCAAACAGAAAAATATGGAAAGAAAAATTTAAAAGCTTGAATAGGAACCTAAGAGACAAATCTCCCAAACAGAATACCAGAGATGGAGGAAAAAATATTAGGCATTGAAGACATGATAGAGGAAATGGATACACTGGTCAGTGAAAATATGAAGTATAAAACTCCTGACAGAAAATATCCAGGAAATCTGGGATACTATGAAAAGACAAAAATCTAAGAATAATAGGAATAGTTGAAGGAAGAAGACATACAGATCAGGAAAATATTTCCTTCGCCTCCTCTTCCTTCTTCTCCTCCTCCTTTTTTTGTTTTTCAAGACAGGGCTTTTCTTTGTAGCTCTGGCTGTCCTGGAACTAGCTCTCTGTTGATCATGCTGATCTTGAATTTACAGAGATCCACTTGCCTCTGCCTCCCAAGTCCTGAGATGAAAGGTGTGCACCACCACTGCCTGGCAACACAGAAAGTATTTCTAATAAAACCATAGAAGAAAAACTCCTTAACCTAAAGAAGAAGATGCCTATCAAGGTACCAGAAGCTTACAGAGCACCAACTATGAAATGAAATGAAAGTCTCCTTAGTAAAAATAATCAAAACACTAACCCTACAAAACAAAGAATGAATGTTAAAAGTTGCAAGGGAAAAAGATCAAGTAACATTTAAAGGCATACCCATTAGAATTATACCTGATTTCTCAATGGAAACTCTAAAAGCCAGAAGAGCCTGGATAGATGTGCTGCAGACTAAGAGACCACAGATGCCAGCCCAGACAAAACTTTCAATCACAAGAGAGTGAGAAAATAAGACATCCCATAATAAAACCAAATTTAAGCTGTATCCATCTACAAATTTAGACCTGAATTTGTAGGGGCTAGAAGGAAAATTCCAACCTTAAAATGTGAACTGAACCCAAGAAAACACAAGTAATAAATAATCACAGACTGAAGCCGGGCGGTGGTGGCGCACACCTTTATTCCCAGCACTCGGGAGGCAGAGGCAGGCAGATCTTTGTGAGTTTGAGGCCAGCCTGGTCTACAAGAGCTAGTTCCAGGACAGTCTCCAAAGCGACAGGGAAACCCTGTCTCAAAAAACGAAAAAAAAAATTCACAGACTGACAAGTCCAAAAAAGGTGAATACACACACACGCACGCATGCACGCACACATGCACACATGCAACACCACCACCACCACCACCATCACCAACCACCACCACAACAAAATGACAGGAATCAACAGACACTGAAATCTTAGCTAAAGCAATAAGACAATTGAAGGAGATCAGAGAGATACAGAAATACACACTGGAAAAAACACAACCTCTTCAACAAATGGTTCTGGATTTCTGCAAGTAGAAGAATACAAATAGATCCATACTTATCATCCTGCACAAAACTGACGTCCAAATAGATCACAGACTTCAACATAAAACCAGATACACTGAACCTGACAGAAGAGAAAGTGGGGAATAGCCTTGAATGTATTGGTACAGTGGTGTAGGAGGTCCTTCAGTTTATGTGTTGTTTTCATTGGTTGAATAAAGAAACTGCCTTGGCCTTTTGAAAGGGCAGAACTTAGGTAGGTGGAGTAGACAGAACTGAATGCTGGGAAGAAGGGCAGAGTGGCAGATGCCATGGATCTCCTACCTTAGACGGATGCTGGTTAGAATCTTGCCAGTAAGTCACAGTCATGTGGTGATATGCAGATTAATAGAGATGGGTTAAATTAAGATGTAGGAATTAGCCAATAAGAAGTTAGAGTTAATGGGCCAGGAAGTGTTTAAATGAATAGAGTTTCTGTGTGATTATTTCAGGTGGAAACTAGCCTGCAGGCCAGGATGGAACAAAAGGGTCCACTCTCTGTGCAACAGTTTGGCGCCCAACGTTTTGTAACATGAGGGCCTGATTGTTGGGTTTCTGTCCTGCCCACTCCTTGTTCTGCACAGTTCCCACAGTCTTTAGGTCCCAAATAAACCACATTGAAGTCAACATAAGTCATAAACTGCTTGGCCCATTAGTTCAGACTTTGTATTAGCTCTTATAACTTATATTAGCCCATTATTCTAGTATATGTTCGCCACAAGGATCAGTACCTTTTTCAGCAGGGTAGGTCACATTCTGCTTCTTCAGTGTCTGGACAGGACTGCAGAGGAGTGGGCTTCCTCCTTCCCAGAATAGTCCTGTTCTCATTGCCCCACCTCTACTTCCTGTCTGGTTGTCCTACCTATACTTCCTGCCTGGCTACTGGCCAATCAGTTTATAACTTATGTAGACTCCTGTGTGATTTCTTTGGGACCTAAAGACTGCAGGAACTGGGCAGAACAAGGACTGGGCAGGACAGAAACCCCAACAAACATGCCCTCATGTTACAGTACAGAAGACAACTTTCTGAATGGTACACCAACAGTGCAGGCACTAGGATTGACAATAAATGGGATCTCATGAAACTGAAAAGGAAAGCACAACATCATTCAATCCAAGTGGCAGCTTACAGAATTGAAAAAGGGTTTTACTAACTACATCTGATAGAGGAATAATATCAAAAAATACATAAAAATCTAAAAAGCTATATATCAAGAAAATGACATAGTTAAAAATGGGGTACATATCTAAGAAAAAATTCTCAATAAAGAAAACTCAAATAATGGAGAGACACTTAAGAAGTTTTCAACATCCTTAGCTATTGGATAAATAAAAATCAAAACTACCTTGAGATTATATTTTTTAGCTGTCAGAATGGCTAAGATCAATAACACAAATGACAGTTCATGTTAACAAAGATGTGGAGTAATGGAGAACACTCCTCCATTAATAGTGGGAGTTCAAACTTGTATGTTATTATGGAAACCAATGTGGTGATCCTCAGGAAGATGGGAATGAATCTACCTCAAGATCTAGCTAGATGGCTGCTGGGGTATACCCAAAGGAAGCTTCATACTACCCCAAAGACAATTGCTCAACCATCTTTATTGCATCTCTATTCATATAGCCAGAAACTGGAAACAACCTCGATGCTCCTCAACTGAAGAATGGATAAAGAAAATGTGGTACATTTATGTAATGGATCATTACTTTCCCATTAAAGAAAATGAAATCATGAAATTTTCAGGTAAATGAGTGGAACTATAAAAGTTTATCCTGAGTGAGGTAATTCAGACCCAAACAGACAAATTTGATATACATTTACTTATATGTGGATATTATCTGTTAAGTCAATGATAACAAGCTACAATCTGTAAAAAAAAAAACAGACATATAGAGCAAGGTACTCGGGGGACAAATCTCATTAAGAAAGGGAAATAGAATAGATAATTATGGATGGATGAGGGTCATGGAATGGGAGGATCAATTGGGGAGAAATAGGAAGAGGGAGACAAGGGAGGAAATACAGGAAGAGACAGCTAAGATGAAGGGCCATTTGAGGAGTTATATGGAAACCTAATACAGTAGAAGCTTCCTAAAATATTTACATATATGAAGGCAAACTAAATAAAATTGTCAAATAACGGAGGAGACAGAGCCTCAATTGACCACCTTTTGTCACCAAATGAAGTGTGCAGTACCAGGATTGGATTGCATTTTTATTAAGTTGTTGGCCAAAGGGGTCCCATGAGAGCACCAAAACAACCCAGGCTGTTGCCAAGGCAACATGTTGCTCTCCATAATCTGATGACAAGGTCCCATTGCTGAAGACAACACCTACACAAGTCATTGAACACAGAAGTAGAGCTGGTGACTGCCTAGGACCTTCACTCCTATGATCTACCATCTTTGGTTCAGGAAGGTACTCTGCATGCTACCAAAAGAGAAACATAAGTATCAAGCTAGCCATAAACTCTTTGATCTACAATGGTGTCTTACCTACAAAATATGCTAGTGCAATGGTGGCACAGTTTGTGAGAGTAATCAGCCGATCTCTACTTTGATAAGGCCCACAATACAAGACAGAACCCATACCTGACACTTCTTGGGTAAGAACCTGAGACTAGATAGCCCAGGAACCTAGAGTAAAACTGAATACACTGTTCTTTAAAAAATGTAGTGATAAAATGACTCCTAATGGCATTCTACTTTACACATGGATCAGTGCCTTGCTCAGCCATCAGCAGAGAAACTTCCTCCTGCAGCAGATGGGAACAATGCTGTGACCCACAGCCCAATAATATGCAGAGAATTAGAGATCTTGGAACACTCACCCCCAAATGGAATGGCTCTATCAAAGCCCTCTGCTCAGGGCACAGGGAACCCTGTGGGAGAGGAAGTGGAAAGATGGGATGGAAACAAATGAACACGGCCTTCTAAATCAGCATGATCAAAGCACATACGAACTCAGAGACTGAAGCAGTCTGCACAGGGTCTGCCTGGGTGTGCACCAGATCCTCTGAGTATATATTATGGCTTCCATCTGTGTTCGATTATGAGATACCTGAGTGTACAAATGAGTGGTCTCAGTTTCTTGTGCCTTATCTTGGGTTCTTTTCCTTTTGTTTGCTTTGTTCAATT
>JAQHUG010000414.1:189588-213997 GCA_028555095.1 Dicrostonyx torquatus
GCCCTTGGGTTCGCTGGGGTTGGGGTCTGGGACAAAGCAACAGTGGGATAAGGATGGTTAGAAAGGGATGATTTGAGATTCTTCTAAGCAGGGTGGGTTGTACCTGTGAGTATTATTCAGCTGTAAAAGACAATGACAACCTGAAAATAAAAGAAAAAAATAATCATGAGTGAGGTAACCCAGACCCAGAAAAACAAACATGGGATGTACTCACTCATAAATGAATATTAGTTGTAAAGTGAAGGATATCCACAGTCCCAGAGAAGCTAGGTAACAAGGAGGGCCCAAAGAGAGAAGCATGCATTTCCCTGAGAATGGGAAATAGAAGCGATCTCCTGGGTAAACAGGGGATAGAGGATGGGTACATGAAGGATTGGGTTAGGCCAGTTGGGGGTAGAATATAGAGGGAGACTAATGAAATGATATGTAATGTCTTTATGGGGATGCCATTTTGGGGTTAGGGAGAAACCTGATGCCAGGGAAACTCCAAGGAAACCAGAAGGATGACCCTAGCTAAGACTCCTATCAATAGTGGAGATAGTGCCTGAAGTGGCCTTCTCCTGTAATCATATTAGTGACTACCCTAATTTCATCAGAGAGCCTTCATCCAGTATCTGATGAAAACAAATGTAGAGATCCACAGCCAAGCACTGGGCGGAGGTCCGGGAATCCTACTGAAGAGAGGGAGGAAGGATTGTGCAAGCTGGTGTGTGTGTGTAGGGGGGACAAGGTCATCACAAGAGAACCCACAGGAACAACTAACCTGGGCTCATAGGCACTCACAGATTCTGGACATATAGCTAGGAAGCCTGCATGGAACCGATCTAGGCTCTCTACAAATGGGTGACAGTTGTGTTGCTTGATCTATTTGTGGGACTTCTAACAATGGGATCACGGCCTGTCCCTCATGCTTGAGTTGGCTCTTGAGCACCTATTCCCCATACTAGGTTGCTTCACCCAGTCTTAATACAAAGTAGGATCTTAGTCCTACTTCAACTTGATATGCCATGCTTCACTGACACCCATGGAAGGCCTGCCCCTTTCTGAACAGAAACAGGAGTGGATGAGGGGGCAAAGGGGAAATAGGGGAGGGAACAGAAGGAGAGAAGGGAGGGAAAACTATGGTTGGGATGTAAAATAAGTGCAAAATTTTAATTAATAAGAAAGGGGAAGATCTGTGGGATCCATGGGAGATGGGAGCGGGGATCGGAGAAGGCCACCTTATATGTTTTGCTGCAGGAGTGGGGATGAGACTGGGAGATTGGATCTGGTTGATCACAGAAAGAAGAGAAGGTCTACAGGCAGCCCACCTGGTTTTCTGGCAGGCACCTTCTTTTCCACGGTTATTTCCTCTCCAACTTTGAGGCATGCCTCCCCATCTCTGTGTGGGGCTACATAGGTAGCTGCAACTGTGTGTGTTTATAGCTACAACAACCATGCTACACCCAGAAGACAGTGTAACATAGCATCTCTCTCCTGGCTCTTAACAATCTCCCCCTGTTAATGCTCCCTGGGTCTTGGAGCTGGTAACAGAGATGCCCCCTTTAGGGCTGAGTATGCAAAGGTCATATGCTCTCAGCACTTTGATTAGGTGTGAGTCTCCCACTGTGAAAAGCAGCTCTTTTGACCTGAGATGCATATTCCTGTTCCTGGGCAGTGCGAGCTTTTATATGGGATCTTTGATAGGAGACTGAGGAAACTGAGTCACAGAGCTGTGAATTGATGGAAACACTTGGCTGTGTGTTAGATGTGCATAGGTGTGTGCATCTTTAGAAGTATTTCAGCCTGGATGCTTCTTTGGGAGCTCTGACCTTCACACTCACTATTTTTCTTCTTTAAATGTTTTCTTACTCTTGGGAATCCAATCCATTCTGGACTTTGGAAAGCTCAGGGAAGGTGAGTGTTCAGCCTGTCTGGTGTGGTTCTGAAGTCTGGTGAGAAGCGAACCTTTATATTACCTCCCCGTATTTGGGACAAGCAGATTATGACTTTGTCTGGAAGACCCTTTGTGCTATAATATCTCAGGAACCAGAGTGTGGCTGATCATTTGTATAACTCAAGGCTGACTTCTTCCCATCAAAGTCCAGTTCCGAACACCAGAACTATTACTGAACTATTTTCTTAGGGTACCCAAGATTTTGCCTCCTTCGTACTAACCAATGAAGTTTACAGCAGAGTGGTTTGAGTGGTTTGTTCTTATCCTAGGAAATACTTACACTTGTTTTCAGATCATTTTCATCCCTTTTATTTTTATTTTCTGCACTTTGAAATTTGCACATGTGACTTACAAATTGTGATTTTTCTGCACTTCTGGACACAAGAACCAACTAAGTTCTCTTCTACTTAATCTCTCTGATCTACTTTTAAATGTCTTGAGTTTGAGAAAATTATCTTCAGAAGACAGATAATAGAATTGAGGCCATTCTCAGGGATCATGACATTAAATAACACTAAGGATACTCAAAATGACAAACCCCAAGGAATAAAAATAATGCTTGGCTTTCATTTTACTGTTCCACCATTCAAACTATTGAAAGTGGGGAATTTATGATAGTGAAACAGTTTATGTTTTTCCATTTTTAAAGAGATAAATAAACAGAGAAATGGGCCATATTTCTCCAAAGATGAATGGCTTAAAACAACAGAGAGACTATTTACTAAGAGCTGTAATGAGTCGGGGCTAAAAATACAGCCACCACGGTATCTGCAGCAGCTCTGCAGAATAGCTGCATTTCATGGGGTGGAAGATAAGGTGTCTTCACTTGCTCTGACCTATCACTTTTTCAGAGCAGTTATTTTATCTCTCAATGCAAAGTCTGCATCTAAGTATTTTCACTTATTCTTAAAATACCCATGAAACAAATGGTTTAGAGATCCATTGTTGTAGAATATTATTATATTATTTTAAGATGTGTTACATTTGTTTATGTTTATATTATGGAACATTTGTTTTAATGATGCAAAGATGTGTTGCATTTGTTTAACTCTGTGAAGCTGTGTTATTCTGCCTGTTTAAAAATCTGTTGGTCTAATAAAGAGCTGAACATCCAATAGCAAGGCAGGAGAAAGGATAGGCAGGGGTGCCAGGCAGAGAGAATAAATAGGAGGTGAAATCTGGAAGGAGCAAGAAAAAGAGAATAAGGTAAAGAGGACACTAGGGGCCAGTCACTGAGCAACCCAGCCAGCCATGGAGTAAGAGTGAAAGTAAGATGTACAGAAATAAGAAAAGGAAAAAGCCCAGAGGCAAAAGGTAGATGGGATAATTTAAGCTAAGAAAAGTAGACTAGAAATAAGTCAAGCTAAGGTCAGGGGTTTATAAGGAAAAGTCTCATGTGTGATTTATTTGGGAGCTTGGTGGTGGGCCCCCAAAAGATCAAAGAATCAAGAGTAAAAAACAACCAATTACAAGCTATTGTGAAAAGCAAGGTGGGGATGGCAGGACTTGATGTTGTAGTTTTGAGCAAAATCTTAGCAGTGAAAACTTTAGCCAGTTTGCCCCTACTTTTCATCTCTGGGTTGCCAAATATACACAGTAAGAACCAACGAGGTATGGGCAGTGGTGACTCATGCCTTTAATACCAGAACTTTGGGATTCAGGACATCCAGGGCTGTTAGGATGAGAGGTGGGTCTGCAGGAATATGGTGAGGTGTCATTTAATATATTTTGGTTTCTGTCCAGAGAAGATGCATGTAACTAATATATTCCAGAGAGGAGACTGTCCTTGGTTACTCAATCTCTACACCTGCCCCCTTCACAGAACTTCATCTGGATGGAGTTCAAACAATGAATAGATCTCCTAAGACCTAGAGGAATGATGCCGAGTCTCAGGTCAGGAAGTAAAGGGTCTACTACCCAGGGTCTTTTTTTTTTTTAACTTACCCAAGCTTAGATGTTAACAGAAAAAAAAATGACGGTTAACACCTGCCTCTGCAAATTCTGCTTCTGACTGGCTTTACACGATTGTCTATGAAGTGTCCAGCCTGCGTTAGTTAATCTCCCCAAAGGGCACCTTGAGATCTGTGTTTGCTTCACATGGTGAAAGTTACCATTGATCTAATACTGGGAATCACTGTATTTTCTTTTCCAGGATTATGTTTTCCTGGGTGGGGTCTGAAAGGAGAAGGGAGAAAAGATGAATGAATGGCTGTGGTGGCTCTGAAGCAGCGCGATCAGAACGTGTGGGCTAGCTGTATTTAATATAATCAAAAGAAATGAGGAGGCTGAGGAAGCTAATCTGGGCTGAAAGCAAGAAAAGAGAAACAAGCAGAAGTGGCTTTTCAGCACATGTGTTTTCTTTTAGTGATTATCCTTGCGTTCCCTGTAGCAAACTGCTCCAGTTTATAGTATCTATATGAGATTGGTTCCTGTAATTTGTAATCAAAGTAGCCTAACTAATACACAGACTAAAGAAGATGTTGATAATTTACAAGGCTTGTGGATTTACTTTCAATCATTCAAGATATAAATCTAAAAAACAACTTGTATCCAGCTTGGTATGATTTTAGAATGGGCAAGTCAGGGATACGAAATGTGGCGTGGCGGCATGCTAACACACGTGGATGTTAGCCTTTTGATATCTGTTGCTAGCTCCCAGAGAGCGGGTCTGTTACCTAACCTCCATGAGGGATTGTTTCTTTAACTGCAAAATGGAAATCTACATAGTCTTAGGCTTGTTGCTAACCTCCCATTGTAGAAAGCAGCTAGTCAAGGGAAAGTTCTGTTAAGGCAAAAGCTGTGATTTTGCTTTTCCTTTTTCTGATTCTGCTCAAGATTGCTTCAGGAGCTGGATAGGACTGAGTCCAGGTATGAATGAGTCACAGTCTCCTAAAGACCTTGGAGGGATTCTGGGTGTTAGAGGTGTGGATGGACCGAGGACCTTGCAGGGGAAAAGAGAGAAAATAGAGCCAGCTAAATACATGCTCAGCTTACCTGAGGATTTTGGTGTTGACCTTCCCAGGCTGGCAGATGCCCAAGAAGCTGGTTGGCAAGATAAAACAACCCTGACTGCAGGGATGGCTTCCTACTTGGCTAGTCTGCGGCTCTAAGGCATTTACAGGTTGTGTCTCATTTGTACTCTGTCCGCTTGTTCCATTAAGCCTCTTAAGTAGAGGCTCTCAACTCTATCTCTACTGACATTTGAGCCCACAGTGCTTTGTTTTGAAGCCCTGGAGGAGGTTTAGCAGCATTTCTGTCCTTTATCCACCAGGGATGACAAGTGAAAATGGCTTAGAACACTGCCAAGTGACCCGTGATTGGAGTGGTGGCATATGGAACCACTCACCCCTAATGAGAATCATTGCTCTAAGACAATCACTTTACAGAAGATTGACAACTTGGTTTTAATCAGGGAGTTGAAACACAATAAAAGCGAGTCAGAAGAAAGGGGACATTGCATTTCTTTATCCCCTGCCCCCACCTCCTACCTCTTCTTCTTAGAAACGGAGAAGGTACTTAACGTCCTCTTTCCCAGTGGATGACTGAGACTGGCTGGGAGGTAATCATTATCTGTCTAGATTCTAACTGTTAATTCAGGCTCAGAGAACACTGGCTGGGTGTTGAGTGTGTTCTTGGGCTAATATCAGAGCAATTGTAAAATTGCTACTATCCTGAAGCCAGCTGTGTAAATACATTTCACACTCTTCAACCTCTCTAAGACCCATGGAGAGCAACAGGTCTCCATAGCCAGGTGCAATTTCCATTGACTTGTACTGCTGCTCAGTCCAAGAAATCCGATGGAAGTTATGTGTCTGCAGCTCGAAAGAACTAGAGAAGCTGCAAGACACAGGAGCAGTGACCTGGCCACACTGCTTGGCTATGCAGATCACTCAGTGACATCTTTCTGTAATAGAGGGATCTCTCCCCTGGGAGGCAGGACTAACAAGGAAGAGAATGCTAGTTTGCATTTCCTTGTAACTTTGTCATTTGGGGGAGGGGCTGGTTACTTTGCTAATAGAAATAAATAATCAGGGCAAGGAAAGAGGAAACATCTATTGAAAGAGATGTGGTGTTCTCCCTCTTTATAATACAGAAGAGGAAGCAGAGGAGGAGGGGAAGAGGTAGAGGGGAGAAGAGAGGATGAAGTGGAGGAGGTGAAGAAGGAAAGGAGGGGAAGAGGAAGAAGATGCAGAGGGGGAGAAGGAAGGGAGGGAGAGACAAGAGGAAGAAGGAAGGTGGGAGAGAGGAATCAGTATTAGTGCACATTACTGTTTCAGAGAGGCCTGGAGTGTGCTCTGTAAACAGCCAGCAGAGGTCCAGATGGTTCTGCCTTTCATTTGTTATCAGTCCCTCAAATGCTGCCCGTGGTTTGGGTGATTTGGCATCAACAGAGTAGAATAAACAAGCTTGGGAGGCTACAAGTTCAGGGCCCAGAGGGAGCATGATGGGTGGCTCCTGAAGAGCAGGGAGCTGATGCATTCAACCCACTCCTTTAAGCAGTATTTAACCCAAACTCTGTGCAATTCCCTCTGTGATTGTGAGACGGGCAACAATCTCCATCTGCTCAGTCTGCTTTGCTTCTGGAGGGACTAGGAGAATGCCTGCTGACCCTTGTTGTAGGCACAGCGTGGCTCCCACAGGGTGCTGGCTGCTCTGTTTCTGGGGTTCCCAGTCTGCTTGTCACCTTTGCCTTTTGTTAATCATTAGGGACAGCCGCTCACTCATGGCTGTCAGGATTTGCTTACCAAGCCCTGTGTTTCCTGCTGAAAATCAAATCAAACAAAAACATCAGTGATTAAACCTATTGCCGTGAACTCTAAAATGGAACGGATAGACTCAAATTGAGGGCCTAAGGCCCATTTCTCTGAGAAGTCATCAGTCATTTTAGTTCATGTACTTTATAATATCCATTTGGAGAATTTGTAACATCTACCCTTTATATTTCATTTCAAACAAACAAGCGCTACTTTGATCTGGTAGCAGAGGTTTTTAAGAGCTGACCTTTATTAAGCTTATATCACAGAATACGTGAAGCTGTAATCCTGCTTCCAAACAATACTAGCTGAACAGGAATATTTGTAGGAAGGCAATCGATTCCACCATTAGATTAGTCAGCAACTAAAGAACAACTCAGCAGCACAAAGAAGACTCGAGAGAGAACACATTAAACACTATATTCTGGAAAAACTGTCGTTCAAAATATGTGCATATGTCTTAGTCATTAAATTGGCTGAACAGCTCGTTGGAAAATCATGTGCCCAAGATAGCCTCCAACTGAGGGTTAAACTGAGGATTTTCAAGGTCCCTTGGCTTGTGTGTGTGTGTGTGTGTGTGTGTGTGTGTGTGTGTGTGAGCGTGTGTATGTTCTCCTTCTACCATTTGGGTCTTGCCAAACTTGGGTTGTCAACCCTGATAGCAGGCGATTTTCATCTACCAAGCCATCTCACCATCCTTCCACATTATTTTCTGAACAGGGTCTCTCAGGTAACCTGGAACTTGCCGTTTCAGCCAGCAAGACTCCAGGAAAGAGCTGCCTGTCTCTGCTTCCTCCGTGGTGCTGTTACAGGAGTGCATTACCTTAGTTGGCTTCCACTTGAGCACTGGGCACCAGATAGGTCCTCTTGCTGCACAGTAAGCACTCCAGCCAACACAGGAGCACCTCTCCAGGCTTAGGCATTTTCTTTTGGAAGTGAAAAGACAAGTACAGCACTGAGCCCAGCCACTCTCACCTAGTTGCATATATGACATGTAAATTCTTGAAAAAGGAAGCTCAGTGGAAGTGCTTAAACTTTTCTCGTGTTTTACATGGATCATTGTTACAGAAATAAATGTAACAGACACACACACAGATACACAGACACACACACAGAGAGAGAGAGAGAGAGAGAGAGAGAGAGACACACACACACAGTTTCTCAAGGCACGTGAAGCTGTGCTCTGGCTTCCATCAAGATCCTAGTCTCAATCTTTGGTGATTCGTGTGCCTTTCTCCTCTTAGATGTAGAAGCAGCAGGGGGAGAGGAGCCTGTACAGAGTGGCCAGGTTTTGTTTTGGTTGTCAGCTGAAACAGAAGCCCCATCATTCTGGACTTGGCAGCTCATTAGTAGAAAAGCCATCGGGGAAGCTGCGAGTTGGTAATTTAGTGCTCAAACTTACTCCCTGATACAGCTGCAGAGAATCAGGTGGTTGTAGCTTTAAAAAAATGGAATGAGGAAATGGAAGAACCTTTTGTTATTATTTTTGCCCTTGTCACTGTGACTGAGGATGTGAGAATTCTATTCTTGTTCATTTGATTTTCTTATTAACATGCATCAATATACGTAAGAAAGCGCCTCCTCCCAGTTCAGTGCACTTAACACTGAACACCTACCTACTCTGTGACACAGGCTGGGAGTTGGGGAAACTCATTTCCTGTTTTAGGCTTCAGCGTGGAGCCAGCTGTGCATACAGCTTCCTAATAAAGGAACAGAAACTCTCTTGGTAGAAATTATTCTGATCATGGAATTGTAGCAATAGGTCGGCGATCCACGCAGAGAGAGAGCTCCCTGCCTGGGTTTCTAGTATTTATAACCCTGCCCCCTTTGGGGGTGGTAGCAGGGTGTGGTCACAGGCCAAGGGACCACACCCCTTCATGGAATGAAGGTATCTTCTGGAAGTAAATAAATAGCTAGAGGGATAAGTGGAACAGAAGTGTATTTGGAGGCAAAGGATGTGGGCAGGAGCTTTCAGAGAAACATCGGAACTTTTCAGAGTGCCTTGACCTTATGTGGAAGGGAAAACCGGGTTGCTCACTCACTCTGCATCTGTGAGAGATACTCCACATTGGAAAAGGGCCCTCCATCAACTAATCTTTCCTGAACAGGACAGATCACGAACCCCCACCCTCAAAGGTAGATGGCAACCATTTCTCACGTCATGGAGTAAGGGAGGGGAGAAAGAGACAATCATTAACAGGGCATGGAGAATAAAAGAAGTTACAAAAAATGAGCTAGAGAAATCAGAGTGTAAAACAGGTCTAAAATAAATACAGGGAACTCAGTAATTTTTGTGTATACACCTATTATTGTTCAGAGATAGAAGGGAAGATGCTACCTATGTGAGTTGTACAAATGGAAAATTGCTGTAATTTACCCTAATGAGAAATTTGATACAAAGCCTAGCTAAAGAAAACCATAAAATGCTGCAGGAAGCTACTGTAGAAGGGGTAAGACTATGTCCCTAAGTAGAAAAAATTGCAATAGTACTGAATGGGAACCCTCAGTTTGTAAAAATATTATGGGTTCCTACAGTTTCAGAGATTTAATGTGACTCCAAAACTCCAAGGATTTTTTTTTGAAATTTGTAGTGTGTGCTACCTTTACTAGATGTCAAAGTGCATTTTAAAGCTAAAGTCAAGTTTTGTGCTATTGAAGTAAAAATGCAGGTACCTTGGTAGATGACACATAAACACTCCTGAAGCAGGTATTTTCATTGTAAGAATTTAGAATGCGGTCAAGTGCTTTCTAATTAGTGATCAAAAGGTTACTTTGTGACATATTGGGGCAGTAAATTAAATAGATGGAGAAAAAAGTCTCCCTTTTCAGCATACAATGAATTGAAATACACAGCGGATTAAAGAGTTACAAGTGGAAAAGGTGCCATGTGAGGGAAACACCCCTGTTTAACATTGAAAATAAAGATTGATAGGTTGGTTAGTAAAATAAATAGAAGTGGAAAAGGTTTTGCCACATCCTGTTCAATGGGTTAGATTCTTGGTTCTAAAAACAGCACTACAGACAAAATAATAAATTAGAAAAAAAATATTGAAATATGTGAAATATCTTAAATAAGGGTGGTACCACCCTACAGCCTAGAGACCTGGATGGATTAAAAACTGTCAGGAAAGAGAGGAAGCCAGTTAGCCTAGACATTCCCTGTGCCCATTCTAGTTAAGTCAGTTCAGCTGCTGCTGAAATCTCAGTGTTGGCTGGGTTTAGGGACCTGCTGTGTTACATCTTCAAACCTGACCTTGACCCCGGAGAGTTTTCGATCCGTGTTTCATCTCCTAGTGCTGGTATTCTGTCTGAGAGTGGAAAAGGAGGATAAAATGTGACCTTCAGTGACTTTCAGCTCTGGCTTACCAAGAGAATAGATTTCATTTCAGATCTAGTCTAAAACATGAGTGTTAGAACATGGGGCGAGCATTCGTGAAGAAGCTAGCTCCACAGACGCAGCCAAGGCTTGCCATGACCGGCTGTTGAAGGGCCCGCCTCTGGATCGCTCATCACAAACATGATGCAACCTTTCTCTGACTTCCCGACTTTTGGATTTTATTGAAGAAAACAATAAAGGGCTTACACTTTGCTGGATTGGAGAATGTGGAAGATTTTACTCCCTGCATCTGAGAGTTGAAAATTAAGGTCAAAGAAACCGTGATAAAAGGCATTCCATTTTGAATTCATGGTCAGGCTCATGCAGAGAGACAGGAAGGGCAGCTGATCTGTGAGGAGGGCAAGCGAACCATGCTGCTCCTGCTCTTGGCATGTGAAGACAGACTCCGTGGAGGGAATAATGAAAAGCTACACTTCACAGGTAGTACGTTGGCTTTTCCTGGTCTGGCCTACAGTTATGAGAGTCACATCTGAGCCATTTGTGCAAAAATCTCATTCCTTTCAGCAACTCCCCACACTATTTTACCTGAAGTTTTGGATTTCTACTTTCCCTAGACTTTTAGAATTTATTGTTTATGATTTTTCATTTTCCACTGGATATTTATCATGTTTTCCTGCTTCCGATCTATGCAAGTTGGTTCTATTTCTGATCTCTGACTGTGTCTATTGTGGAGAAAACATTTTTCTTCTTCTTCTGTTCCCTGGAGGGCTGCATTTTAATCTCCTTATTGTAGCCTTGTTATCACAAGCGGAGTAGCTGCTATCCTGAGTGTTTACAAGGCAGATTTCTATTAGTAGCCAGTATAGTCTTTGTGCTCTGAAGTCTATGCTATGTGCAGGAGTTCCTGTGCAACTTGCTGCTCCTATGTGTGTGTGCCCTGATAGCCTCTTCTCTTCCTTCCTCCTCTTCATCCTCATCTTTTTCTTCTTATTTCTTCTTATCTTCTCTCTCCTCCTCCTCTTTTACTTCCTCCTTCCCCTTCTATCCTCACTTTCTTGTTCTTTCTAAGTTAACGTTTTCTGGGTCTTTCTCAATGGAATTCTGAGCATCTCCATTTGGTGTGGGGAGATTGGTGGTTGGAGTTTTAAGTGTGTGTGTGAGTGAGTGAGAGAGAGAGAGAGAGAGAGAGAGAGAGAGAGAGAGAGAGAGAGAGATTCATGTAGATAGACATGACATGAAATCCCAAGCCGTGAGAGAACTTGTATAAAAAAGCTTTCTCATATCTCTGTGAGTTCGAGGCCAGCCTGGTCTACAGAGCGAGTTCTAGGGCAGCCTGGGCTACAGAGAGAGAGAGAGAGAGATTCATGTAGATAGACATGACATGAAATCCCAAGCCGTGAGAGAACTTGTATAAAAAAGCTTTCTCATATCTCTGTGAGTTCGAGGCCAGCCTGGTCTACAGAGCGAGTTCTAGGGCAGCCTGGGCTACACAGAGAAACCCTGTCTCGAAAACCAAACCAAACCAAACAAAAAAAGTTCCTCGTGAGTCTTCAGTTTTCTACCTTTGTATTATGCAGTCCAGACCCTTCCAAAAAATCTTAATGTGAAGCGTTTCCCACTGCTCTTTCCCATCTTGAGAATTGAATGGGTGAGCAAAATAATGAACTCTTGAGGTAACAAAGCAAGGTGATGTTCAGCCTTGCACCTTACAAAGTGATCTGAATGCTTGACTATGATGGGAGAAGACATATTCCCTGTGTGTGGGAGGAACTGGCCTGAGGCACATTTGTCAAGTAGTTAGCAGTCTTGTCAAGACCCTAGTCTCCTGCATACCTCCTCTAGTTTCCTAATCTGCCTCTAGGCTCTCCAGATTCTTTGTGTTAGTTTTTACTCTATTAATTTTTCAATCACAATTGATCCTCTCCCCTAAACACATTAGCTGTCCACCATTGAGTTAAATTAAGTTGAAGGATTGAATAGCTAGGGTGTTTTTAGGCACGTGTTTGATACCCAAGAGAAGTGCATTTCAGAGTACTGTGAACTTGGGGAGCTAGAGTGGAGGGTCCTCCTGGGATTGTGAGTCTGTGGGGGAAAAATAGGAGAATCCTGTTAGAGATTGAAATACGTTTTCTATGTGTTTATGGTAGAGGTAAGGATTCCAGTGTCTGATGGAGGGCCACTAAGTGGCTGTGTGCCTAAAATGAAGGATGGCTCATGCAGATGAAGTTATCATCTTTCCGTGAAGGAAAGTGGTGAGGTCATAGATATGCCATGACCATGTGCTCATGTGGAATAATCTGGTGTCTTGCAAAAGACTTGAAGCATCTTTTCTCTGTTGATCTCCCATGCTGCTGGAAAGGCCCATACTTCTTGCCTCTGTGGATTTAAGTATATTTTTGCATAACCCTTGTCAAAGGAAATGATGTTAACAGAGGGACATGTAAATAAAAACCATGACTAGGAATTAGGATATATGCTAGATCATAGGCCTTAAAAATGCAACTGCCTTGAGAGGTCAAATGACAAAACCTTTAAGTGAAGCTTTTTGTTCTCTTTCTCCAACCTTATAGACAAGATCTATGAATTTATATATGTATGTATCTATCATCGATCTGTTCACCATTTGTCTATCTACCTATTATCTATTTATTTATCTTTTGTCCATCTTTTATCTATCTATCTTTTTCATTATCACTATTTTTTTCTCTCATCTATTTCTATCTCTCCCATTGTTCCTATTTTCTGGGCAATTATGACAATACACATGTCAGTTGAGCTTGGAAGGAGATATCTGTGATCTTCCCTCCATCATGTTAAGACAGTGAAGGTTCAGATTGTGTTCAGGAGAAGTGATTCAACACACCGTTGCTAGCCTAAGGATTGTCCAGAAGTTACTCTGCTGCCTCATTTCTGGTCAGCATGGATGAACCTCTTTTCAAGTTTGTTCTGGTGGTTTTAACTCCTCCTCATATCTATCAGTGTATTAGCTGCGACAGACTAAGCTATATATACTTAGAAATATACCCTGAAATGTCCATGGCTAGGACAAAGTCTATTTCTTATCCACATACATCTGATGTGGGTCAGCTGGGGTTCTCTTCTAAAAAAATGTGTTTAATAAATGGTATAATCTCTGCAATTATCACTGATAAACACAAGAAGGATTTTAAAAATTGTGAGCTGATGAGATCAGACTGTTATGGGTTTGAATTCTCCACATAAGCTCATTCCCTGAAAATGCAAAGTTTGAGGGGAAGTACACGGTGCACCACCCATAAAGACTCCCATTTCAGAGCCTGAGATACAGAAAGTACTCAATGAATGCTACTTCCATTTACTCCCCCATCTGACTATGTTAGATAAATGTGCAGTGGATAAAAAGAACAAGACCATAATCCTTTACATACCTTACATGTCTTTCATGGATATGTGTGTGTGTGTGTATCTCTGTATGCACACCCACATATATACATAAGTACACACACACACACACACACACACACACACTGTAGAGTAAGAGATGGAAGCTGCCAAAATTTCAGATTCGTTCCTTTTGTTCTGTCCTTTGGCTCATCTGTAGATGTAACATTGACTAATGTAAACAGAAGCGTCTCTGGCCGTCACAAGACTGAGCTGGAGAAATAATCATGCTCCCCTTTCTAATTAATCTAGCTATTCCTCAGAGCAACTTTAACAAGCAGAGAGATGAAACATTCCAATTATTTTTCTATAGCGCTGTAATCCTTTTCCAGGAGTGTTCCTGTAATGTCTGCTCTCCTCATCAGAAAGTGAAGAAAAAAATAACCAGTTTGACTCAACAGGCTTCTCCTCTTTGGAGAGGTGGGGAGAAGCAATCCATCCTGAGCCTTGATTCTCTCAGCAGCTGTGACTTCAGAAGGACACTTTTGTTTTTGAGTTCTGAGGCCTCCTGCAATTGATCTGTTTCCTGCAGGGCCATTCCTCACCGTGGCATTTAGAATCAGTGGCTGCTCCCCTTCTGATGAACTTGACACATTACCAAGTGGGAGAGGATGAATGTGGGAGGGGAAAGCTAAATGGCAAAGGAGGAAAACAGGTGAGGTGGGGAACACAGATGCAGCCAAAGAAAAAAAGGGCATGGAGCCGTGGCAGATTCTTGGCAAGCCCCAAGGTGTCAGCTCAGAAAAAGATAAAGTGGACCCGGAGAGATGGCTCAGCAGTTAAGAGCATTTGCTGCTCTTCTGGAAGAGCAGAATTTGGTTCCCAGCACCTACACTGTAACTTACAATAGCCTGGAACTCCAGCTCCACTGGAACCAACACCTTCTTCTTGCCTTTGCAAGCATGTGCTCGTGCGCATGTGTGTGCACACATGTCTTGAATAGTTAGGGTGGAGGAAAAAACCTGACCTAGTTTTGTGGATTTTGGGGGTTGATTTTGAGTCTTATGGTTACCATTTTCAACTATGTGCTTTTAATTGCCAAAATAAAAGTTCTGAGATTAAAAAATAAGGGAAAGAACCAGGTGTAATGAGAAGCATCATCTAAATATCAATTATTTTTTAGCCATTTTATAAAAAGAAGACAGATAAACATAGAGTCAGCTTGAGAAACAGCAGGAGAAACAAAGCTTGTGTTCATTTAGGAAAATTTCTGAACACATATTTTATATGGGACAAGTTTAGTGAAGGATCTTAGTCGTTGGGAGGATAAACAGAAAGCAGGTCCCTCCTTCTGAACGATTGCCACCAGCTTCACATCACTCCAGCCTTTCAGAAGGATTCCCTGAGGTCTTGGTTTCATTTTCTGATCTCTGACATTTTGTTAATTAGGAAGCCTCTCTCTGCTAAGTTCTGGGGGTTCTAGGCTTAAATATTTGAAACATCATTCTCTTGTGTAAGCCAGAGCAACTGGCCACTCCTACCACTTCCCCATCTCCTTGTGTCTGGAGTTGGGTCAAGAGGAGGTGCAACGAATCCCCATTAATACAGGGATGCTATCTCTTTCTTCTGGGCTGGTCTGTATCATTGAACTACTTATTTTCTTGTGGAGCAGTATGATCAGAGTTGTTGATGGGCAACCAGAGTTTAAATTACCCTGGGCAATCGTGTCCTTTTGGAGAGGCTGGGCGTTCTGCACTGCGGCACTTCCTGCTCCTATCATCAATATCTAGGTATACTTGGAAACTGCAATTCCTGCTACTTCTAGGAGCTAAGGAATGTTTCTAGGTTTATACAAGAGCCATAACACTGCATAAGAGCTGTAACATTGGAGGTGTCACTTGTTGCTGTTCCCACTTGCTTGCTGTTGTTCAGGATCTTGGGATATAAAAAAACGCCAAAGACTAGCATTTCAAAAACTTTTTTCTGTGTACCCACAATTTCTGTCTGGTAGACCAGTTGGCTGGCAACATAGATATGATATGATCAAACTTAGGGTAGAATAAGATCATATCTCTTGTTCATTAAAACTTCTAAGCTTTCATTTCATCTCTTCTGTACATTTTAGTCACATACAGAGTCATGTTCTCTCTGTAATAACACATTTAAATGGATCTCAGGATAAAATTTTGCATTTGTAAACACTAAATTGCAGATTCTAGTCTACCCACTTTATATATTTTCTTTATAAATGTTGAATTTTGTATTTTAATTTTCTTTAATTAAACTCAGTTTTAAGTATTGGTTTCTTTTAGGGGTTTACAATAATTTCTAGAATTTTGATCTGTATGAAAAATAGATTATATTTATGCCTTCTTGTCTTCTATCCAAGAGAGATAGAAGACAGATTTATAAATTTTTATACTTAGAATTGTTCATGATAATGTACATCCTAATTTTTATATTTTAAGCATATACTAATCTTATTTTTCCATTCTCTAAATTCAAGAATTTAAATACTTCTTTGTTTGATAACACACATTCCCTATATTATATGCCTTTTAAATAATTTCTCCCTTCTAATTTAATTTTAGAGGATAGTTGTGGTGACATTTTCAATTATTTGTTCAATGTCCTTTCTCTTAAATTCTTCCAGAATGCTTGAGGATGTGTCGTTGTCTTTTCTTTTGATCAATTCTAAGGATTGTATAAATGATTTCTAATACTACTAACTCAGTAAAGGAGGTTATTTCCTCTTTTCTTTGTTTTTGTGCCACTGTATCCAGTTGTTGCTTGCTGGTATAAATGTGGTCTTTTCATATTTCCTGGATGCTTATGCCCGACAGGGGACAAAGCACTCACTGTGCCATCCCCGTCTTTTCTTTCTGACCATGTATGGTGGCAGGTCTTCCATATGTGAGTGAATGGGAAAGAGACTAATGAGTGTAGCTTTGGTCAGGCCTTGGAAAAGCAAAATGGGTTTTCTAGAGTTTGGTGGTTTTTTGTTTGTTTTGTTCCACAGTTTGCTAGATCCACAAGCTGGAAGCTGCGTTGGCCTCTGGATCATAGTTATGGCAGAGTGCGGGTTGAGTGAGAAGTGAACCTTTGTTCTGCTAAGTCACTGACTGGGTTTATTCATTACCTAAGCCTAGAGTGATTTACCCAGACTAGAATAGCAGTTGCTAGGCACTGTGACACAGAAGATTCTGTGACAGGTCAGCCAGGAGAGCACTTGGTCTCTTGACAGGGCTTGTTATTACCATGTGAGCATCATGAGGGCAGGCAACATTGGCACACCTCTGGTTTTACACTGGTGGAGGCAATTTTCCCAGGCATCTTGATTTTAAATGTTTCCTAGACATTCTTTTAAAAGAACCTCCTATTTCTTATGCCATTGAACCTTGGTTTTCCAGAACACAAACATAGATGCAATTTAGTTCCAAGAGTATGTCTAATTTTAGATTCAACTAAAAGTTTCCAAAAACAAAACAAAACAAACAAAAAGCCCACCAAACTCTAGAAAGCCCACTTTGCTTTTCCAAGGCCTGACTAAAGCCTCACTGGTTAACTCTTTTCCATTCACTCAGTGATTCTTTTTTCCTTTCTTCTTGCCTTCTTTTCTCTCTCCCTTCCTTGCCTCCCTCCCTGTCTCTCTTCCTCCCCCCATTCCCTCACCCTCTGTCTTTCAAGCTCTGAATTCTAGATGCTTCTATTTAGCTCTGTGGCCAAATGTGGCTGACAGCTGCCTTCCTCAAACTGGGCTTCAACAGCAGAAAATCTGCCCAGAGAAGACCTGGGCAGGTTCTTAGCTTCAGGGTAACCCCGGGGCGGCTCACAGCTTCATCTCCTTAGATGCCTGCCACAGGAGTTGTTTGAAATGGTGACCAAGTGTGGCTTCTTCAATGGTTTTGTGCCATCTCTGAGTGAAACAGACTTTCACGATGCTTCAAGTGTTCTCATTCCTTGTAATCAGAGGTAAGGGGCCAAAGATGGGGCTGACAGGCTCTATCATCACCTTTGGAAACCTAAGCTGGTCCCAGCAGGCAACTGTACCTTTTGGCTGGAGTGGCAGTTGCCTGATTTGTTTCTAAAACCACCCAAAGTTAAGGAAACCAGAGTGTTAAAACTTTTAGGAACAATGGACTGTTAAGGACATAAAATTCTCATAAAATGCTGTTTTATTCTTATTGAGGAAGGTAGATGCCTATTTCTGAAATCTGAAAGTAGCACATTTTTGTTATTGGCACCAAGATTGGGCTTTTTTTTTTTTTTTTTCAAGTAATGATTTTTTTCCTAGGCTGGGACATGGCACTGGAGAGGGCTTTCAACTGTCCCTTCTCTTTGATCATCATAATGGAATAATTACCATATACACTTGAATGTTCTATTTATGCTAATGCAGTGGTTATAGAGAATGATACAACAGTGTGCAGATTATACGCTTGCATTAAGCTCGGGAAAAAGGAGGCCGATTTGAAGTAATTTCATCTCATTATTTTTCTAATTATTTCCTCTTCGTTAATGCTTCTTGAGAAGTCATATTCAAAGATGGTGTTTGTTGAATAAAATTGCTCTTTCTTGGGCTGGATCATCAGTCATAAAGCCCGCAAGGCCAAGAAACATTTAGTGTCAACTCTTCTGTATTTATAAGAGAGGCTAAGTTTTTTCACTTGGTAAAAAATATTTAAACTGATTAAGTTGGAAGTTTATTTTTCTGTGATTTTTAGGTGTGGAGATGAAGCTGCTGTCCAAGGTGGGAGAAACGCTCTATTTTATGAATTGTGATTAATACAGAGCCCTTCTTACCAACTGAGCCAGCTTGTATGCCTTCTAATCTTAATGTTTTCTTGGCTTGCTTGCTTTGTTTTTGTTTTGCTATAAGGTCCCACTCTGTTGTGTAGCAGTTTCATCAGAATTGAAACATTCTTTCCTGAAAGGAGCTAAACTGGGGGCTCCTAATGACTCAGGAAGAAAATAAAGCTCACAGGATCAACAGGACTGCCACCAAGACTATATGATCAATCAAGAGTGCTGTGGAGAACAGACTGATCAGTTGAGCTGTCCACAAGTCACACGGGAACTCCAGAGATGCAGCTTTCAAGTCATCATTTATCCTTGGTGGGATTTTGCTCTTGTATCATCCCTTTTCTTGTGAGTACCCCGTCACCCAAGTAACCCCAGTAAAACTAGTTCATTGAGCTTTGAAGGAATAATTTCTTTGGTCTTTGGTGCTCTACCTGGGGTAAATAAATATTTGCTTATTTGTCCCCAGGAATAGTCATACAACACCATCAGGCTGGCCTTGAAATCATAATCTTCCTGCCTCTCCCTTCTAAATGTCGGAATTAAATTTATGAACCATTACACTCAGCTTCTATGCCTCAACCATTGGTTATATCACCATGCCCAATTGCCAACTGACTTTTAACATGGTCTCTGAAAGTAAACCAAATAACCAACCAACTAACAGATGAACCAACCAATCAACAATTGTAGAGGGCAAAAAAAAAAAAAGACTTCAAACAGAGTTAATCAAAAGAGATGGAGAAGAACACTTCATATTCATCAAAGAAAAAAAATCAACCAAGATGAATTTTGAATTCTTAACTGGTGTGGGACAATGGTCTGTATTCTGGCAATTATATTTTAAATAAATGCTGATTGGCCAGTAGCCAGGTAGGAAGTATAGGCAGGACAACCAGACAGAAAGTAGTGGTGGGTCAATGAGAACTGACACGGGAGAATTGTCTGTATTCTGTCAATCATGTTTTAAATAAACGCTGATTGGCCAGTCTGGAAAACCAGACAGGAAGTAGAGGTGAGAATAGGAGAATTCTGGGAAGCAGGACGCTCTCTCTGCACTCCTGCCCAGTCCAGCAAGATGTGAGCTGCCCAGCTGAGAAAAGGTACTGTCCATGTGGCTAACATGGATAAGAACAATGGGTTAATAAACATTACAAGAGCTAGTAAGAAGCTTGAGCTAATGGGCCAATCAGTTTATAATCTTATGGAGACCTCTGTGTGATTTTCTTTGGGGCTTGCTGGCTGTGGGGTACCGGGCGGGACAGAAACCTCAACAAGCAGGCCCCTCATGTTACAGAGAACAGGAGAATTCTGGGAAGAAGGAAGTCCTAGTCCTGACTCATCCACAGAAGAAGCAAGATGTGACTGCCTCAATGAATAAGGTACCAAGCCACATGGCTAACACAGACAAGAATAATGGGCTAATATAAGTTATAAGAGCTAATAAGAAGTCTGAGCTACTAGGCCAGTCAGTTTACAACTAATGTAGACTTCTGTGTGATTCTTTGGGACTTAACAACTGTGGGAATGGGGCAGGACAGAAACCCCAACAATACTTAACATTTATGCACCAAGCAAAAGGGCAGCTATGCTTGTAAAGGAAACTCTACTAAAGCTTAAATCACACATTGAACCTCACACACTGATAGTGAGAGACTTTAATATCTTACTCTCACTATTAGATGGAACATATAGACAAAAAATTTACAGAGAAATAATGGAGCTAACATGTTGTGATTTGGGCTGCCCTCACTCCCCATGACCAACAGCTAAATTTCCTCTGTAATCAACAAGTATGTTTGTGTGTTTGTGTTCCTTCTGGCTGGTAGTTTTCCACAGAAGTGTTCCCAGTACACGATGCCCTGATCTTCACCTCCGGCTGCTCAGCATGTCTCAGGCCAGCTGCCTAAAGTTATAAAAGGCTCTAGCTTGGGGAAAAATAAAGGTTGTTCTTCCTTCATCATTGAAGCCTCCATGTCTCAATCCAGGCACTCCCATTCCCACCAGTTTCAGTATCCAAGCCACACTGGCATGACACTAACAGATGTTACAAACCAAATAAACCTAACAGAAATCTATAGAACAATTACCCAAGCACAAAAGTACTTCACTGAAAATTCTCCAAAATTGACCACATAATCGATCATGTCAGACCACTGTGGATTTCAACAATAGAAACATCAGAAAGCCTATAAACTCATGGAAATGTAACTACTTCCCTACTGAATGACTACTGTGTTAAGCAGAAATAAAGAAATCAAAGACTTCCTAGAATTCAACGAAAATGAATGCACAATGTATTCAAACTTTTGGGACACAGTGTAAGTGGTACTAAGAGGAAAGTTCATACCACTAAGTGCCTTCATAGAGAATTTGGAGAAATATCATAGTAGCTATGTGGGAGCACACCTGAAACATCTAGAACAAAAAGAAGCAAACTTACCCAGGAGGAGTAGCTGTCAGGAAATAATCAAACTGAGGACTGAAGTCCATAAAATAGAGACAAAGAGATCAATACAAAGAATCAATGAAACAAAGAGTTGGCTCTCTGAGAAAATAAACAAGATAGACAAACCCTTATCCTAACTGACTAAAAGACAGAGAGGGGATATCAAAATTAATAAAATCAGAGAAAATGGGGTAATAACAGACATTGAGGAAATTCAAAGAATCATTAAGTCATACTCCAAAAACCTGTACTCCACAAAATTGGAAAATCTAAAAGAAATGGACAAATTTATTGATAGATATCACTTACCAATGTTAAATCAAGATCAAATAAACAATTTAAATAGACTTATTAACCCTAAGGAAATAGAAACAATCACTAAAACTTTCCCAACTAAAAAAGTTCAGGGATAGATGGTTTTAATACAGAATTCTAGCAGACTTTAAAAGAAGAGCTAATACCAATACTCCTCAAGTTATTCCACAAAATAGAAACAGAAGGAACACTGCCAAATTCATTTTAGGTTCAACAGTCATCCTGATACACAAACCACACAAAGACTCAACAAAGAAAAAATTATAGACCAATTTTCCTCCTGAACATTAATAGAAAAACTCAATAAAATATTTGCAAACTGAATGCAAGAACATATCAAACAAATCATCCACCATGAACAAATAGGATTTATCCCAGAGACCCAGGGATGGTTCAGTATGTGGAAATCTGTCAATGTAATTCACCAAATAAACAAACTGAAAGAAAATTCACACATGATCACCTTACTAGATACTGAAAAAGCTTTTGACAAAATCCAATGTCGCTTCCTGACAAAAGTTTTTGAAGATCTCTCTGGGAAAAGTAAATAGAATATATTTCATGAGTGGACTGGTGGTGTGTGGGGTTGGAAATATGAGGGATTAGGGTGGGGGAAGAGAAGTAGAAGATATTGGTGGAAATGAGTGGAATTGGGGGGAGTTTCAGGGACAAGGTGAAAACCTAGTGTAATGGAAATTCCATTGAATCTTCAAGAGTAACCTTAGCAAAGACTCCTGGTTATGGGGGACATGGAACCTGAATTGGCCATCTTCTGTAATCAGTCCTTAAGTGGAGAAACTGGGACACCAACCTAGCCACAAAACCTTTGACCAAAGTTTGAATTGCCTGTATAGAGTTCTGGGACCAGAATCTAGTCAAGTTATCATCAAAGAGCCCTGAGAGACTTCATCCAGCACTGATGGGAGCAGATGTTCCCTAGATAAACTTTAGGTGGAGATCCAGGGTTCTGCTAAAGAAGGAGAGGAAGGAATTCAGGAACCAGAGGGATCAGAGACACCACAAGAACATGGACCATATAACCAACTGACCAGGACTCATGGGGGCTTGTAGATATCAGGGAGGCCTATAGGGGTCTGACCTAGGTCCTCTGCATATATGTTATGACTGAGTAGCTTGTGTTCTCATGAGATTCCTAACAGTGGAGGCTGTCTCTGACTCTTTTGCCCGCTTGTGGGACCTTTTCCTACTACTGGGTTGCCCCCTCTAGCCTTGATGTGATGGTATGGGCCTGGTCTTATTGTAACATGTTATGCCATATTTGGTTGATGTCTCCTGGACAGAGGGGGGACAGAGGTGGAATGGATCTGGGGGAGAGAGGAAATGGAGGGAGTGACTAGGAGAAGGGGAAAGAGGAGACACTGCAGTAAGGATGTAATAGATGAGGGAAGAATAGAAGAAAAAGAAGCTATCCTATTTTATACACAAATATCCAACCAAACTTAGGCCAATCAGATCTATTCCTACTTGCAGTAAACTGGAAAAATGAATGCTAAATTGGAATTAATGAAAAAGTGCAGTCATTAGCTAGAATCTCAAGGCTATTTGATGTTACAAGAATCAAACTCAGTACAGAGCTGAGGATACATTTCAGGGGCAGAGCTCTTGTGTAACAAGTGTAAGGTCCTGAATTTGATTCCCAACACTAGGAAAGAAAAAAATCATTATATGTGCAGACTCATTAAAGTCATTATCATTAAAAAAATAAAAGAATTTCAATATATAGGGAGAAGAACTCCTGATGCCCTCTCTTGGCTGAGGCATTGGTGCTAGTTGATGGCTTCTGAGGGAGAGAAGAGTCAGTTTTCTTCGTGAGGGTGGTCATTGCTAAATTAACTGTCCATTTCTTTAGATTACTCAACATCCACATGTACATGGACAGCAAAAATTGGATTCAGTGGGTTATAACAAAAAAAGAGACTATGAAGTTGGGAGAGTGATGTGTTGGATGTGGCCTAAAGGAGTTGGAGGATATTGTAAATATGTAGGAAAATTTCAGAGAATAATAATAATAACAATAACAACAACAATAATAAAAGGTCTCTGGAGGTATATGCTCAAAATTTATCCATCTTCATGAGCTAGAACGGAATTGTTTGAGACTATGTAATTGTATGGCAAACAGATAAACTTAGTCTCACCTCTCTCCTCCACAGGGCAGGTAGGACAGAGCTAAGAAACTCAGGGATTCTTCCAGGGCAGAATATTTATTGGCAGCTGAGCTGTGTCAGGCCACCGTCCTCAAGTGCTTGAACAGACCTGGATGGCATCAGTGAGAACTTCCAGGAGGAACAACCTAAGTGAACTGACACAGGGTTATTTCTGATCTGTCCCAGACACGTCTCTTCTCTGTGGAAAGATATTTCTCCTTCTATGCTTGTATTTCTTTTAAAAAATTAATGGATTCTTTCATTATATCCTGACCATAATTTCCCCTCTTCTTCTCTCAGTCACCCTCCCCGCCCCACACTCCCTATCCCCTCCTCCTCCTTTTCCCTTCAGGGCAGCCAAACATGGCATATCAAGTTGAAATAAGACTAGGCACCTCCCTCATATTAAGGCTGAATGAAGCAACCTAGTAGGAAGAAAAGGGTCCCCCAAGCAGGCAAAAGCTGCAGAAACAGCTACCACACCTTCTGTTAGGAGTCCACAAAACACCAAGCTATACAACCATAGCATATACACAGAGGGTATAACCTAATGTAGACTCTCTGTGTGACTTTCTTTGGGGCTTGCTGGCTGTAGGGTACTGGGCAGGACAGAAACCCCAACAAGCCAGCCCTCATGTTACAAAATGGCGCCCAACGTGGATAACTGCATCCACAGAAAGCCTGAGAAAGCTTGCGAAAGAATAGAGTAAAGCATGTTTTCTTGGTAGCAGCAAATACTCAGGTCTCCTCTGCTTGCTAGAGGCAAGCAAGTGCTCTCATTTAAGAGAGGCTTCCTGACTCAGCTTTGGCTACAAAACCTTGTAGCTCTTTAAGAGGTCCAGCCACGAAACACTTAAATAGTGTTGATATAAAACGGACCGCATGCTTTTCGGTTTTCAGTTGTAGCAGGAAAAAATCTGCACCGTGTTAAAATGCCAGCTTTCTGGGCCATCCTGCCAGGGCAAACTCTGACTCTTTCAGGCAGGAGGTCCAGCCAGGAACTTTGAATGTGGTCTGTAAGCAGAATGCTGCAGCTTGCTTGCTGGCAGGAACCTTGAAATGCCATAGAGTTGTGGCGATTAACATGGTGACAGCTGGTACCTCTGCCATGAGGTTGGAATCGCAGAAAGCTAAGGAATGGGCTGGATCTAGCCATCAAAGCCACGGCTTTAGTCCTACTGATATTGCTTAGCAAATTAAAGACCCATGTGGTCAGAAAAAGAGAGATATACAGTAAGGAGAGATTCAAAGAAAAGTAAAACCTCTAAATGGTTTACTAAATAAAATAAA
>JAQHUG010000414.1:214603-226801 GCA_028555095.1 Dicrostonyx torquatus
GTTTCATCAAGGAAGACCACCTGAGAAATCTCTGGTAGGAACAGATGGCCCAGATGTCTTGAGTTCTACATCCAGAACAGATTCAAGATGCTGCCTGAGATGATCAAGCCTCACAGGATACTCCAGTCAGGACTTGATCCTACCTCTAAATTTTCTTTAGGTCCCCTTAAAGATTATCAGCGCCCCCAAGCAGCCAGAAGTAGCCTAGAATACTACGCCCACATTCCCAAAAAATGGACTATGGACATTTTCCTTTGTTTTTTTTTTTTTAAAAAGAGGGGGAAGTGGTGCCGGAGATTTGTCTGTATTCTGTCATTCATGTTTTAAATAAATGCTGATTGGCCAAGTAGGAAGTATAGGTGGGTCAACCAGACAGGAAGTAGAGGCAGGGCGAGGAGAACATCTGGAAAGCAGGAGGCTCCCTTGGCATTCCTGCGCAGTCCATCTACGAAGCAGGATGTAAGCTGCTTGCTGAGAAAAGGTACCAGCCATGTGGCTTGCAGGGATGGGAACAATGTGTTAATATAAGTTACAGGAGCTGGTAGGAAAACTGAGCTAATGGGCCAATCAGTGTATAACCTAATGTAGACTCTCTGACTTTCTTTGGGGCTTTCCGGCTGTGGGGTACTGGGCAGGACAGAAACCCCAACAAGCCAGCCCTCATGTTACAAGAGGGTATACTTTAGACCCATGCAGGCTCCCTGATTATTGGCTCATTCTCAATGAACCACAATAAGTCCAGCTTTGTTGATTTTGTGTGCTTTCTTATAATGCTCTTGACTCTTATGGCTTCTACAATCTTTCATCCCCTATAGGATTCACTGAGTTCTTTCTAATGTTTGGCCATGGGTTTCTGCATCTGTTTCTATGAGTTGCTGGATGGAATCTGATGGTGATTATGCAAGGCTCTTGTCTATGAGTATAGCAGAATATCATTAAAAATCATTTCCTTTCCTTTTTCTCTTTTATCATAAATGTTTGGTTCTATTCTAGGTCTCTGAGCCATCTGGCCTCTGGGTTTTGGTCCTCTAGGCCTTGTCAGGGGTAGGCTTCCTCTTGTGACATGGATCTCAAGCTGGACCTGTCATTGGTTGGCCACTCCCACAATTCTGATGTTGTTGGGTCCTTTGAGGACAGGCCTTTGCACCCCACTTGATCTGTTTTGCACTCTTGTGGTTGGTTGAAAACAAGAACAAAAACAGGAACAATCTGTTGTTTTCAGCAATGTTTCTAAGGATGTTTACCCCTAAGCCATGTGAGTTGCAGTGAGAGCTTCCTGCTTTTGCTGGCTCAGCCTCCCCTGCTAAGGGCTATATATATACTGTGTGAGAAAGTGAAATAAAGGCTTGTCTGCAGAGCCTGAAGTTGTGTTGTGTGTTAATCCCAACATTCCTCGCTCAGAAGAACTACAGTTGCCATGCTGGCATGGCATGGTGCCATCCTTTACCCCAGCACATCTTGTAGGCAGAACAAGTTGTAGGTCAAAGGGATTGTGGCTGGGTTGATGTCTCAGTCCCTCCCCTGGAAGTCTTGCCTGGTTATAGGGAATGGTTGGTTCAGGCTCCATATCCCTGTATTACTAGGAATCTTAATTAAAGTCACCCTAGTAGATTCCTGGGAGTTTCCCTTGCACTAAATTTCTTCCTTACTCCAGAATCACCTCCCCCAATTTCCTTCTTCCTTCCTTCCTTCCTTTCTTCCTTTCTCTTTCTTTCTTTGAGACAGGGTTTCTCTTTGTGGCTTTGTTGCCTGCCCTGGAACTAGCTCTTGTAGACCAGGCTGGCCTTGAGCTCACAGAGATCCTCCTGCTTCTGCCTCCTGAATGCTGGGATTAAAAGTGTACACCACCACTGCCCAACTCTCCCCCAGTTTCAGTAGTCTCTCCCAGTACTCTCTCTGTCCATCTTCCCCGCACCTGATCCCTCCTGTGACTGTGTTTTGTATGTGTTCCTTTCATAGTCTTCCAGGCAAAGCCGTAAAGACAACAAATGCTCTCCAGGAACATGAACAGTTGAGCTAGCACTACATAGTACACAAACTCACATGTTAGAGTTAGAAGCATATTCGAGTTCTGCTGCTCACTGCAGGAGCAAATACAAGGTGACTATGAATACCCTAGGTGAACATCCTGGCCTGTGTTTTCCCACCTGCAAATGTTGTCGTAAGTCCTTACATGTTTATGCATATGCATTAAATTGTCTGATGCTTTTGAAGGACAAAGTTAGTGGCTAAAAATAACCCTTTCTCTTGCTTTTCTCACTAGCCATGTACATATTAGCTCCAGTGGCACCCTTATCAGCAGGTAGTCTCTTACGGGGTGGGATATGTGTGTGTGGCCTGTAAGCGATTGATGATGGGTGTGTTTTGATAGCAGAAGGTGGAAATAACTCTGGGTTTCTGAGAGGACTGGGTGTGCTGTTGTAGATTAAGCCTTGGCTAGCGTGAGGTAGGGTAACAACTCCTGATGGAGTGTAGTGAGGTTTGCCCTTATTTTCACGTGTTGCTGTCGTGGTTTTAATTGGGTCATTTTAGTAAGACATATTTGACTATGTTCTAAAACACACACCACAAAATTTGCTTTTTTAAAGTGTCCATTGATGGGTGAAACTGGTGTTGGCTTTGTAGTGGACCTCAGGCTGCATTTGGATAGTGTGAATGTCAAGAATCAAGGTGTGCCAGTCAGGGTTCTGCAGAGAAACAGAACTGACACAACAAATATATACTACAACAGAGTTGCATTGGATTGGTTAACATGATAGGAACTGGCCAGCCCAATAGTGACAATTGGCATGCTGGAGATGCTGAGAGTCCTGCAGATGTTCAGTCCATAATGCTGGATGCCTTAACCATTGAATCTTATGTGGAAGGCCTAGTTGATTCTTGGAGAGCCAGCCACTGGTCTTCCTCCATGCTGGAAGACAGAAGAAATTGTTTTGATGATGTCAGAAGATGGCAGTTGCTTCGGCATTGACTCAGCAGTAAGAAGTAAAGGCAGGCACACAAGTAGCACTGTCTCTCTTGGCCCCTCTTTACACCTGAGAAGCTGCTAGAAGGTGCTGCCCACTCTTGGGGATGGTCTTCACTCACAGTTCATCTTTCCTGAAAATTCCTTCACAGCTTCTCCAAAGATGTATCTCTTAGTTAACTCAAGAGTCCATCTGTCGCGTCCTTTGAGGACAGGCCTTCGCATCCCCACTTGATCTGTTTTGCACTCTTGTGGTTGGTTGAAAACAGGAACAAAAACAGGAACAATCTGATGTTTTCAGCAATGTTTTCTAAGGCTGTTTACCCCTAAGCCATGTAAGTTGCAGTGAGGGCTTCCTGCTTTTCCTGGCTTGGCCTCCCCTGATCAGGGCTATATATACTGTGGAGAAAGAGGAATAAAGAGGCTTGTCTGCAGAAAACCTGAAGTGTATGTTGTGAGTTAATCCTGACGTCCCTCACTCAGAAGAACTACAGTTGTGCTGGCACGGCATCCATCAACTTGACAAAAGCAACCATCACAGTGTGACTCAAAGCATCAAAAGTAAGTTATATGCATTTTAATAACAAAAAGTTTTAATCTTTTTAAAAGTATTTTCAATCACAAGACAGTCTTATCATATCAAGATAGTAACAGGTTATATTTGTATATACAAATACATAAATGCATTCAATAACAACTGATGAAAAAAGAGGCTGTGGGTTTGAATGAGATCAGGGATGGGTATATGTGAGGGATTGTATGGAGGAAAGGGAAGGGAGAAACATAGTAATTAAATGTCAGCCTCGAAAATGAACCTGCTCTTAGTGGTGAATAAGTACTATATACATTCTGCCTTGGAAAAGGACTCAGCCACTGAGAAGGGATGTGGTCCTTTAGCCACCCAGGAAATCATAAGTGAACCTGGAGACAGCACAGCATCTAAAATTCCCTTCCCAGAAATGGGTGTGTGGCAGTGTCCCCTGGACTGGTAGTACTCTGAAAGTTGGAGTTTGCGCTGCAGCATGGCTGAGATTTAGCACTGCGTTGGCCTTGAACAGTTATTTCCTTAGAAAGGGCTGGGGCTGAAAGATTGCACCTTTCTCCCTGGTTACTGATGCACATCACTGCAGGGTGTGAGTGCAACCAAGTACCCAGTGCCCACTGACTGTGAGTTTCAGAGCCTTGTAAATCCTTTCCTTAATACCCAAGAACATGTTAACAAGATAGATGCCCTGGAAGGAGGTCGATGTCTAGGATCCTAGAGGGGAAGCATTCTGGCATATGTCAGCATGCAGAGAAATTCTGCTTAGGAGAGTATTTTCCGGGCCTTGAATCACATTGTTTCAGTGTTTAGAATGTTGTATGGGAATGTTCAAAATTTATTTAAGAGTTAGAACAATAAAAGAAAGAAACACAAATGTATATCTTTTTAAAATTTTCATTTATTTACCTGTTTATTTAAGTGTGTGTGTGTGTGTGTGTGTGTGTGTGTGTGTGTCCCGTGCACATAGAGAAGTCTGAGGTTAAGTTGGAGAAGTCAGTTCTCTCTCTTCACCATGTGAGGCTGAGCATCAAACTCAGGTTGTAGGTCTTGGTGGCAAGCACTTTTATTCATCAAGCAGTGGCTATATATTTTATCTTTGCTATTCTGTAATGGCTATATTCTCAGTGGCAGCTTTCCTGTCTATAAATACGGATTTAAGGAGCAGAGTAAGATGGCTATCACCAGGACACATACAGTATATTTTAAAAAGTTACTGATACAGGACATCGGATTTATAGGGCTACAACTGAGAAAGCAAGAGAGTGAGGGTTTTTTGAAAGGAATAAGTTTACCTGTCAGGCCCCTACCTACATGTGTTACAAGCAGTTCTTGGTATGATACCAGTCCCAGGGTAGTGTATCATAATCGTATTGGGTAAATAAAACATTATGTCTATGAAAAGTCATGTGACTTTTACGTGGAGAAATAAAAATGACCTACTGTATACTATAAATTGGGATGCAACCATCATGGGAGACAAATATTGGGCAAAGAAATAAAGCACAGTGTAATATACGGACACGACCTTTCACACTTGAGTGAGTCTTTTGAGGAAGTTGACTTTGAAGGAAAATGGCAATCAAATCCTGAACTTGGAGCTAACTCTAGTAATTTGTAGAATTAAAAAAAATGAATACACATTTCAAACTCCATAGAAATAAAGTGAATTTCTTTCTTTTTTTCCTGTCAAGTGGGGAACCAGTCTGTACTGGACCTGCATTTAAAGTATCAAAAATTCACAAGCGTAATACACTAAACATATGTGCTGGGTCAAATGGAAATTTTATTCTGTCTGTTGAGAAAGCGAAATCATCAAAATAGTTCCTGTGAACTGACTGCAGCACCCCTCACAGGACAGGGACACATTGTGCTCCCCTAGCTCTGATCTTTCTTAAGCTAAAATGAAAAAAAAAACCTGAAGCACTTTTCTTCACATTTTTTTTGCTCTGAAACACCTTCCAGCTTTTATAGTTTTGTTTATTATTATACTCACATTTTGCATGATAAATATTAGCTTCCTTCTGGACAGGTTTCCTTTTTTCTTTTTATTTTATCTTGGGCTTTGTTGTTGGTTTTTAATTGAGAGCTTCATGGAATAAATATGGTGGACTCTGGAATCTATGGTTATCGGTTCATGCCTGTGCCCAGAATGCTGTGTTTTTTGTATTTATTGCCATGCTGAAGATTTCGACAGTCATGCTCACAGAATGGGAATGATGGAATATACTTACAAAGCTGCTCTCCCCTCCTGGGAGAACTGACCTCAGTGATGTGGGCATAGGAGACCTGAGTCCCCTCTCTCCCCCCAACTCCCTGTTATGGGCAGCCTCAGTGGAAGAGCTGGTCCCGAATATGGGATAGCTGGTTCCGGCCATCACCATGCTGGTGGGAGAGCTGGTCCGGACCCTCACTTGAGGGGATGGTAGAGGCTGGGACTGACAAACTCTGCTACCACCCAGGCCTACTTCCAGGGCTATGAATTGGCACACTCCAACATCTATTTCCAACTATGACCTGCTGGAACAGGTGAAGGGACTTGTCCTGCTGAGCCATAGCTGCAGGATCTCCATGATTCCAGGCAACAGCAGGATATCCGAGAGACATTTTGCTGATGGTCTGGTATTGATGTACCAGAAGCCAGAGGCTTGAACCAGACAAAACTCACTGCAATGCACATTTGCAACTAAATCTGGACCAAAGACTGTGTAACACACCACAGCTCCCAAGGCCCACTATGACAAAAGAATATGATGGAGAGGTGGGAAAGGCAGAAGAGCAAAATGGATTCTGTTTGTTTGTTTTCATTTGAGGGGCTACAAGGGTAGAGGGCAGATATGGAAGGACTGGGAAATAAGTGGAATTGGGGTGCTTGCTGTAAAATATCTAAAGAATCAACAAAAATATCACATAGGAAGGGTATATTTCAGTTTGGAGTTCAAGGAGATACTGTCCATTATAAAGAAAAGGCAAGACATAGGAACTCAAGGCATCTGGCCACCTTGTAGGCATGACACAGGAACTCGAGGCATATGGCCACCTTGTAGGCATGACACAGGAACTCGAGGCATATGGCCACCTTGTAGGCATGACACAGGAACTCAAGGCATATGGCCACCTTGTAGGCATGACATAGGAACTTGAGGCAGCTGGTCACCTTGTGCCCACAGTCATGAAGCAGAGAGCAGTGAATACTGAAGCTGAGTTCAATTTCTTCTTATTATTAATTGCAGGTCCACATACCAGTGCAATGGTGCCAGGCACATATAGATAAGGTGAGTCTTCCCACCTCAATTTACCTGATCTAGAAACACATTCCCAACATGCCTAGTGGTACATTTCCATGGTGATACTAAATCCCATCAAGTGGACAATCACTATTAAGTGTCCGAGCATGGAAATTCCTATCCTATAGTGAACACTATGAAGTGTTGTGGGGTTCCCACCAGAGATGATCACTCAGACACAGCTGTTATTTCAGCTGCCTGGTGACTACACATGGGTATTTGGGACCCAAGGGCAGTTCCTGAGCCTTCTCCAGGGTCTCTATTTAAGCAAGCAAAACCTCATCCTGGTTGGAAAGTTCCCAAAGTTCCCGTCCTGAAAGCTAAGCAGATAATTATAAAAGCCAAAATATACAATTAGCAAAAATAGTGAGGTTAGGCTGACAATTACAAAGAATTCATATCTTTGAGGCTTTTTCTTTTTTCCCAGAATTGTTTTTCATCAGTTCCCTCTTATAGTTACTGTTCTTCACCCAGCAAGACAAAGCTCATCCGAGGTGCGAAAATGGAGTCCTTGGTCACTGTAGCCAACTTGAAGCCCTTGTCACACAAGGACAAAACTGTTTGCTGATAAACTTTCACCCCTGGCAGCACCCATGGGATTAAGATGTGCCCATGAGACTCAGTCTTTGATAAAGAGGCACCCATTTATCATTATCATTGGAAGGCAACAGCCACTTTCTTATCTGTAGAATGAGGGCAGTACTGGAGCAATGCTTCTGCCTCTTGCAGTAACCTCTTCATTTAGTCCCCCCCAGGAGGAAGAGTGACTCCTTTTAGTAGTGAGATTGATGAACAGCTGACTTCTGCTGGACCTCATTACCCAGGCAATGAGGCCAAGGCATGGAAAAGGCAATGCTTCCCCATGGCCCATGCTCTGACAAATTCTACACTCTGCTGAGTAGTTTTGGGGACAGGGATCATTTTGCACTTTGATCTAAACCTTTTTGTTTTTTTAAATCAGTTGTTCTGTTTGTACCTTTA
Organism: Dicrostonyx torquatus; assembly: GCA_028555095.1. Classification (NCBI taxonomy): domain Eukaryota; kingdom Metazoa; phylum Chordata; class Mammalia; order Rodentia; family Cricetidae; genus Dicrostonyx; species Dicrostonyx torquatus. Next base: position 222,378 of record JAQHUG010000414.1, read on the forward strand.
CCTTCCTATCAGGGATGGGAGGTGAGGAAACTGGTCTCTCTGAGTAGCCACTGCCTAGGAGCTAGCAATCAGATTCATAGAACTCACCCGCACCGGGACCCTTCCAGGATTAACCTGCAGTGGTTCCTGAACCATGAGGTCATAAAAAAAAAACCACTCGGTGGAGAAAGTAAAAACAAGATCCTCAGACCGGCTCTGGAACTGATGAGTCGGAGCTCACTGCGACAGCCCAGAGCTATCCCACTTTCGTTTCTGTTTTGTAAGAAACAGCTCTGGCCAAAGGAACTTAGAGAAAGGGATATCTGGCCCACAATTCTGGGTTACAGTTCATCCTTTTGAGGAAATCAAAGGCAGCTAGTCACATCACATCCACAACTAAGAGCAGAAAGCCATGAATGAATGCATGCAAGCTCTCTTGAGCTCATCTCTGTCTCTACACTTACACAGTTCAGGATCCTCTACCTGGGAACAGTACCACCTGCTTTCAGGCTGGGTTTCTTCACATCAACTAACACAGTCAAGACAAGCCCTCCAGACATGTTCACAGGCCAGCCCGATCTAGACAGTCCCTCATTGCGACCGCCTATCTAGGTGATTGTAGGTTGTATCAAATTGACAACTATCAAAAAATTGTGTAGTTTGAGAAATACCTTCAGACTGTGATGTCAGACCATGTTGGAGACCCTCTAACGAGGCCTTTCTTAGGACCTTCTCCCACAGCCCTTGCCATTCTTTTCCAAGTTGCTGCTTAAGAATCCATCAGCCCAGACAGGCAGTGGTGGTGCTTGCCATTAATCCCAGCACTCGGGAGGCAGAAACAGGAGGATCTCTGTGAGTTCAAGGCTAGCCTGGTCTACAAGAGCTAGTTCCAGGACAGGCTCCAAAGTTTCAGTAAAATTGTGTCAAAAAAAAAACCCCACAAAACAATCCATCAGCACAATTTGTTTTGCGGGATAACCTGTTTCATGTACCAATGCCCCCAAAGAGAATGTTGAGTGTTTGTAAGTGCTGACAAAGGCCTTCTCAATGTCATCTTAGGATCAGTCGCAGGTGTGAGCATAGTGCACTTGAACTTCAGAGGGTGAGTGGCTGGGCTTCTTTTTAGTTAAACTTTATTATTTCTTCATTATAGAGACAATAATCTGAATATGTCTTCAAGCTTTCTCTAAACAGAAAGATTGGTATATACATGATGTTCTATTTTTGTATTATGAAAACAGCGTATTAGTGAAAATAAATATAAGACAACTACAAACCCCCATAATTTATTTCTGTATTTGCTGTCACACCCTGTAAGCATGTTTGCCATAGTAATGCTTTAAAGGTGAAAAGCAAATGAAGACAGAACAAGTGCAAATAATTAAGCCAGTGCCAAGGCTTTCAGGTTCTAACTGTCAAGGTTTTATTTGTAAGAAGATGGGATACTCCCATTAGTCAAAATAGAATAACCACTATGTGCCAAAGAATAGCTCAGACTTCCTGATAGGATTCTAGGGTAGTAGATACTAATAGTATATATATGTATATTTGTGTTTTACAAGTCTATAGATGTTAGTAAAAAGGATAAATCAAAACAGCAAAAGGAAAATAAGCATGAAGATACACTATTCCCTCGGGGCTGGAGAGATGACTCAGCAGCGAAGCATGTTTGTGGCTCTTCCAGATGAGGAGAGTTCAGCAGGAAGCACCCACATCAGGTGCTCACAATAACCTGAGATTAACTCCAGGGATCTGGTGCCTCCTTCTGGACTGCATCGGCACCTGCATAAATGTAACATACATTTATGCAGATACACACATACACATGAATAAAAACAACAAATTGTTTTATAGGTAAATACACACACATATTTACTGTTCCCATCTATCACAGAATGACACTAATACATTTTTAAATTTTCTTTACTTTTTAGAGTTAAAAACACTTAAGTATTTTTTTCTTTCTATTTTCTATTCAGTGTCCTTTGGCTCCTTCTGAGATAATCCGTGATGGTTTGGTAAATTTGATAGTGAAGAAGTAAAAAAGGACTGGGACAGGTACCCAAAACAGAAGGAGCAGATCTTGTTCAAGTTGATACTCTCTGGAGAGGGCAAATAAGCCAAAGGCATGAAGAAACCAGTGGTTGAACAGGACAAGAAGCCTGTCTTTTCTTATCAGATCACTGTAGCTCTCAATTTTAGCAAAAACCAGGAATACAGTCAGATTAGCCAAAGATGCCACCAATATGATGTAGGGGAAGGCATAGTACAAGAGGCCTCCTGCAACGGCTTGCAGCACAGTCAAACCCGGGAAGAAGTAGAGGGCGGTGTAAATGCTTTCAAATGGGTTTGGCAAGTATAGGCTCCAAAGGATCTTCTTCACTAGAAGCGGTCGGAGCAGCATCATGAATACCAAGCAGGAAGCGTAATAAATGAACACGATGGTGTACAGTGGGTACACGGCTTCCTGAGTGCAGTGCAGGGTGGTGATGTAATCTGGACTTGGATTGTAGAGCATCGTGTACCAATCTGAAAGCATTTGCACCCCGCAGGAATAGATGGAAAGGGTGCCGCGGGGATCACTTACAAGTAATGTGACCACGGCCGCCATACTGCATTCAAGTAATGCAGAGACTTGCTGGAAAAACACACCGCTGGAACAACTTTTCTTTGAGTTCCATTCAATGCAGAGCCAATGAGAAACTAGAGGAAGCAGCGCCATAAAACCAAGGTAAAGCCAGTCATAAAGTTCCGGGAACTCGGTGCAAGGCTGACAGTATTTCTTTTCATTTGTTCTCTGTCCTTTTGGGCATGCTCCACACTCTCCATATATTTCAGTAGAGCTATTTTTAAATAATAGGGTCTTCCCACAGTAAAGTCCAATGCACGCCATATGGCCACTCTAGGCCCCCAAGATCGTTGGATGTAGCCACAGCTAACACCTAGGCTACAACGGCTCAAGTTAACCCTCCTTCCGGTTAACTGGTCAACAGTTCTGAAGCCCCGCCCCTTCTCCACCAGGCTACTAGGCTCCACTCCCAGTTTCTCTCCTCTTGTCTCAAGCCAGATCCTGGCTTCTTGGCTTAGGCTCCCAGAGGCAATCCTTTTCCTTGCCTGGGTAGGGCTCTTGAATTATTTCTCCTGAAGAACAGGTCCTTGGAGTGTATTTCAGCGTGTCAGATTTTTCTGCTTTTGCTGCTGGTCTTAGCAGGAGAGAGTAGGTGAAATGTAAATTCAGTTCTGTTTGAGAAACCTTTGTTCCTTCTTTTGAATAGATTGGCATGGAGCAGTAGATACAGGTGACAGGTCAGTGTCTGGTGACATTCATACATTTATCAGATCCTAAAAATTCACATCCTAACAGGATTATTTTAAAGAAGCTTAGTTCTCTTTGGGTGCATAATGTCTTAATCTTTCATTTTAAGCATTCGTGTTTGATGAAAAATGATTCCTCATGTAAATTCATGTATTGTAATTCAGCCCTTCCTGCACTCCCCGGATAGAGAGCTACAGAAGTTACTCCCCACTTTGCTCTTGAGAGAGGACCTGCCAATGCAACACTGCCTTATGGTGCATGAACTCAATCCCAAACCGGAACAAGCTCTCCCGTGTCTTAGAAACCTTGACATTTTGTCACTTGCCCTTCATTTGACTCACAAGTTACAGCTCACTTTTGAAATACGCAGATGAGAGAGAGAGAGAGAGAGAGAGAGAGAGAGAGAGAGAGAGAGAGCGCTAAATTCAACCAATTCCTTATTTCGCTTCCTCCCTTCCTCACTCCCACGCAGTCTGTCCTTCACTTCCTGTGTGGTTTCTGACCCATTCTCTTCCTCATAAGTACCCATTCTACCCTGGTTACTTCAGGGTTCTGCCAGTCCAGAGATATGTCACTGCTGGGGTTCCCAGGATGACATAAAGTCTGGCTATTGAACTTCCTAATATTGACTTCAAAATTCCAAGGGGGCATATAGTTTGTCTTGCGCTGCTAATTGTAAGCTAAAACGAACAGTAGCTACAGTGTATTAGCCTTGTAAATATTTAGCTTGCATATTGACATGTGATAAATGTCTTCTAGGCATTTGGAGAGAGTATGATGAGAGAGGAGCTCTGGATAGCTTGCTCTGCTGCAGATGAACCAAGTCTGTGTGCTTAAGTGGTCTAACTGTCACATGATCAGTGCTGTTCAGTGCTTTGTTTAGGAGCTGGCTCCTTCCCTGCAAATGGAACTGCTCAGCCTGGGAGCTGAGGATCAGTGTATGGAAACATGTCTGCTGGAGATCAGTCTGTGATGATGAGTCTGCTGGGGACTTGTTTATGGCAACATATTTCTGGGGACCAGCCAATGATGAAATGTCTGCTGGGGACCAGCCTATGATGTCATGTCTGCTGGGGACCAGCCTGTGATGACATGTTTGCTGGGGACTAATCTATGATAACATGTCTGC
>JAQHUG010000414.1:236055-258556 GCA_028555095.1 Dicrostonyx torquatus
CTAAGGATGGAGTTTTCTATTTCCATCCATTTGCATGCAAAATTCAAGATGTCATTATTTTTTTTCCACTGAGTAGTATTCTAATGTGTATATATTCCACACTTTCTGGATCCATTCTTCCATTGATGGGCACCATTATCTTTTAACTTACCAAAGCTGCAGAAAAAAATGGAACCTTTGAAAAATGTGAATAAATGCCCGGTTCATATTTTGATACTGCCTTCTACACAGTAACCTATGATCCAGTCAAGGTCAAGAATTGACCTCTGCACTCACGTGGTCACACAAACACGTGGAGAGTCTCTCTTTTGGCTTTGCATGGAGGAGGTTCTACTGAAAACAGTGTAGGCTCTATTAAAAGCTCTGCCCAGAGCCCTGTTTCAGTGACTATGTGCTGCCCCACTCCCTCCTCTGAGCCACTGTTCTGCTAGACTTTGGTTTTCCCTTCTCAGGCTGGTGGAGCAGGGCAGGTTGAATCAGGTCCACCAGAGAAAGCTGCAGTGATGACTCTGCCATCCAGTGCCCAAGGCTACCATCAATATTTCATCCTGACACTCTCCCACTGAGTGCAGACAAATCTGTTGCATTCTTCCTGAAGGGATGCTCCAGGCAGCCTCTACTTGCTGAAGGGAAATGGCAACCGAGGTGACATCCTTTGTCCTCCAGATGCCCTGAGCCATGGATGCCCTCTACGTGTCTCCTCTCTTCAATAATCTTTAATATTCACTTTGGTTCTGAGTTGAGCCCCTTTGTCTATTATCGCTAGAACTTTTTCAAATCAGAGCCCAGTTAGTAGGTTTTCTGTTTAGTATGCGTTTATATACCTCAAGGTAAAACTGTTGATTTCACCAAACAATTGTTCAGTTATTTTCTTTTGCTTTGGCTGAGCTCAGTAACCTTGGGTCTTGACATAGATGCAGATACTTTCTTCTGTCCAGGTAGAATGTGCACCTTCATCAGGCTTCTCTTGCCCACCTTGAAAAAGCATTATCTCGATGAAGAATCTCTTCTCTCTTCCCAACTCTTTTCAGACTGCCAAAGCTTACCTGTTGAGGAAACTCAGCCTCCTCTCACCTCCCTCGATTCCTCTTGCTACCCAATCTGTCGGGGTTCTCAGAGAACCTGTAGGAATCTGCTCAGTAGATTTTTTTTTCTTGATTTCTGCGATGGGGGTCTCAAGTAGCTTGGCGGCCTTGTACTCATTCATCTCCCTTGTTCTTTCTCCGGAGTGGTAGGGTTACAGACTTATACCATACCTGGCTTTTGAATGAAAAACTAAGCAAAACAAAACAAAGAAATAAAAAAGGAAAGGGAAAGACTGCTCTAGGTAGGCTGGAGGAGAAAAGGTTTAGGCAGGGACATCTGGGAGAGTCCAGAGTGAACATGACCAGACTGAGCTGGGCTAGGTGAGGAGAGAGGGGAGGGGATAGCCAGGCCAAGAGGCCAGGAAGATCAAAAAAAAAAAAAAGATAGGAAAAAAAGTCAAAGGACCAGTGTGGTAAAATAGCTCAGTTACACAAGGAAGGGAGGTGGGAGAAGGGCAGCCTAGCCCCTGGGCTGGAGAAGATTACGGCGGGCATGGTATGCCAGCCAGGAGGGCCCTGTAACTAGTAGGGACTGAGGAATGATGGGAGAACCTGGTGCTCAGGTCTGTTTTGATGTGTTTCGTAGGCACGGCAGCCAGGTTTGAGACCTAACAGTTTTACATGGTACTGGGGGCTGACCCAGGCTTTGTGCATTCTAGGCAAGCATTCCTCATCCTGAGCCCTCCTCAGACTTCCAGTAGAAAAGAGAACCCTTTGATCCTTCTGATCTCTGGAGGTGCTGGGATGTGCTAAACACACAGCATCCCATTCCCCTGCAAAGACGCCTGTGGGTAAAGAAACATAAGCAGAGCTTTACAGCTTATTAGGTTGGTTTTCATATCCATCATTTCCTTATGGATCCTCAAAATATCCTTTCAAGGTAAGCATTTTCCAGAAGAGGACTTGGGAGCAGAGAGATTTCTTCTGAAGTCTGTGACTTGGAAGAGGTAGTTTTGGGACTCCAAATCCATTCTTTGTCCTTAATCCCTTTCCTCCTTCCCCTACTAGCTCAGTGTTGTGCAGTTCCGTGTTGTTAATGTGTCATTCGCTCATCATGATAGCCTGGCTTCATACTGTGTGTCTAACTGGATTGTGAACTCCCCAAGAGTAAGGACGGTAAGCTGCCCTTCTCTTCCCCGTCTCTCTTTGGTCGTTATGGCAATAGTTTGACAATTCTAAAATTGTACGATCTATATTATTTGATCATTGAATGTCACAAATCAAAATTTAGTGTGAGATCATTTTTTTTTGGCTCCACTTTGCCAAAAAAAAATCTGATTTGTCTAATGAGATCATTAAAAGGATACATGAAATATACTCGAAGTGTGGAATGGCAGTATTTGAGCTTCCTGAGTATGTATAAAAAAACCACTGCAGAAGCTGGTGTGCTTATTAAACCTCACAGAAATTCCCTTAGTCATTGCAATTGAAAAGGCTTCCACATAACACTTGCCTGCCGAGCATCACAGATGATCCAGTTGGGCAGAATCTGGTAACATATCCTCACACTTGGAGACAGGTCTAGGTTTTGTGGAAGTCTCTTCTCTTTCCAAATAGGACTTTTCCTGACTTCAGAATAATGGTTGGGTTAATATGCTCTGCCCCTTGACCTCATCCCCACTCACTGTATTTAAATGAAGTCAGTGTCGTCTTCTGGGTTATGTAATAGTTCCGTGCTGAGTCATGTGACTGACTGGTTATTGTCTTCTGGGTTATATTACAGTTCTGTGCTGAGTCATGTGACTGACTGGTTATTGTTTTCTGGGTTATATAACAGTTCCGTGTTGAGTCATGTGAATGACTGGTTATTATCTAGTTGTGAGGTTGTCTGATTTTTTCCTAGAAACATGTCACTGGAAGTCATATCATTCACTGGGAGCCTGCAGTGCTCAGTCTTATAAAATATTGAAATAGTATTCCCTGCAACTTGAAATACATTTTTCTTATCAAAGAATTAAGTTTTAATTGACACATAAAATTACACATATTATGTGATTGAAAAATGTTTTTAAAAACATTTTTTAAAAAAAATTTTACATGTGTTTGTTTTGTCTGCAGGTATGTCTGTGCACCGGTGCCTGTGGAGGCTGGAAGATGATGTCAGATTCCCAGGAACCAGAGTTGTTGAGAGCTGTGAACCTTCATGTGAAGCTGGGACTCAAAACTGGGTCCTCTGGAAGAGCATTCAGTCAATGCTCTTCACTGCTGAGCCATCCCTCTAGGCCCATTTTTAAAAGACATTCATTTTAATTTTGTGGGTCCTATGTGCATGACTGTGCAGGGGCCCACAGAAGTGGGAAGAGGGTGTCAGATTCTGTGGTGTGGAGTCAATCTCTGATCGTCTTTGAGGATCGCAAGAGCTCCTAACAACTGAGCCATCTCTCTAGCCCTCATGTGACGTTTTCTATTGTGTACATTATGTGATGTTCAAATCTAGATAAACACATGTCTGCTCTCAAACTTTCATACTTGCTTTGTGGTGAAAGCATTCCAAGCCATTTCTTCCAGCTGTTTTGTAACACACAGTTTGTTGTTTTTGTCCAAGGTCAGCTCACTGTGCAGTACAACGTCAGAGGCTTCTAACTGTAACTTTGTACTCATCCATCAGCCTTTCTCCCTTTCTGCACCATTCCTTGCTTCTGGTAAGCATTATTCTGCTGAATAGTCCAGTTTTTCTTCTCCTTAAAGAAAGCTAAAGAAGCTTCATCAAACCTGAATTCAATTAATTTGCATGCAACTCAGGGAGATCTCCACAGTTATTGATGCTGCAGAAGGCATCGGACTAATAGCCAAGCTATCAGGATAAGGCAAGAGACACTCCATGCTTCTAAGCAGCTCAGAACTTAATTTGAAGTTCAAGTCAATGCATTTTAAAAGGCAAATTCTTCAAGAGACATTAAACCACAGGGCTAAGTGAGGCAAAGAGAAAGATTGCAACCAGCACATACAGCACCGACTTCATGCACAAGACAGAATTCCCTTGTGTCCTAAATGGGAAACTGGCATTTGAGAGGTAAGGGCAGAGCACAGACAAAGTTAAACCTACTGGGAAAGAAGAGGTCCAGTTCCCCCAAGCTCCCTCACGATGGGCAGGGCATATTGATAACTCTGGCTGTGGTAATGATTAATGAGGATTGGAATTATTCTGTCAGGCACGGAATCTTCTCCACAAGGATATTTGCTTATTTGTGTTATATTGCTATTATAAACTGTTTTTTTTTTCATTCTGGGGAACTGCACATACTAAGCATAAGACCATAAGACTTTTTTCCCTTTTAAAATATATTTACTTTAATTTTTGAAATGATAATTTAATTATCTTTCTTCTTTCCATTTTCTTCCTCCAGTTCCTACTATGTGTCTCCCAACCTCTTTCAAATTCATGGTTTCTTTTTCTTTAATTGTTGTTACACATATATTCTTAAGTATATGAATGTAACCTGCTTAGTCTGTATAATATTGAATGAATGAAATTTACATCCTGGCTGAAGCATGCATGGCTGCCTGTATATGGCGGTTCTGTTAAACTCAAGAGGGCACCAGCTCTCACTACAGATGGTTGTGAGGCACCATGTGGTTACTGGGAATTGAACTCAGTATCTGTGGAAGAGCAGGCAGTGCTCTTAACCACTGTGTAATAATGCTTGTGTGTACAGTGTATGTGTTTTCAGGCTGATCACTGGTATTGGATGAGCAGTCAGTGCTTCCCTAGGTAAGGCTTTTTCTCTCTTACTCTCAACCAACTGACAAAATGGATTCTGGGTTGGATTTTTTTTTTCTGTTGGTGCCTTAAATTTAGGTTCTACCCACTCAGTCTCTGGCCGCCTAAGGTTAAGGGAAACCACCACTTCAGAATGCCATTTCTCCTTTAACACTGCCTCTCTATAAACTGAGCTACCCATTGTGAGAATTCTAGCTGTTTCTCAAGGGAAGAGTTCACAGTAAATTAGTGTGTGTGTGTGTGTGTGTGTGTGTGTGTGTGTGTGTGCGCGCGCGTGTGTGCGTGTGTTGCTGGGGACCAGAGCCTTGTACATGTAGGCAAAAATTTCCCCATAACCCTGTGACCTACCTTAGTATTTTTGTAGATACTTTTTTGTATGATGCTTTCCAGTTGTCATGAAAACGAGCATCTAGAGTTGCAGCTAGGTCTTCAAAGGCCAATTCAGAAGAAAGTGGGGTCTTGCATCTGTAAGCCTTTAAGCTAGGCTTATATTAACACTTAAGTAATTCTTTTCTTAGAGGTTTAATGCTTTCAATTAGATTTTAAAAAGCACTACAGTTAGCAAGCACTGGCCTGTAAAAATAGCTTTTCTGGCAAAAATATCTCCTTTGTAATATAGTTGATTATAATCAGTTTTCACTTTTACCACAAAGCCAGACCTGCTTGTAAAACGTCAAGTGAGATGTGACCCACATGTGAAATGCAGCCATTCTTTTGGGAAAGTGGGGCTGCCCAGCCAAGGGACAGTAACACAGGAACAGTGACGGATGGATAGAGTGACCATGCCCTCTTTGTCACCTCTAACGTTTCAGACTCAAGGAAGAAGTTTTCTGTATCTCTCAACTTACATCTCCCCTCTACACGGAAGAGTGGGTGTTCCCACTGTCTTCTTGTCTACATGGCAGAGTGGGTGTTCCCACTATCTTCTCGTCTACACGGCAGAGTAGGTGTTCCCACTATCTTCCATCTGCACGGCAGAGTGGGTGTTCCCACTGTCTTCTATCTTCCCGTCTTGTCTACACGGCAGAGTGGGTGTTCCCACTATCTTCCCGTCTACACGGCAGAGTGGGTGTTCCCACTGTCTTCTTGTCTACATGGCAGAGTGGGTGTTCCCACTATCTTCCCATCTACATGGCAGAGTGGGTGTTCCCACTATCTTCCCGTCTGCACGGCAGAGTGGGTGTTCCCACTATCTTCCCATCTACACGGCAGAGTGGGTGTTCCCACTGTCTTCCCATTTACACGGCAGAGGGGGTGTTCCCACTGTCTTCTTGTCTATAGGGCAGAGTGGGTATTCCCACCATTTCCCATCTGCACGGCAGAGTGGGTGTTCCCACTATCTTCCCATCTACATGGCAGAGTGGGTGTTCCCACTATCTTCTCGCCTACAGGGCAGAGTGGGTGTTCCCACTATCTTCCCATCTGCACGGCAGAGTGGGTGTTCCCACTGTCTTCTCGTCTACAGGGCAGAATGGGTATTCCCACTATCTTCCCATCTACATGGCAGAGTGGGTGTTCCCACTATCTTCTCGTCTACATGGCAGAGTGGGTGTTCCCACTATCTTTCTCTACAGGGCAGAGTGGGTGTTCCCACTATCTTCTCGTCTACATGGCAGAGTGGGTGTTCCCACTATCTTNAGAGTGGGTGTTCCCACTATCTTTCTCTACAGGGCAGAGTGGGTGTTCCCACTATCTTCTCGTCTACATGGCAGAGTGGGTGTTCCCACTATCTTCCCATCTACAGGGCAGAGTGGGTGTTCCCACTATCTTCCCATCTACAGGGCAGAGTGGGTGTTCCCACTATCTTCTCATCTACATGGCAGAGTGGGTGTTCTCACTGGAGATTTAAACTTTGTCTTTGCTTCCTTTTCTTAATCGAGCTTGATTTTTAGGCTTTTCTTTATTTTTGACAATGCATTTTTTTTAATTTTATTTTATGTATATTAGTGTCTTGCTTGTGTGTATGTCTATAAGAGGGTGTCAGATCTTGAGCTACAGACAGTTGTGGATGCTGGGATTTGAACCCAGGTCCTCTGGAAGAGCAACTAGTACTCTATTTCACACATGCATACAACAAAATATGATCATATCTAGCGTCTATTTCTTTCTCTAACTTGTTCCATGTCCTTCCCAATGTGGACCCTCCCAACTTCCTCTCTTTTTCTCCCAGTAACCCACTAATTACAGTTAGTGCATGAGTGGGGACTATCCACTGGAGCACACAGAATCCTATTAGTGGCCACATCTTCCACTAGAAGATTGATAGAATGATTGTCTTTCCTTGACAATCATTCCCAACCAGTAGCTCCTCAGTAAGGGGTGAGGCCTGCATATCACCTACTCTCTCTGTTCTGGCTTTTCCCCCAGCTGGACACAAGCTGGAGTAGATAGGAAGAGGAACCTTAATTGAGAAAATGTTTCCATCACATAAGTCTGTAGGGACATTTTCTTAGTTAATGATTGTTATGGGAGGATCCAGCTCTCTATGGACAGTGCCTCCCCTGGGCATGTGGTCCTGGTTAGGATAAGAAAGAAGGCTGAGCAAGCCATGTGGAGCAAGCCAGTAGACACTATTCCTCCATGACTGATAGGATTGTGTTCCTGCCTTGACTTCTCTGGATAACAGAGTGTGAGTTTTATGATGAAATACTCCTTTCCCTCCCAATGTGCTTTTGGTCATCTTTTTATCTCAGCAACAGAAAGCAAACTAAAACACTGGTCTATGGTGGGATGACTTGATTGTGTGCAGATAACTGCAGGTACTGGGAGGCCACAGATTTGTATGATCACTCTTCCTTTCGCTTTTTGGGTTTTTGAGACAGTCTTTCAAAATAGCTCTGGTTGTCCTGGAACTCGCTCTACAGACTAGATTGGTTTTGAACTTATGGAGACCTGCCTGTTGCCTTCTAATCAGGATGTAGCCAGCTTCATGTCTGCCTGTACACTGCCATGCTCCCCACCATGATGGTAAGTGTGAGCAAAACACCCCAATTAATTTTCTCTTCCTGATAAGAGTTTCTGTGGTCATGTTGTCTCTTCATAGCAATAGAAACCCTAACTAAAACAGAGGGATACTGATTTTTTGGCTTAATCTTGTATCCAGCCACTTCACTAAAGATTTTTTCAGTTGTAAGAGTTTACTGGTAGAACTTTTAGGAATACTTATATATACTATCATATTATATGTAAATAGTGATACTTTGAATTCTTCCTTTCCTAATTATTCTTTGGATTTTATTGGTGATTGTTATTATGTCACCAGTTTTGTTTCTGGTTTTATTAATTTAGATATTCTCTGTCTTTTATTTAGTTTGAATAAAAGTTTGTCTATTTTGTTGATTTTCTTTACAGATCTTGAAAGAACAATATGCAACTTCATATGGAAAAACAACTTCATATGCCTACAAGATGTGCTGGGGAAATGTGCAGATGTGCAGAGTCTCGACAGTCCAGAGACCTAGGACATGTGGAATGATACTCTACTATACTTGTAGACCAGAGCTGAGCATAGTCATTGGGGAGGCCTCATTTAGCAACCGATGGAAGCAGATGCAGAGACCCACAGCCAAACATTAGGGGTAGCTCTAGAGATTATGCAGAAGAGAGGCAGGAAGGGTTATAGAAGCCATAGGGATCAAGGACACCACAAGAACATGGCCCACAGACTCAACTAACCAGGGCTCATAGGGGTTGACAGAGACTGAAGTGACAATCAGGGAGACTGTATGAGTCTTCTTGTGGGGTTCCTAACAGTGTGATTAGGGGGCTGTCTCTGACTCTTACCTGCTTTTGGGACTCTTTCCATCCTACTGGGTTGTTTTATTCAGCCTTAATATGAGGGAATGTGCCTTGTCTTGTTATACTTGATATGCCATGCTTGGTTGATATCCCTGGGAGGCTTGGCCTTTCTGAAGGGAAAAGAGGAGTAGATATAAGGGACAGGAAGACGTGTGTGTATGAGGGGAGGCACTAGGAGGAGAAGAGGAAAACTGTGATAGGGATGTAATAGATGAGAGAAGAATAAATAATAATAATAATAATAATAATAATAATAATAATAATAATAAAACCATCTTATCAGTGAGAACCCACAGATGGAATCATGAGAGACGTCTTTCTGAGAACTGGAGAAAGTGCTAGATAGTTCATCATGACACATTTTATCTCCTGCTCATCCTTCAGAACTCATCCTCAGGCTAAGTTTGCCTTAGCAGATATCATAATGGTTAACACTCCCTGCTTGGACCTTCTTGGTCACAATGCCTTCACTCAAGTGACCTGGTTTTTATTTTCTTCTATGTCTCTTCTTTTGTGTTATAAACTCCTTGAGGTCAGGATTATCAAGTCTAACCTTGTGTCCTCAGTGCAGAACACTGAGTTGAACATGCCCAATGCATACACGACTGAAATCAGGAATGAAGTTAAAAGTTCCACTGTGCTTGTCTATTTCAAACTTTGAATTTAAATGCAAACACAGTGTTTGAGGGATTTGCATAACCATTCCTATATTGTTTCCTCCTGGGCTCCACTCCCCAGGAGACTCTGATTCATCACAAATGGTGTAAGTCACAGAATGCACATATATTTGGAAATATACATGGTAGGTTGTGACAGAGCTGAAGGTTAAGAACAGCTAATGTAATTTTTCTTGAGAGCAGGAGGGATGCTAATGTATTTTTGCCTCTAAATTCATAGGCATATGAAGTGAATTGAGGCTCTGGAGGAAGTGGTACACTCAGTTGACTTATGTGCTTTGAGGCCTTTAGACTTTCTAATTTGAAAGCAATCCTTATATGACAACTTGAATGGCCAGTTAGTTGGATGATTTTATGTTCAAACACACTGGGGAAAAAAAATAGTGAAAATCAGAATGTTCTGGTGGGAAGTCCTTCTGTATACATGTACCTGCAGCCAGAGACAGACACCTCCTCGGGAGCTCGCTGAAACTTTGGTGGTAGGCCACGGCCTCATGGTGATGCACAGATTAATGGAAATGGGTTAGTTTAGGATAGAAGAGCTAACTAGAAATATGCTTAAGCTATTGGCCAAATAGTATTGCCAATAATATAGTTTCTGTCTGATTGTTTTGAGTCAGGACTGTCTGGGAACAAATGAGCAGCCTCTGCCAACAAATTGATACCAATGTGGATGACTACATCCATAAAACCTGAGAGAACTTTTTTTTTTTTCTAAATGGACTCGGATGGCAGTGAGCAGGAGTACCGTGGCTCCTTTAAGAAGGTTTACTGATTCAGCATGAGATACAGGGGTTTCCTGGTTCATGCTGCCAGCACAAATTCTGGCTCATTCAGGAGGTTGAATTTAATGGAGTTTGTGAGTGTGTTACAAATTGTTTAATGGTGACATAGACCAGCTGTGACCCTGAAACTGGGGCAGGGTGCATGGCTCTCAGAGACAGCAAACATGCTTCTGCCATGTTGGACTGGGTGGAGCCAAAGACAGGATCATGGAGTTGGTCCTAGCTATGCCCACTTAGCATTAAAAAAAAAAAAGTACTCTTGGTCAGAAAATAGTTACAGATATGCAATAATGAAAGATTCAGACAGAAATAAACCTCTAAACGTAATCACAATATGTTTTAAGAATATACATAAGCTTGAGAGAGAGAAGAAAAAGAGTATAAAAAAATAAAGAGACAGAGTACAGACAGAGATTAAAGGAGTAAAGAAAAATAAGCCACATAAAGATGGAATATACACAGGGAGTCTGGATCATGTATATTGTTGTGTTTTCTTTGAATTTTTTTGACTGTGAATGAGTTAAGTACAGAGAGGCATTTCATTATAAAGGCTGCTAAGCTAAACCAACATATATATTTTAAAGGTATTTTGACCTCAAAATTTGGGTCTAATGATATGTTTCTTTGGAAAAGAGGTTCTACTTTTGTTTCTACAGAGGATGAGAACCTGTGGATTCCTTCCAGACTAATATGATTTGGTCAAACAAGACCCCTTGAAAATGGCCCAGATGGTCCAACATCCATGACAACTTTAGGACTGCTGGCTGAGATGGACCTATCACACAGGATACCCTATAAAATATCTGATTAACAGCATCCAGAATCAGCAGGAAGTAGTCTAGAGAACTATGCCCAAATTCCAAAATATTGTTTATAAGTGTTTCTTTACATTTAAATGGGGATATGCTATATAGTTCTTGGTTTATTGATAGAAATTTAAGATTTGATTTAAGATCAATTTTGCTATATGTATATTTCTGCTTTTAATTAAGGATTGTGTTTGTACAGCTCATTTAAAAATGTAATGTATAATTAAGAAATATAGGTTAATAGATAGTCATCTATGATTTCAACCATCACTTTTCTTCCAGAATGAATATAAACACATATTACAATGTCTTGGGCATTGTTTTCCGTTTTATTTTTCTACTGGTAATCTAAGCCTCAGGTTAAAGTCTTCTCCGAAGGTTGAATGAGGTAAGGCTTTCTTAATAGAGAGGCTAGTATAGTGTATTGGCTCACTTTTAATGCTATAGCAAGGTACTTGAGACAAGTTATGATTGTGAGTGAAAGATTATTTAACTTAGTTTTGGAGGTTCAAAGTCCAAGCTCCAGTGGTTCCTTTGGAGAAAGCTTAACTGGCAAATGGCATCACAATGGCTGGTGTGGTGTGGTGTGTGTGTGTGTGTGTGTGTGTGTGTGTGTGTGTGTGTAAGAAGGGTTCATCTCTGTGTGAAATCTTAAGGACTCCATTAGAGCTTCTGTAATCTTTTCAGTAACCCCAATGACTTAAGGACTTCTCAGTATCTCTGTATCTTAAAAACCCCATTACCTCTACATTGCCAGGTTAAGGATCAAGCTTCCAACAGATGGACCTGTGGTGGCCAAGCCATGCCCAAGCCATAGCAGACAAGATGATCCCATCCCAGAGGACATGCATCATAGCATGTTATGTCAATAATCTCTGCTTTTCTAGCATCACTCTGAGCGTCATTAGATGTGATCATACAGCATGTCTCTTAGGGAGAAGCCGGCTTCTCTGGGTTCTTAGAATAGCATTGAAGGTGGCACAAACATTCGACAGTTTACTTCCAGAGTTATGATCACACTTGGGCAAATCCATCAGTCATCAAATGATTGCCAAAGATTCATGGAGACTGAACATAGTGCAAGATCAATATCATATTTCACTGTGCTGGCAATGGGTGTCTGAGATGACTGTGGGATAAAGGTGAAATGGGTTATTGGATTACTGAGTTCCCTGGGCTTATCTGGAATTCATCAGAAATGAACTAGGAGCTTAGTGTTTTGTTGACCATAGATCCAGAATGAGAGAAAATGCCTTCCATTCCATATCAGCTAAGGTATAACTTGTGGAGTGTGATGTAATATTCCGGGCTATAAAGCAAAAACTTGTATATTCTGGTGGTAATTGATTGTATGATTAAAACCTCTGTAGCTCTTGATATTTTTTCAGAAGTATGATAGTCCACAAATATTCCCTTCCAAGCTGGTGTGTTTTTCCCACATTTACTCTGGCATTTCTAAAGCAAACCATTTTCAAAGATGATTTCTTTTCCTTTTGTTAATGGTTCTGGAACATGAAGTTCAATTACTTAGCGAATATTCATCTTACATTTACTACTTGCTATGGTGGACAGAATCAAGGTGGTGCCTTCCTTGTCATCCTATTTTTTTTTTTTTTTGGTTTTTAGAGACAGGGTTTCTCTGTAGCTTTGGAGCCTGTCCTGGAACTAGCTCTTGTAGCCCAGGCTGGTCTCGAACTCACAGAGATCCGCCTGCCTCTGCCTCCCGAGTTCTGGGATTAAAGGCGTGCGCCACCACTGCCCGGCTGTCATCCTGAATCTTGCAGAGTTGCATAGAGAGAAGAACTGAATGTCTTGGAGCTCATTTTACCCTGTAAGATGGATTATGTGAAGAAGAGCCACTAGCTGGAAAGGCCCTGGGGGGCCTGTGCTATTGCTGCTGGTGGTGGTGGTGGTGGTGTGTGTGTGTTTACGTGCACACATGTGCATTTGCGTGCATGTTGGGGGTGCTGAGGAATTCTCTTACTACAACCAAGTGTCTGAGAACTGACTCAGAGCACCTGCTAGGAATGATGGAGAGGCTCTATTAGTCAGGACAGGAACTTCCATTTCCAGTGACAAATTAACCCAGATCTTGCAGGCTTAGTGCAGCGAAGGCTTTTTCTTGTCACACAATGTTTTTCCTACTTCACATTAGTGTTAGTTTTTGCTCCAGAGTTTCTTGATGGTTGAACACCTGCTGCTGAGTTTCAAGCATTAGTAAGCAAGCACTCATAATTCGTTGGCCAGAGCTGGTCATGCCGCCTTGGAGAACCAGAGGAAGGCTGGAAGTATGTTACTGCCAAGTGCTCTGAGTACAGAGAGTCAGGCATAGTAAGAAAATGAAGTTACTGCCGAGTTTGGAGGAGGGAGGCCAGCTAGTAGAGAAGAAAAGTTGATCGTCTGTCCAGCAACAAGAAACATTATGGAGAGCAAACAAATGAACATAGAAGGAACCAAAGTGCAGACACAGATTCAGATCTCAAATTGGCAGCCTAACCAACATGTCTGAATCAATTTCTGTATCAAGACCAACTCTTTAAGCCTCAGGATTACTTCTTTTATGCATATGTGCATACTTTAAAGTGCACATGTATGTTTAGGTGTGCATGTGTGTGTGTAGACAAGTGGACAAACTCAGGGGCTGTCTTTGGGTGGAATCTACCTTGCTTTTTGAGACAGGATTTATCACCAGCTTGGAGCTTCCTGGGTAGATTAGTCTAGCTGGCCAGTAAGCCTGGGGTCTGCCCTTCCCTCCATCCCCAGTGAGGAGAGTGCTGACAATACAAATGCATGCCACCATTCTTGGCAGTTTTATATGGGTTCTGGGGTTGAACTCAGGTCCTCGTGTTTACAGGGCAAGTACTTTATCAAATGAGCTATCTCCCCAGCTCTTGTGATGACTTCTGACCAAAAATTTGTAAGCTTTTAATGTCCAGTTTCATTGGAGTGCTCTGAAAACACTCAGGTGTTATGTTCAATAAGAACTAGGCAACACGATGTGGGCATGGTGGCACCACATAGAATCCCAGCATTCAGGAAGCAGAGGCAGGGAGATCTCTGTGAATTCGAGAGCAGTTTTGGCCTATGGAGTGATCCAGGCCAGTCATACCTACATAGTCAGTCCCCTGTCTCAGAGAGACACAGAGACAGACAGACAGACAGACAGACACACACACACACACACGAGAGAGAGAGAGAGAGAGAGAGAGAGAGAGAGAGAGAGAGAGAGAGAATGTGGTGAGGATCTATCAACCTTTCCTGTTTTTTCATTTTTTATTTATTTGTTTCCCGTCCCTCCTTGGATATTTTCTCATTTTCTACCTAAGCAGTTGCAGTTGTGTTTTCTCCCTGGCAAGTGAATGAAAAAGCTTGAAAGTTTCCCAGAAATAGCGCACAAGCTGAGACTACAAGGGGGAACACGAGGCAAGATGGCCGTGGCTCTAGTCCAGAAGTGTTTGGGCCTGTTGGAGGCACTTTGCTTGTGGGCAGTGATTGGGGTACCCTTTTGGCACTAGGTAAGTGTCAGGCAGGGATGCTAATTATCCTGCAATGCCCAGGACAGTCCTACACAATAATGAATTGTACAGCCCCCAACAGCAGTAATTGAGAAACATCAGCGGAGGCAGGAACAGCTGGCAGCCAGAGCAGAAAACCTCGGCAGTGGCTGTTCATGTCAAAGAGGCTCTCAATAAAATGGCCAGATTTGTGGAACTGTGCTCTTAGGTTTCTTTCTCTCCCAGTCAAACAGCATTGCAAAACAGAGACTGGTCAGTTAAATGCAGAGTGGGGTTGCTATGTCCTTACTCATGCACCATAATCTTCTTTCAGATGTCTAGAGATTTATGTGGAAAGTTCAGATGAATTCATAGATGATAGCACACATACACATATGTTACCAGCAAAAACAGCATATCACTTAAAAGGGAGGATGGTGATATCTTAGGTGTGTTGTCACTCCTGTTCCTCGGTGCCCTGACTCCGATCAGTACTCCTTTCTGGGGACACAGAGCCTGGATTAGGTTATTCTCTGGTTCCTGCAATCTCACTGTGTGCTTATCTCTTGTCTTCTCTTCCAACTCTGCTGTTCCTTAATGCAAGACTCAATGATGTTTGGGTAAGGAGAAGTTTGAATGAGCCCCTAGCAAACACAGTCTCTCTCTCCTTTACAATCTTGCCTCCTTTATCATCTGAAGCTTTCACCTGGGACACCTGCTTCTTCTGAGAGATTTTAACAAAAGGCTAGCGGAAATTTGTTATGCAAATGAGATGGAGGATGAAGGTGAGCAGAGATAAGAACCTACAAATTCTACACAGTCTCTTTGGCTACAAGGCTTGCTTGGAAAATACCAATTTGTTCCAATCAGATTGGAATCTTAGGGGACAATTTGAGCAAGTTGTGGTGTCTTTTGAATTGGCTTATGCATGACTGGGGAGGAAATGAACGCAGAGACCACACACTGCTTTCCTGAGTTGCTGAGGAAACAAAGTGGCTCCCTCAGCTCACCACACTTGTTCAGAGCCGCGTCCACCCACGTCTGGTTTGTCAGCGTTCAGTCTGATTTCAGACAGCCTCCAGGCTACGCAAGGCAATGCAATCTTTCCCGAGCTCAAGGTCACAGGCATACTCAAGGTAAAGAGTTCAGTTTACTGCAGTAAACATACATTTTGTTATAATCTAACGTGTGGAAACCCATTGCCCATGGGTTTCTTTCATTTGGTCTTTATCTCTTGTTTATATGTCACACACATCATTTCAAATGTCATATCCCTAGCCTCATTTTCTCTTCAAGCCCTGGGAATTTTTGTTGCACATTTTCCCACAATGTGATGTGATGATTGTTTTAGGAAAACATATGTCAAATTGTAACAGAACTGATGACTTTTTTTTTTTTTGCTATCTAAGTTAAATGGTCAGTTAACTACAAGGAGGAGAATGTGAGGCACAAATTTTGTCTTATTCATTGTAGCAAGACTCTTATCCAAGAATAAGTTGTAAAGGTCTTCATCAAGACAGGACTAAAGGGCCCCAAGAGATGGCTCAGCTGTGAAGAGCACTGGCTGCTCTTGCCGAGGACCTGGGTGTGGATTCCAGCATCCACAAGTTTGCTCACAACCATCTGTAGCTCAGGTCCAGGGGATCCGTCTCCTCTTCTGACCGCCACTGGCTCCTGCACACATGTGGTGCACACACATATACTCACACACATACATATGCACACACAATAAATGAATATTAAAAAGGAGACAGAATCAATGTGAGACATTTTAGGGGGAAAAGAAAAGTTATGTATTTGTACATCAGATGACCAAGAATTTACTCTGTAATATTATTTCTTAGATCTTATTTTATAGATCTCTTTTTTTTTTGTTTTGTTTTGTTTTTCGAGACAGGGTTTCTCTGTGGCCTTGGAGCCTGCGCTGGAACTAGCTCTTGTAGACCAGGCTGGTCTCTAACTCACAAAGATCCTCTTGCTTCTGCCTCCCGAGTGCTAGGAAGCGCCACCACCGCCTGGCTCAGATCTCTTTGTTTTTAACCAGGTAGGGGAGAACATAAATCTTCCTTAATGCTACATGCCTTTCACAGCCTCATCTATGGAGTATTTCTACCCTTCTTGGTCATTTTTTTATTTATGTCTTCAAGACATAGTAACTTCTTCATAATCACAGACCACAAGTGGTAAGAAATGGAGTTTAGGAATGTATTCTGAGCATCAACCAGCGAATTGGCACACAATAGCACTAACAGCATAGATCTTCTTTAGTTCTGAAATAACGCTTAAAATCAATCTTTTGCCTGAATGTGACAAAAGAAGTTTTGGGACAGTCTTGGTGAAATCAGGCCCATTTAGAGAAATAGAAAGAAGTCAAAGAAGTGGAAGTCAGGGCTTAGAAAGGGTTTGTGGGTTCTTCTTCCAGCTTAGCCTCCATGCCTGGTCTCTCTAGTCCAAGGTGTCCCTTCTGTCTCGATCATCTATCATTTGGACAGTCTGAGATATGTCCTTATAGTCTGCCTATCCCTAAACCCTCAGAGGAAAATAGAAATGGAGGACTGGGAGACGGCTTTATTTGGTGAAGCACTTTTCACACGGGAGTGAGGACCTGAGCTCGGGTTCCCAGCACGCTGGTAGAATTTTCATGGCTTTGGTGCTGCCTGAGTCTTTTGGAAGCAAACACTGTCTTGTGACAAATGGTCATCCTAGAGACAGGGCCCCACCTGCCACAGCCAGCAAGAAATCGCCTATCCATTTGCCAAGATCGGGCCTTTCTCTCTTTATGGACCTCAACAAGGTTGAGTGCATTGTGCACACGTTGTTAGAGGATGCACCACTGACTGAGTGGGGGCTGTCATTGAACTGGCATTGTGACTTGCATGTTTTTAATACGTGTGTATTACCGTACACAGTGTTGTGCAGATATTTACCCTGAATTGAAACATTCTCCCTTAGAGGGAGACTCCTTAGGACTCAGCAATACTTTACAAGGCTCAGGAAGTTAAAAAACAACAAACAAACAAACAAACCACAACAAAAATAAAACAAAAACCTATCTGTCAAGTCTTAACAAGTTCTTAAAATTTACACAATTCACAAGGCCTTCAGGTTACATAAGTACAGCATTTGCTAGGGAGAGAAGACTCTGACCAGCTAATCTGTCTGTAAGTTATGCCAGAAGCTAAAGAGATAGGGCCTTGTGAGCCTCGAGTCGTCCCTCATGCTGGGGCAGGCTTTTCAGTGGCAAACGCTGGACTGACTCATTCTCCTAGAAGCAATCTCTCCTAGATAAATGCAAAAACGTCACTGGTTCACCAAGCTCCACTTTAGTGGTATTGTTTCTTTGGTTGATTGTTGGTCCTCTATCATACATAGACATTTGTTCACATTTTTCCAGAAAAGTCACATAGTAATAGGTACTGTGGCAAGTGTATTCTAATGGTTACTGTTGCAGGATATTTGAGCAAACTGTGTAAAGACATGTGGCCACATTGCCTGCCTAAGGCACCTGTTTGGTTTAATAAAGAACGGAATGACCACAGGAGAGGAAAAGCAGGACTTTCAGATAGACAGACAGACAGACAGATAGATAGAGAGAAGCTCAGGAGTTAGAATCTGGCACAGCAAGAAATGCCAGTGAGACACAAATGATATCAGACATACAGAATGGAGGAGAGGTTAAAAAGTCCTTTGACAGAAGGTAAATGAACAGAAATTTAATTAATTTAATTTATTTAAATTAGGTTAATTTAAGTTGTAAGAGGTAGTTAGAAAGAAGCCTAAGCTAAAGTCCAAGCTTTCATAATTAATAATAAGTCTCCATGCCATTATTTGAGGGCTGGTGGTCCCCAAAGAAAGAAAGCCTAACTACAGGTTACATTCACACACACTGTGTCCAGAAGCTCACAACTGAGTTCAAGGCATAGAGTAAGGGCCTGCAGCACAACCTCTGGCACTGCCTTCTGATGCTGTTTATTCCTAGCTGGGTGATTCTGAGCAAGTCCTTAAGATAGTCTGCATTTTCATTATTTACTTCATTTATTCATTCATTCACTAAGTATTTGTAGACTGTTTGCAATGTGCATAATATTGGACTTAGATACTGTGTATAACAAACAAATATTGCTGCCTTAATAGAGATAGTTTTAAATAAGGTGTTGTACAGGCATAAACCATGTCTTAAATGTCCTGAAGATGATGGTAGTGATGATGGTGTTATACTAATAAACACAATTCTTAGTGTTTCAGACAGCTGTGTGACCTACCCCCTGACTATCCCTCTAAGCATGGTGAACATACAGCTTCAGCAGTTTCCTTCCCTTGGTGCAGAGATCTCAATTTCTCTGTCATTCTAGACAAGCCCGGTGCAGTTTTAGCATTCATAATTGTCCCTGCACAGGTTCCCAGATCCCCCAGGGCCAAGCATGCCAAGGTCATCGAGATGCACCTCCTGTCACTCTCTGTCACAGGCACATATGTCATTGATGTGTAATTAATGGTGAGGGAGTCGGGGGCCCAGCATTAACACACACCAATCAAGGTCTTGTCAGCTTGGGAGGTGCTGATGGGATTTCTGTTCTTTTAGCAATATTTATTGTTATGAAATGCTGTGTAGTGGTGGGGAAGGGAAGTGCCTCCATGGCTCTGGCCATGTGCCTGTTTACAGTCAGCCACAGGGACAGCATCAGCTGGATCCTCTGACTAATTAAAGACTCTGCAGGCTGAAGTAGACGAGGGAGCTGGAGGGAAGTGAGTGAGTCATACAGATTCCTTCTGATTGTGACTTAGCCCCCATCTCTGCAAACCCAGAAGATTTAGAAGTTTTTGTTCTCTCCAGTAATAGGATTTCATTGAGCATTTCCTGGGCATCTAGCACCAAGCTGAGCCCGCAGGCGATCGAACATGATGTGACTTTTGAGTTCAGCAATTTCACATTTAGCTGATGGAAAACACAAGATCTTATTGCAAGAATCCTTTCCATGGCATGCCTTCTAAGTGCTCATCTTTATTTTCCCACCTGTGGTTAGATCGATACAACAGAGGGTCATAGCATGTAATTCCAGCTCCTGACATTTGGAAGAAGACAGTGAAGAATGTGTAGAAGGCTCTCTGTCACTGCCTATCAACTTATCTTTGTCTAGGGAGACAGAGCACTCTTACACTCAAGTAACTGAAGTGGACTTATTACTTACAGATATGCAGCAGAAAGCCTTTGAAGCCTGGGATACACTGAGTCCCTCTCCCAGGGCCCTGGAAGTCTAGCTTAGGGTGGATGGACTCACCTCCAAGGACACTTGCATTGCAGCCAAAGGGATGCAGAAGGCAGTCTACTCTCTGTGTTTCTCCTGGAGAATGATGGGATTTTTTGGTTTCAAATACCAAGCTTTGATGTTCCTTTCCTCTGTATCCCAGGATGTTCTAGTTCTCGCACATTCCACAGTTAGTTTTGAGACCTACAAGTCATGAACAAGAAAGCATTGGGTTGGCTCAAGGCCACCCAGAGAACAGTTCTGCAGGAAAAGACACAAGATGGAAAAGAATAAATGATATCCCCTGTAGCATGATTAATAAAAACCCAGAGACAGATGTTGAGGTTCAACCTGAAGGTCAGAAAAGCAAAACAGTCAACCACTGGCTCTTACCTCTACCTTAGTCTGAAATGGTGAACCTGCTTCTGGGAATCTTAGAATGAGACTGTGTCTGAGAGCTGTCTCCTCCCATTTTATTTTCCTCTCTAGGGCTGGGATTAAAGGCAGGTACCAATACTGCCTGGTTTCTATGGCAAACTCGTGAGGCTACTGGGATTAAAAGTGTGTGCCACCACTGCCTGATCTATAAGGCTGACTAGTGGGGTTGTTTTACTCTCTGATCTTCAGGCAAGCTTTATTTATTAAAATACAAAGGGAGTATCACTGTATCCCACTTCTCCAAAGTCTCCTTGAGCTCCTGAAGTGTGATAGTAATCAAGAAACCAAAGCATCTCTATTGTCCATCTGTAACCGACTTCAGTGTACTTTAATTATGGTTATCAGACCATATACATCAGGTTGCTATTTCTGAGCATTGATCATGCTCCCTGACATAGCATTCTTGGTCCTTGTAAGCTTCATAGTTTTCTTTGAAGTTTGATACAGGCTTTTGTTTTAAATTTTAAACTGATTGACCCAGTATCTCAAGCTCTTCTTATTAACTAATTCTTATAACTTTTTATTAGCCCATATTTCTTGTCTGTTAGCCATGTGGCTCGGTACCTTATTTAGCGAGGCAGTCACATCTTGCTTCTTCTCTGGCTGGGTCACGACTGTAGACTGCAGAATCCTCTTCCCAGAATTCTCCTGTTCTCATTGCCCTGCCTATACTTCCTGCCTGGCTACTGGCCAATCAGCATTTTATTAAACAAGTACAAGAAACAAATGTTTACAGGGTAAAGCCATTGTCCCACAGCAATTCCTCCACTTTTTTTTTTTAAGAACAAGAACTCTGAATCTAATATCCTTTGTTTAGCTTTTTTCTTCATCATTATCCATAACAACTTGCAACCAACATTCTAAACAAAGGAAGATATCTATAGTGAGTTCCAGGACAAAGATATAGAGAAACCCTGTCTCAAAAAATCAAAAAATTGGCCGGGCGGTGGTGGCGCACGCCTTTAATCCCAGCACTCGGGAGGCAGAGGCAGGCGGATCTTTGTGAGTTCGAGACCAGCCTGGTCTACAAGAACTAGTTCCAGGACAGGCTCCAAAGCCACAAAGAAACCCTGTCTCGAAAAACCAAAAAAAAAAAAAAAATCAAAAAATTGATATGTGTCTCACCCCATTTTCAGACTTGCTATATGCTAGTAATGACCTTGAGTTGCTCCTCCTGAATGCTGGGATTATAGGTGTGTCTACTTTGCCCAGTTTATGCAGTGTTGAGGATCAAATGGTGGGGCTCTGTGCATGTCAGTAAGCAATATTCCACTGAGCCACAGCTCCAGGCTGGGACTGACCCATATCTTAAATGTTATGCACAACCTCACCCATTGCCCAACCAAAGTCCCTGTCCCTCCAGCCTACTTGCTTTTTTATTTTTTTCTATTACAAAACGTTCCACTCCCTGTGACTGCCATCACAGATTTTCTGAGCTATGGAGTATCACCTTGCCCATTCTTTTGTCATGATCACACCAGGATTTTAATCCCTTAGACCTTCTGCTGAGTTTTCTATACAATCCCTTTTTGGGATCCATGCGGCCTTCTGCTTCTCAGCTCTTGTTCCCAGATGGCTGCGTGCTGAAGGGAGGAGAAATCCAGACGACTGTGCAGGTGTGGTTTCCAGCTTTAGCTTCATCCTCTGGGCTGCTCTGTGGTCCTCTTAGGAGGCTGCAGTTTGTTTCCTCATTTGTTCTTACAGGACTCTGACTCTGTCCACTCTTTAAATTTCTTCCTCAGAGTTGGCCTTAATTATATCGATTATCACAAAGTAAATAAGACTATTAGACACACACTTTACCCATTATTTCTTTCCCAACTGCTAGGGATTGCCTCAGGCCACAAGATATCTTTTCACAAGGCACTTCTGTGGCATTTTAGAAGAAGAAAGGATTTTACTCTGTATAATTACAGAGAACCGGGGGTGAGGATGGGCGGTTCCCTGGACTGTTCAAGAGAAGTGGACAGGGAGGGAGAATAATGGTGTCTGGAGTGTGAAACAGGCTTCCTCAGCAAGTAACAGTAATTTAATTCTCTGTGACCTCAAGGCTGAGTTCATGTTTCAGGGATGTGCCATGAAGAACAAAGACTGTTGGAACCCAGAGTCCTTTCAGTTTGGGTCCAGGCTTCTTCCGGGGTTGTGTGTCATTACTTCTCTGCTGCACCCAGCCTACTCAGGAGGGCCAGCCTGCAGCAGCTAAACCTCCCCTGGAACTCTGGGCTGAGCTCTAACTAGCTATGACCTATTGTGTCTACTCTCTCCACACTACACTATTTTTCCAGGGATACTAGGGTTTGTTTTGTTTTGTTTTTCTGTCAGGTTTTAATTATTTGGATATGGGACAAAAGTTTTTGATGGAATACTGTGATTCCCCACCAGGAACCTGGCCCTTGCATTTGAAAGTCGTTCTTCCTTCCTTCTTTCTGTGTGCTTTGTATGTGTGAC
>JAQHUG010000414.1:272307-312438 GCA_028555095.1 Dicrostonyx torquatus
ACTGTGCAGTGTAGGTGTAGTGGAAACAGCAGCTGATACATTGCACACTCAGGAGCCTGCACAGCATGCTGAGAAAATGCTTTCTCCTGGGATGAATGAGTTTGTCTGCTGGCCTGCTTCAGACGTGGAGCCCTGTGGATGGAGAGGAGACTGAGAAACAAAAGCATGCTATATTCAGATGGGCCACAGGCAGAGCAGACATTAACCTTGGGGCAGTAGAAAACCAGGGGTGATTGTAACAGGCGTTTACAGAATGGGGTGGTGGTTAACTGAAGGCTTAACCAGAGTGCAAAGTGATGGGGGAAATTATGGTTTCCCATTTGCCTCACAAATAGGCCTTAAAATGTATGTGCCTTCTCATGAACTCACTACAGCTGTGATTACCTCCATAGAGTCTGACATTTCAGTCAACAAGATCAGTCATCATTTTAGCAGGCAGCAGGAGTTGGATTCTGGGTATGTGAAGGTGGGAATGTAATTGGAGGTTGCTCTGTCCCACCACGACCCACAGTTGTTTCCAAAAGTCACTCAGAGGCTTAGTATTAACTACAAACTGTTTGACAAGTCAGGCTTATTACTAACTGGCTCTTACATCTTACATTAATCCATTTCTATTAATCTATGTATTGCCTCGAGGCCATGGCTTTATCAGTCTGCTGACATCTTGTTTCTTGGGCAGCTGGTTTGCGTCTCTTGCCACTCAGTCCTCCTTTCTCCCTGTATTCAATTTGGCTTTTTAGCCTAGCTATATTCTGCCTCGCTATAGGGCCAAAGCAGCTTTTATTATCAACCAACGAGAGCAACATATATTCACAGCATACGGAAGGGTTATCCTGCAGCTTGGGAGGGTAACACATTGGGAGATATCTGAGGAATGTGGGCAGGTACAGCTGGGGGTGGGTATGATCAACATATATTGCATGTATGTATAAAATGTCCAAAGAATAAAAAGAAATTAGAAATGGGTGTATATATATTTATATGCCTATAGTGTTTGGTATACTCTAAATTTATTGTAGTTACAGTGAAAGGCATGTGTGTTGAGTATCTTAGGTATTATTTGAACATTTTACATATTCAAACCACCTTGAGTTTTGAGATGTGAGTAAATATGCAGTTGGATATCTGAGAAATTTGGTACCCTCACACCACATCTAAGAACCGCTGGGGTTCTGATTCAGTACCAGTCCCTGCATCCTTACCATTCTCCAACTCATTTTTAATGGCCATTTTTGCTCATTCCACTCTGCCTCCCTAGTTTCAGAACCCAGCACCCTGTCTTAAAAGGCTCCCTTCTTAAACCACACGATGTTGAAAAATGTCACAGTCTAACTGAAACAATAGTGGGAGAGAAAAGATGATGTATAGTACCATTAATAATTTTAATTGGGGTATTAGCTATTCTTGCTCATAAATGTCCATCAGTTCTGCTGCTGTTGGAGACTTCTTGCAGGCCACTTTTCTTTGCAGCCACTTCATGTCATATATTTTTGCCCTTCCCACACTTCTTGTCTCTCCCCTCTAGTTCCCAATCTCTCCACTTCTTGCTTATATCTTAAGGCAGTTTAGCTGTCAGGTTGACCCATGGTCATCTCATCAGTCACTGCCTCGGTGGCTATACTGGAAAAGTCTTTCCCCAGTCTAGCTGTGGCATCCTTCAGAATAAACCCAAACACAATTCCCCTATGAGACAATTCCCCTATGAGAATTCTGCAAATAACTTTCTTTTACCCAATCTGCATTTATTACCCAGAAGAAGTTTAAGTCAAGCTTCTGTGGTTCTTGTGGCCAAAGCAGCTGATAGATTCTTCTTGCCTTAGACTCTGGGCTCTGAGGGGCTCAAGGCTTCTGTGTGCTTATCTGTGTGTGCAATCCCTCACAGCGCTGCTGCAGAAGAGATACGTGTTAAATCAAGTGGCCAGTGTTTCTTGGCTAGCATGGTGCTTCTATGTGTGTGTTCAGACTGTGGTAAACAAGCTGTACACCAGATTTGTATGCTCTCCTATGCCTTTCCTCTGTGTGAATGCCTTTAAAGGTCACAAGTTGACAGAAACAGTAACTGCGTAGGACTGAGCCTGAGCACTCCTGGGAACACCACCCTCCTCAACCGTGACCTGGAGTGATTGAAGGAGGTGGGGTGTAGGATGTGGGTTCCATATGACAGAACCAGAATTTTTCCTTGAAGTTTTTAAAAATAAATGGAAGGGTCCTATGTAGCTAGCTTCAAAGTTGATATGGTGTATGGGTATGATCAAAATACATTGTATACATATATGAAATTCTCAAAGAATAAATTTTTAAAAATCTTGTCATAATGCTGGTGATGACCTTGATTTATAATCCTCCTTCTGGGGGCCGGGATTTCAGGCATGCAGGCTGCTGGGTTCGCGTAATATTGGAGATCAAGTCCAGAGCCCTCTGCAGGCTGGGCAAATGTGTGAGGCACTAAACTCCAGCTTCAGCCCCAGAACCAGGGTTTGCATGTTCCCTCACAGACACACATCTCTGTTCCGTCACACATACATCTGCCTGTGTCTGCTCTTTAGAGCCCAGAACCTGCCATAATGCTTTTGTCACAGCTCCAGGAGGAAGTGGAGTTTATATGGTCTGCCACCGCCAAAACCTGCAAGGCTAGGGGGTTCACAAGGGCTTTTGGTTATATAGAAGTAGGCAGAGCATCTCAAAATTATTTGACAGAATATCTTATTTCATCAGGGTTTGTATGGTCAGAGAGTATGTGGTGCAGAACATGTCAAATCCCTGAAAATGGGACAAGATAAGGTCAAGCTTAAGTTTTGCAGAAAACAGGGATGAACTTGTTTTGACCTTATAATAAATACTTTCTAATCTTAAGATGGAGGCAGGCTGGCCCATCAGTCCCTGAATGGTGACTGAGATCCATACAGGCTTCTCTCCTTTCTCTTTTCATATCCTCATGTTCCAGTTTGCATTTCTACTTAAGATGAATTTTCCTTCGAAGATGGATTTGTACATACCTTTCCAAGAAACATTCTCATTTCTCCCAGTAGGAATTCCTTTATTTGTGCTTATCCCAGCTCATACTGATTGTAGCATCATTGTATGCTGATTAAAAGCTGCCCTGAGGCCCACATTTAATAAGCACTGGTGATGTTCCTTATGTAACTATTAGTATAATTAGCATTGCAGTGTAGCTTTTGTTAGTTACATTGCGCTAGGCTATTCACTACCTTCTTTTTCCATTCCACTCAACAATTCTACCGAATGGGTATTGTGATCAGCTCTATTTAGAACACAAGAAAAGTATGTTTTTTAGGGATTTAAGTAGGTGCACGCATGATACATCAACCCACAGACTCTTTATTTACTTCATTGGCCTGGGGGACACAGAATACAAGAACATGCTTTTATGTTTCATGAGCACCACTGGAACCCACTTGAGCGCCGTGTATTGCTGTTTCTCAGCTGCACTGTGACCCCCTTTCTGAGCACGCATATCTGTCGGATTGTCTTCGTTGACTTCTGCTACTAGGAGGCATGCAGGCTTGGGAGAGTGGGGTGACAATGGCTCTAGTATTTTCCTGTTCAAATGTGAAAGTATGGTTTCGATGAGAGCGTGGTTTATGTGCACCATTCATTTTAGAGCTGCCTCTAGGAAGTGCGAGAGTGAGAAAAACCATCTCTGTGCTTGTGGCACACACTCCTGTTTCCAGCAGTCTCGGTTCCTCCAGTCAGCCTGTCAGCTCCGGCTGGCGGCCCAGTCTTCTTCAGTGTCAGTGAAGGAAGATCACCCCAGATAGTAGAAGTGATTTGTTCTGGGCAAGAACTGGCACCTGCATGCTCAGGTCCAAGCTCCCCCAGCTTGTTGCCTTTATCATCAGCTTCTCACAGCAGGGGACTTAGAGAACACACAGGAAGATGTTTCAGTGCATGGAAGTACCCTGCAGCAAGAGCCAAGGCAGGCTCCTCCACGCGAGAGTCTAAAGCATGGTACGGGCTGGAAATCGGCAGTAGAAAACAACAGTAATGACACTTGCAGTCTGTTTATAGGGCTATATGAACCTAGATTCAGTAAGTTTTGATAAACGTCAAGATGTTTAAGCAACATAAAAGGGAGCCCTAAGTTTATAATCAGTTCTTTGCTTTCTCACAAGATCTCTGTTGAATGAGCAGCATGTTTTTCTCATTCATATATTTCTCAGTCATCCCTCATTCTCTGCCGGTGCCACATGCAGCAAAGTATGACTAGTCTATAATAGCATTTGTTGAATTCATACTGTGTGCCAGGCTCTGTCCCAAATGCATTATATGGACGATCTCATTTATATCTCTCGATAAGCCATGGAAATGGGATCTCTGATTCTATTCCAGATGAGAACAAATTTAGCAGTCAGAGGCTTGGATCTATGAGTACAAAACCAGGGTCATCATGCCAAGCTACCTGGCTCAGTTCTGCTCAGCCTGCCTTGCGTACTAGAATTACCAGGGAAGACTGGGAAGTTCTCAGTGACCAGGCTTCACTCCTGAAAAATCCTGGTTTAATTGGCCAGAAGTGAAGCATAGCCATCGATCCTTTCTGCTGCTCCCCAGCTGATTCTCACGGCAGCCAGACCGAGTACTAATAGAGAGCAAGCAGCCGACAAACTTGGGTTGAATCTCAATTAGGATGACCCAACCTTGACAGCTGCAAATCAGTTCAGGGCTGAATGCATGCAGAACATAATTTGACCCCTGGGTATTTGTTGAGCTGGTATGTATGCAGGGTCCTCTCTGTGCACACTCTTGGCCAGGCTAACAGACCTGTGCAGTGAGAACATCGTTAGGGAAGGGAGAGGTGTTGGAGGGGTCTGAAGGGAAGTTGTAAGTGGTCTGCGGGAGAGAAGAGAAGTGTTTGCTGCTAACGATGTTTACAATCGCCAGGGTATGATTGTGATATGGCCCAGTCTGATTCTCAGTTGGTGTCACAATTGTGATTCTCTGCACAACTGTTACTGTCTGTTAGTAATGGCAGCCGTAGAGGTCCACTCTCAGCCTACCCCTTTGGTGGCTACTACTGGGCACATTGCTGCTGCTCCTCTTAAATATATTATCAGAATGACAAAATACATGTGTACCCACAAGTGTAAAAATGAAACTGATCATTCAAAATTATATATACACATATGTACCATGATGTTGAATCACTTTTACATATACATTATTTTTATATTTATAATTTATTTGTGCAATTATATTAACTAAATATAGGAAGGAATTCTAGAAACAAAACACTACTCACAGCGATCTTTTGATAGGCTTGTCCCTATGGTTTGAATATGTATTCTCTCCCAGAGGTGTGTGTATTGATGCTGGGATCTCAGCTTCTGTATATCTAGAAACTCTAGGAGGGGCACCTACCTTGAGGAAGTGGATCACTGTGAAAGTTGCTCTCGTCTCCTGCTCCCTTTTTCTTCTCTCTTTCCTTTCCACCAAGATGCAGACAGTCTCTTCCTGATCTCTCCCATGTGGCCTTGCCTCCCAATGGTGAGAATCAAAGGCATCAAGGAGAATGGGTGCAATAGCACTGACACTGTGAGCCCAAAGACCTTCTCTCTCTCAAGGTAAGACATTTGGTTACGACAGGGAAAAAGTCTCTTTAATGCTGAATTTCAATACTTTGATAGCTGCACCTTGATAGTCAGCCATAGGAAGAGGAAGTGGCCAAATAAAGGGAATGGACCTTGGTGACTAGCTTTAAGAATGCAATCTAATGACTTTTAGCAAGGCAGAGGGAATGGGAGAAAAGGGAAAGACCTGCCATAGCCATGTGCTTACCAAACTCAAGCTGGCCAGAGTCCCTTCATAAGACACCTGGTGTCCAACTCTGGCTTCCTCATGCTTATAGATACACACGTGTGCACACCTTATGCACATGTGTACACACACACAAACTGACAGACTTAGAAATTAGTAAACAAAAGTGAAATGACCCCTGTTAAAGACTGAACTTTCCCCTTCCTTGATTTGTATAAAGTTCTGCCTTTCTGTGTGATGGACCATACTGGAAACAGAGCCATCAAAGCGATAGTTAAAATAGCAGTGACAGCAGAGGGACCTTATCCATTCTGGTCAGTGTTCATATGAGAAGGGAAAGAGAAAGTGGGAATGCTGGGCTTTGAGAAGGTCAAGACGAGACAGCTGTCTGCAAGGCACAGAGAGAGGCATCAGGAGAAGGGAAACCTACAGGCTAGCCTGTCTCAGACTTCTAGTCACCAGAACTGTGAGAGAGTCACACTTCCTGCTGTTCCAGTTCCCAGCCTGTGGGATTTTACTTTTCAGGGCAGTCCCAGCAGACAGAAGCAATCATCTCAGGTCTACAAATGTGACTCCAAGTGGTTAACTTCCTGTTTATTCATTTCATCTTGGCTGGGGTGACAACAGACACTTTAGAAGCCGTCAAGACTGGGCACAGGGCTTCAAGTCAGCCCATTTCATTGTTAAAAACAAAAATCACTTTAATATGCATGAAAATTTTTTTCCTCTAATGACCCAAAATGTATCAGTGCTTTCTGGAACTTCCCTTTGCACTGTACCCCCTTGTCTTCTGTGTCTTTTAAGTGGTCCAACCTTTAACAGAGAAACTTTGATGTCTGTCCCAATTTCATTTCTGTTATAAAAATCTCTGCCAGGCAGGGGGCCAAGATGGAAGTTTCTGCCATCTTCCGCCTTGTAATTGGACCCAGCACTGAGTGACAGATCAAATGATCCTAAATTAATAACAATGACAAATTGCCTTCGGATGGCACTTGCACACAAAATGAAACACTTCCATTAAACAAATGTTATGTCATCAAGAAACCCATTAATAGTTATGCTGTGATCATAGGAGTATAATTTTTCTCATCACTGTTAATAACCAGCAAAGTTATAATTGCATATGGGGCTTAATTAAAACTTTCTATCCTATTAATGAATGCCCATGCTTCAGATCTCCCATTAAATGGTTTTCAAAATTGAGACCATATTTCTTGAGGTGTCAGTTCTTGGAACACATGAGAAGGTATGGACAGAGACAAGGTTGAATTATAATATCTCAATACACCACAATTACTAATAAGTGGATAGTAAAGGAAGAATTGGTCTTACACATCATTTAAAGTATTTTAGGCTGTTTTTTATATTATATATGTCTTACTTATAATCTGACATAAATAACAGAATAAAACTTTACATAGCAGGTAAACCTGCCTCTAAGTAAATTTAATCCTTCCAAATCCATGGCTTTTTCCTGCCCATGCCTTTACACACTGTGGCACAGAGCAGGTCATGCTCACCATGGACCCTCTTTCTTGTCTCTCACTCATATTGTGCCTTCCAGTATGCTTATCCAAGTGGAGCTGGAGGAGACATTGCTAATATTTGGCCATGACCCTGGGCAGAAGCTTCAGTTGTCATTGAAGTGATAGTATGCCTTTTCCATTCTCCTCGAGGATGAGGCAATGACAAATGGCAGAATCACTTGATTGAATGGTGTTGAGTCCCTATGACGACTGCACGGAGTAGAGTCAGCCCACTGCTCTCTCCTGACTTTCATCAGATTCAGATGTAACTGAGACATTAGCCTGAGTTCAGCCACTTATACTTCATGATTATTATACCCTAACAAACCCTAATAAACATGCTTTACCCAATTACATAGTTATACATAATTTGTTAGACTATTTTATTCCTTTATTCATCCATTCATTTATTCATTTATCATCTGTCTAGCTGTCTGTCTATCTATCTGTCTGTCTGTCTATCTATCTATCCATTTATCTATCGATTGACTGATTGGTTTTTTTTGGGACAGGATTTCTCCATGTAATAGTCCTAGCTGTCCTGGAATTAGCTCTTATAGGCCAGGCTGGCCTTGAACTCACAAAGATCCACGCCTCTGTCTCCTAAGTACTAGTACTAGGATTAAAGGCATGCACCACCATCACCTGGCTTGTTAGACTATTTTATAAAGGACAAGAAAAAATATAAGTGAAAATTTGGGTGTTTCTATTATTTCAATGTGTGATTCTCCTGACTATATAATTTGCAAAATTGAATATTAAGCATATTATAGGAAGTTTTAAAAAATAACTATAAACTTTAAATACCTCTAAATGCACTTAAGTATATAATTTTCTATAAAATGATAGATTTTACATATTTTTCCATTGTGGGTTAAACATTAAAAAAATCTATCAGTTGTCTTCCTTTTGGAAATTGTACTCTCTTCAGTCAAGAAAATAAACTAGTCAAATTATTCTTTTTATTTTAAAATTTTTTTATAAAATTATTTTGATTAAATCTTTCCTGTCCCCTAACTCCTCCCAGATTATCCCTCCTTCCTTAACCATGCAATTCTATATTCCCCTTTTCTCTTAAAAATACAAAATAAAATAAAAAGCACAAGATATCCATGTTTTGTATTAGTCAATGTTTTTGATATACAGCATGTATAATGATTACTGAATAAAAATAAAAAAACTTATCTTGAGAATTTATTAGGCTAACCAAAAGTATATTTTATTGATATTCATAACTAATAAATTTCATATTAATGACAAAATGAATTCTAGTGGAGTAAGAACTGAATACAAAGTATGTTCTGATCTATTTAAATTTAAATGAAAAACTTACTTTAATATCCTCTGAACTAGAATACACGTATGTTTTATGCATATTCAATGTCATTACAGTAGTTAAATATACTTTCCTTAATTGGTATTATAATATTTAATTACTTGAAGTTGGTCATTATTTAATTGTAATCAGTTACAACTGAGTTGCAGTTGGATATGTTGCCCAATTTGCTCAGGGTGAAGGTGGAAGGGTTTCAAGAGTGATGTTGTACAGGGAGAACTAGGTCATCTGGGGAAACACAGAAAAACACAATCTCACATTCTTATTCCACTTCATCACATTGGAATTATGAGCAATATATGTATGTAAGTATGTATGTGTGTGTATATACATATATATACATACTGTCTAGCATAACTATAGTTATGCTAAATATGTGATGTGATAAATTGACAGAACCATGTTAAACATATTAAATACGTTGCTTTTGAGTTTTCTTCTCTAGGAATATCATTTGCATATATTTTCTTTGAATTATATTACTTTATTTTTTTTTTTTTACTTTTTTGTGCCTAAAATGGAAGAAGAGTTAGAAGCAACTTTTCTAAAGTTGAAAATCTGCCTTTTGAAAATTTCCCTGACATTAAAGGACATCCTCCACAGAAACTCTATGGGCACATACACTTTATGCTTCATTAATGACTGGTGAGTCTTGCATTTTTGCTATAGACTTATGATTAATAGAGGCTTTCACACAGGACTTTAGTCCTGCACATTGACATGCCCACAGCTCATCCACTTAACAGCTGAGATCAGTGAGAGGAGCTGTGGGAAGAGGATGGATGGATGGATTAACAGCTGAGAGCTGAGGTCAGAAAGGGGAAGAGTGAAGAGGATGAATGGATTAGACAGAGCACAGATCTTTTGATTTAAATGTGCACACTTTCCTACTATACTCCGCATTTATGATGTATAGTATGCCATTCTGGCCATTACAACTATCATTCTGGAAAGAATGTTTATGATAATAAATAAAACATGCATTTCATAGGAGATCATTAGCTGTCACTTAGCAGACAAGATGCATTTTACAAAGGCCCCCAGGCACCCTTGGAAGCACAGATGTCATCAAACTCATTCTGGTTATGGATGGAGGTAACCACATTGGGACTTTATGCATCCTAAACTCCTGCATTTTTCCTATATGATCTAGGGGGAAATTAACTTTAGGTAAATGGTTGAGTATTAGTAATTGAGTAACCAAGTGGCATAAATGGCAGGAAGAGGGTTAAACAGAGGCTACAGTGACAGATAAGCTGGAAAGACAAATTAGAGCTGGTAAAATTTAATTCAGTAACTATTGAGTTTCTACTATCTATCACGTTCTGCTCTAGTTCCTGGATTGATGAGAAACAAATCAGATAATGCCTTGTTTTGCTCTTCTGTACTCATAAGTGTAGGAACTAGAGAATGCCCTGTGTGAGTAAAGTCCTGAGTAAATGTGTGTTGTTGATCTGAGCTGGCCACGTCAAAGACCCTAGAGCCTCAGAACCATGCAGAAATGGCAAAACCTTTCTCCTGTGGTGATGCTCAGAGGGCACGGCAAAGCATTCCTCTGCTCAAGTGTGGATGTGTGCAGAAAATGTCAACCATAGTCCCCAAACACTGCTTTCCCCCATGTTTATGACTATTTTTGTTATTGTTTACTTTTGAAATTTCTCGGGTCTTTCTTCCCACAAAACCCTCTCATATACCTTCCCCAAACTCTCCTTAAAATTGCCTCTTTTTTCATTAATTATTATTGCATGCATATGTGTTTTTATATATACCTATACATCCAGTAATATAAGCAAGCTAAAGAAGGAAGTGCTCATTTTGGCTCATGGTGGGAAAGGTATGGCAGCAAGAGATGAGGCAGATGGTCCCACTGTGATCCTCACTGCATCCATAGCTAGAAAGCAGAGAGAGATGGATTCTAGTGCCCAGATCACATTATTCTTTCCACTCAGTGCAGGATCTCAGCCCACCAAGAAATTCTCTCCCAGACATGCCACAAGGCTTAGTTCTATGCTTATTTTAAACCTCATCAAGCCGATGCTTCAGATTAACCAGTACTGAGCATCTAATTACTAGAAAGCTGATTCTCAGCCCCTCTGCCCCCCACAACTCTGGGGATGTTTGCGTTGAAACCGTGTGTGACTCTCAACATCTGTTTTTGGAGTTGGTAGCATAGAACCAAAAATTTGCGAGTTTGGGTTGCAAAAAAATGGGAAGCTGTATGACACCCCTTTCAGGACTTTGCATGATCACCTGATCATACTTTAGGAGTAGAACTCTTTGAGTTCCGGTCCACAGATCACTTGTTTTCATCTGGGTTCTCAGGGGAGAATTCTATAGATCACTGTTCTGACAACTGCTCCTGCAGTAGCACCATTATCAGGAGGCTATGCCATATCAACTCTCATTCTGACAAACAGAACTGGCTCATTTCCAGGCGCTTTGTCAGCCAGCAGCTCTCAAATTTTGTTTAGAATTTCACTCACCTGAGAAAAAGTTTACTCAAGACTTCATTTGGCAAATTTCAAAAGGAGAAAAATATTCCCTGTTCAGTTGTGAGGGGATGTCATTGTAGGAGCAAATGTGTTAATGGGATACACTTCACCAGTCTTACAACAACGTTGTCAGCTAGCTTTCCATGTTTTTCTTACAAATTATGTATCACTCAAAGTCTAGTATTTGAAAATAATAATCAAACTAGCCAGACAACATATTTACCAACAGACATGGTAGATGAAATAATATTCTGGGGGCTGGAGAGATGGTTCGTGGTTAAGAGCACTGGCTGATCTTCAGAGAACTTAGGCTTGATTCCCATACTAAGTCGGCAGCCTACAGCGTTTTGTAGCTCCAGTTCCAGGGCTGTGATGCCCTCTTTTGGCCTCCACAGGCATTGGATGATGTGGTATATAGACATACATGTAGGCAAAAATACCTATGCACATAAAATAAAAATTAATATGTCTTAAAATATTCTATTCTTGAAATCTTAAAATTTCCTTCTTACTTAATTCACTGCATCCATGAGCTTATAGCAGTTGTAGTTGTCTTCACGTCATCAAGTCAGTCAGTGTTGCAGCATGGAATGTGTCTCAGTTAGGGTTACTATTGCTGTTGCTGTGATGTGGCTCACACTTCCACACTGCTGTTCATCGTCAAAGGAAGTCAGGGAGCAGTCAAAGGTCTCATATGAATGAACCTGAAGGATGAGAATGGGATCTCACAAACCTAGGTTACAAGACACAAGTACCATCACCAGATGTGGGGCATTAGTAGAGTGCCCAGATTGGAAACTCCAATTACAGATATTCACAGTTTCACCAGTGCCCAAGTGCAGGGTTTGGAGTGTTCCACCAAGACACTGAGTTACAAACAGCCAGTCTGATCCTACACCTTGATAAGCAACTTTGGTATAAATGGGTCTTATTTTCTCAGCAGATAATTTAAAATCAGGTATTGGGAATAAAGGGGCTCAGTAAAAATGCTTACCCAAATTGAACATGTTATCTGTTAAAACAGTTTTTTTTATTGTATCACAGATATAATAATAATACAAATAGAATATTTAATGCTTGTTTTAGAATGGACATGAAGGTGCTATAATACTAGATCCAAGTATTACATATTAATTGAATCTTTCTATACATGCCGTAACTGAATAACTGTTTATTAATACAGTTGGCCCCAAGAAAGAGAGGAAGAGACTGCTACCAATTGCTTATCAAACAATAGGAATTTTGGTAGGCGTTGTTACACAGTATTATGTTTGATCTTCTCATCAGTTCATGAGACATTCATTAGTTAATTAATAGAAAGTTAGAGTCTGAGAAAGCTAATGAATTTGATTGCATTTACACAACAGTGAAGCTTAGATTTGAACTAGCATCTTGTCATCTCAAAGGCTGTTCATTTTATGTTGTCTCTTACAAAGATTGCAGACATCCCTCCCCTGTTCTTAGGATATACTTGTGCCCTTTCTTACCCTAGGCTGATGAACTTTGTCCTCACTGTGCTCTTTTTCTGGGTCTATGGTAGGTAAATCTGCAGTGTCAGCAGAGATGGTTTCACTAAGGCTTAGCCAAGGCAAGGGCATGAGAGCTTTCTCGAAATACAATTTACTGGCATTTACTAATTCCAGATTCTTGACATGATAATGCATATAAAAGTGATTTTTTCACTCATCTTCTTTAATTTTTTAAGTTAAATAAATTTAGAATCATGAAGTAATCCTTTGGAAAGAGGACCAACAAGAGGAATATGTAGTTTCCTGGGAGGTGATGCAGTTTCAAAGTTCACAATTCCATGTTTCATCTTCCCTAACCTCACAGAACTGTCTACCCAGGAATACCACTGGAGGGTCTCAACATTTCTGAGAACAGACTTTTCAGCCACAGACAAGAGACAGTTCATAATAGGAGTTTCATCGTTAGTTGGCTTGCCTGTGGAGCCTGGTGCTGTGTGGAGGACACCACAGAGAAGATAGGTGGAAACCAAAATCTTGCTCCTGTGAACTTAGCACCAGGAGGCCTTCAGCGTAATTTATATGTAAGTCACTATAATTACATATGTTCATATATATTCATTCACATGGTTCCAATTTCAGAGAAGAAAGAACTGAATAAGTTGATCAATAATTTGTTGGTATTTCATTTACCTGGCTCTCCAAGCTTCTTGTAAAGGTCTTGTGTCAATTTTCATTCATATGGTCCAGTCAATGACCTTGCCCAAGCATAGATTTACTGCTGTTGGGGTGATTTAACCATTCATTTATTCATTTAAAGAGTTCCATATTATCTCTGCACTCTGCTTGGTAGAGCAGGCCCTGGGCTGATCAGTAATTGGATTGTCAAACTGGAGTAATCTGCTTGTGGAGGTACCACTTCCAGGACAGCGTGACCAAGCACTAAAGGTGTTTATCACAGGCTGGAGTTTCTGCACTCATTTCTCAGAGAAGGAGAAACCTGAGCTGCTTTTGGAAGTGAGACTGAGAGTTACCTGATGATACATGGAAAACATTGCAGCTGGAGTACAGCA
Source organism: Dicrostonyx torquatus (assembly GCA_028555095.1). Classification (NCBI taxonomy): domain Eukaryota; kingdom Metazoa; phylum Chordata; class Mammalia; order Rodentia; family Cricetidae; genus Dicrostonyx; species Dicrostonyx torquatus. Next base: position 285,973 of record JAQHUG010000414.1, read on the forward strand.
ATGAGCAGGGCTCTGGTCCCAGAAATTCTGTGAGTATAAGAAATTCATTAACAAATCACAGGCATCCATAAGTCAAAGGGTCCCCTGCTGCCAGAGATCAGAAGTAGTCTGAGTGCAAGTGTGTGCTATAGGCTCATCAACCACATTGCATGGGAAACCTGTAGAGGTGACCCCACATTGCCCTGTGGGCTCCAGCTTTACTAATAGTCTCTGCCATACTGCCTGTCTATGTTGTTAGTAACTCCTCTAATAAATCCCTTACCTAAAGGACAATCTGCCTCAGCGTCCCCCTTTAATCCTAGACTTTATAATAGGGAATAGGTAGAGTGATTGAGAAATAGTCTCCACCCCCTGGTATGTGTGTGTGCATGCATGTTAGGTAGTAAATGGTCTTTTGTGATATATTAAGGAATTATAGTTTATCTCTCTTAAAATCTAGTATTGAGGTATGGGATGATTTTATAGCTAGGTGACATAGAGGTTTTCATCTTGTAAAGAATATCTCAGGCACCTCTGTAGAAAACAGACTCCATTTAGCACAGACTGTGGGCAGATTATAGATACAGAGAGATATCAGAGCAACAAACACAAGGAAAGATGAAGCTCAGAGCTGACTTCTTAAGATTAGAGTGAAATAGAAGTTAAGGATAAACAGATATGAGGCAGACAGAAAATACTGCACCTTCTGGACATTACAATGTATAAGAAGAAGGTTCTGTTTAGGCAACTGGAGGATGCCATGCCATTTATAAGGAAAACATGATGACAGGAAAAGGTCTGGGAATAAGTATATATCAATTAGTTTAAGGATATGTTAAATTTTAGAAGTCCTCAAATTCATGCAGAAGCCCCTCTATCAAATTACTGGTACCTAGCACCCAAGAGAGAATCCATTCTTCCATCTGTGATGGCACTGTCTCCTGGCCTCTGACCGAAGGCCATGCCTTTGGTTCTCCTTAGGGTGCTACATCTTCCCATATTTTGGTCCTCAGCAGACATGCTCTCACTTCTCTTTCAATAGCCGTTGCCACAGAGGTTTTCCCATGAAATCTTCTATCTTCTCATTCTTTTCCATGGCAGACGTATTTATACTCATTTTCATTTCCCTAAAGAGCCAAGTCTCACTCCCTGCCCCATCCTTTATGCATCAAACCGTCATAGTATATCATATGTTTGTCTTTCATGATGTCTCAAGACTTCCCTGAGGATAGAGGTGGTCTTTATATTATCTATCTTTCTAATTTTAGATCATAAAGGGCACACAAACATATTTATATTCCCTATCAAATAGCTCTTCTCTGTCTTCAAACTTCTTTCTTACTCAGATTTTCCATTCTTACATGATTTGGAAACATAGCCTTGTCTGTCAGAGGTCATGGAATTATACAGCATATCACAATATATAATTCAAATGTCAACCCATCAGAGGAGTGACTCTGATGGAGGTTACTCCTGTCCAATCAAGGACTGCAGTACCATCAACTCTGGAAACTGTTGCTCACTTTTGCTAAAGCAGCTTGGTGTCTCCCCCATACCTGCATTGCAATGTGTAATCTCTTGTGATATGCGTATGTAATCTCATGATTGCATACCAATCTTATGGGGGCATATATATGTGGGTGGTCAGGAGGATGACTTTTTATTTAGCTGTGTAATTTTTATAGATAGAATTGTTGTCAAGATTTCTGTTCTGCCCAGGTCCCAGAATTGTTAAGTCCCAAAGAAATCACACAGAGGTTTACATTAGCTATAAACTGATTGGCCCATTAGCTCAGGCTTCTTATTAACTATTATAACTTAATTAATTAATTATTCTTGCCTATGTTAGCCATGTGGCCCATTAATTATTCTTGCCTATGTTAGCCATGTGGCTCGGTATCTTATTCAGCGAGGCAGTCACATCTTGTTTCTTCTGTGGCTGGGACAGGACTGCCAACCAAGCTTTCCTCTTCCCAGAATTCTCCTGTTCTCATCACCCCCCATCTACTTCCTGCCTGGTTGTCCCACTTATACTTCCTGCCTGGCTACTGACAAATTAGTGTTTATTTAAAATATAATTGACAGACCATTGTCCCACAGCATAGAATATATCTTCATAACTACATTTGTCCCATGAGAAATGTAGACACTTAAAAGCCTGCTTTGTTCCTTTTTGCTCAGACTAACTGCACACAATTAACTCGTTTTCACATTAGAGCAAGTTCAAACTAGACTAACGGCTTTTTATAAATAGATCATGAGTTTAAAACTTTACAGCTATGCACGAGGTCAGAGTCACAGATGTCCAACCAAAGTTGAAACACAAAGCACCCTAAGAAAAGTATGCCAATTCTTCACTTGCCACTCTGCTGACAATAGAATTATGTCTCAAAGTTTGTCACTGGGCACTGTGCATACCCCCTGGTCTGGTCTCAGTTAAGTTCCTGTAACCTGGAACCTTGTGTTGCCATGGCAATGACTGGCTCAGCTCCTTACTCACTTACCCTAGGAATATGCTTTTGAGCAATGCAGGTAATTTTGTAATTTCTTTATCATTCAAGGCTCCTGTGAGAAAGAAAGTTTTTTAGGAGAGAGGGGAAGAAGTTAGGGGAAGAAGCTAAAAGGAATTAGAAATAGGACAGGAAAATTAGAATAGGAACAAAAGAATAAAGAGTCTCTTAACAGATGTGTGAGAGAGTTCATTTGCCTTCAGATAACCTAAGAAAAAAGTCCTTTTTCATTGCTCTTGTGTTCACTTGGAATGCTGAAGAGAGACTTGGGGCTGGTCCCTAAAAGGCCTGCATTACTTGTCCAAGGAGGCAAGACCTACACCTGAACTTTGGTCATTTGCACAGTGGCTCTATACTTTGGAAATGGTGTGGAGTTTTGTCTAGAGTTCATTCCTGTTTCTTACAGAGGATCTGCAGAATTCTAAGAGAAACACTGTCAGAAGATTTCTTTTTTTAGTTTCCTTCTTGGCAAGGACATGCAGTGACAACATGCAGGAAAAGAGGGAGGGATGGAGGGAACTCCAGCAGTGTATCTCTGTACCTACCAGACTCAGAAGACTGGCATCCCTTTGAGGAATTTTGACTTAGAATCCTAGAGAACTATGAGTTGGTCTTCCTCAGTTCTACCTTGGTACCCACAACATCTCATGAAGAGAAACTCAAAAAGACATTTCTAAGCAAAACCCTTTGAGTCCCATGTTAGAACCAATTTAGTTGACTATAGCAATTTGAGCCTGCAACAAAGGCAATTCTTGGGTACTCTTTTTAGTACTGTGACAAATCGTGCAAGAAAGACAATTGAACAAAGACAGGCTCATTTTGGCTCATGGTTACAAAGGTTTCAGCTCATGGTTGGCTGGATCCATTATGGATGGGCCCATGGTTGGGCAAAGCATCATGGTGAAAAGCGATGGTGGAGGAGAGCTGTCCACCCCATGCCAGCTGGGAGAGGAGGCAAGAAACATGTATGCCTATGGTATGCATTCTTTCTTTCCCATTTGCTTCATGTGTGCCCTTTGCCTGCATTAAGGCGGAGTCTTCCCTTCCCTTATTAACACTCTCTGGAAATACCTTTATACACAGACACACACACTCACTCTCTCTCTCACACACACACTCACACATACCTCCTATCTTCTCAATACAGTCAAGTTGATAATCAAACTTATCTCTTTCAGACTTTGCAATGATCCCTCAGTTGGATGACAGGAGGCTCTAAATTTACCCATAATCACCTTGTCCCACACAAGCAAAGAATCTGCCCTGTCAACCATTCCCACAGTGGAGTTTAGATTTGGGATAGTGTTAGAACCTTGGGGCTTTAGTTGTTACTCAATCTGTGTTTTAGTTTACCTCCAATTTTGTAAATTCTTGTAGCTCAGTCTCACAATTAAGCTTTGTTTCTCAATCTGTTTTATCAGTCTCTACCAATAACCCTATTTTCTCTTTTTTTTTTTTGAGATGAATGTGTTCCTGTGGTTTCTATTCTTATGCTTTTGCCTGGATGTCCCTCAGATTGCCACCTTCCCTCATTGCTTCAAAAGGTTAACAATGCTTAGTCTCAAAGCTCTAATCTTGGCTTCAGGCTTATATCCTCCTGTCTTCCTGTTTCTAACCTCTGAACTTCTCCCAACTACCTCTGTACAGGGCTGGTACAGTGGTTGTGTCAGTTTATGTTGGATGTTATTTGTCCTTGGATGCAAGCTCTGCTTGTTTTCTCTTCCCTGCTGCAGGAGCCCCTAGCAGTCAAAGCAGCCAGCATCAACACTGGCTTCTCTCTCCATACACAATGGTCACCATTTGTTGCTGATTCATTTATTACCCTAGAGTTTATAAAGAGAGAGAAGAGGGATTTGTTCTGGAAGCTGAGCTTGTTACTTGCTCATTCCTGAGCTATGTGGAGGCAAGGCCAATTGGCTTAGGGAAGAAAGAGAGAGAGCATCCAAATGACAGGCAGAGCCTTTGGGATTCCATTAAAGGAGGTATGTAGGGACAATAGGAAATATGTAATTGAATTTTCCCCTGTTGAATCAGCCAGCTCCCAAATCATGACATGGAGACTTATTATTAATTATGAAAGCTTGACCGATAGCTTAGGGTTGTTTTCCACTAGCCCTTATAACTGAAATTAACCCATTTCTCTGAATCTGCTGCCTTGAGGATTGTTTACCTCATCTATGAACTGTCCATTCTGTAGTCCTGTATTCCTGCTTTTTCTTTGTCTCCATATGACTCTTCCCTTCTTCTCGGTGTCTTCCCTGCCCCCAAATCCTGCCTAGCTATTGGCCATTCAGAATTTTATTAAACCAATTCAGGTGACATATCTTCACAGAGGTACTAAAAAAATTATTTCACCTCTGAGTTCGAGACCAACCTGGTCTACAAGAGCTAGTTCCAGGACAGGCTCCAAAGCCACAGAGAAACCCTGTCTCGAAAAACCAAAAAAAAAAGGAAAAAATTATTTCACAACAGAAGTGGAGGTGGCTTAACGCAGAAAAAAAAGGGACTCAGAGTGACAGACATGTGGATGAGCTGTGCTTGAGATGTATTTGCTGAGATCACACCAAGAATCAGCATAAAAGGCTCCTCGAAGCTTGCAATTGGCAGTTAGATAAGCCCACTGGGAAAGGTGGGCAGCCTGAACGAAGGAGGAGGTGGAAGGCAATGTCAGACAATGGGTTATACTTCCCCACAGAGGCAATTAGTATTGTTGCATTCTGGCCCAGGTTGGCCAGACTTTCAAAATTTCTAAATGTAGTCAAATAATTACAATTGTTACAAAACACAGAAAAATATCTCAAAACATATCCAAGGACTAGTGAGAGACTCTAATCTGAGGGGTGCATTTTGTATTTTGAAGCACATGATAGCTGAGCCAGGTGGAGCAAGTGGGCTTCTCTAGGGTCTAATGATTGATTCATGGAAGGGAAAAGATGGCTTAGTGTTTTCTCTTCCTTCCTTCTTTCCTTGTTTCCTCCTTTTCTTTCTTTTTCTTACCTTCCTTCCTCCTATCTTTCTTTCTTTCTTTCTTTCTTTCTTTCTTTCTTTCTTTCTTTCTTTCTTTCTTTCTTTCTTTCTTACACTGTAGAAATGTGGGCAGGAAGTGCTCTACCTTTCATCAATCAAAGGGCCTATACAAATGCCAAAGGTATCATTTCTCTGATTTGATTGGTTCCTCTCCTATATGTTCAGTTCAGAGAAAGTAGGAAGAGTTCTGAGTTGCAGTGTTGTCCTGGTTTAGCCACTAACTTAAACCACAGCATCAGAAGACTCCTGTCTCTTTGGATCTGATCATGTTTATATATACAATGAGTCTGTCAACCTAAGGAACTTTAAAGGTACTTGCAAGTATAACCTGCATGAACCCAGGCTTGCTTTATAAACACCTTTGGAAGGCCCCATTTCATGGTTATTTCAGCCCTGATTACTTTCTCCTCTTCTGTCCTCATTCTCATTCATCCTCTAAGAACCTGTACCTTAGTCCCTGTGTGTTTAAGCTGCTCATTATTCACACACAGTGCTGGGGTCTGCCTTCTAGTTCGTATTGTGAGATCACTTCCAAATCTCTTTTACCCTGAAAACCACACTCCCCAGGTAAGCCTAGTAAATACTGAAACAGGATAAATACTCCTCTATATATGCAGAAGCTTAAATTGAAAGACTGTGAAAAACATGAAAATAGTAGAACAAAATGAAGTGGCCAGTTACAAAACAAATACACACAAAGCAATGCTTTCCTTTAGATCATCCATAACCAATATGTATAAACTTTTCTATAGCTATATAGATACATGGCTGAATACCTTTTCTAAATAATAAAAAATTGCTACAACCCACTACATTTACATAGTGTTGATGGTTCTATAATGTCATTTGGTCTTTATCACAACCTTTTGGGGAAGGAAGTAAAAAAGTCAATATTATATAAAATCCTCTAGGAGATACCAGGTTTGTTGAATGACATCTCTTGCTCAAGGTTGCCACCCCTGTTTAACTAATGCACCTTAAGGATTTTCACTATGAAAAGAGATCCAAAACCAAGGTCAATTACATGCAGGCAGTATGGTGACCCACACAGAGGAGAGCTGACCCTGAAGGGACTTGCTCTCAATGCTCTTTCATCCACCCACCTCCAATTCTTACAGCTGAGAGCAGACGAATAAATAAGTAGCAGCTATGAGTGAAAGGATTGGAGGTCAGGGTGAAAAGCAGTTCATGCAGGGGAGCAACATCCTAAAATTGAAACAGATATTAGAACATTTGAGGTAAGGGCTCCAAACAGCCAAGAGAGGCTGAAGGACTTGAGGGGAGAAGAACTCATGGACTTGGAATTAGTTCCTCAGGGTCTGCTCTTTTTGGAGTCCCATCTGCTCTGCCTGGAGACCATTCACTATACTGCTGGTGAAAAGAAAGGAAAATTCCACAGACTTTTCCCCACAGGGTAGCTGTTGAGTGGCGGTGGCGGTGGGGGTTTAATCAGAGAACATTAGTTTGATTATGGAGTTGACCCTTGAGGCAATTAGAAATAAGATCAAGGGGATGCACTGAACATGCTGGAAAATTAGTTATGGATGACTACTCTTTTCATAACTAATTTTAATAAACAGAGTAGAAATATCATTCTAAATGAGAAGATTGCTCTATGGTGCCAATAATCACTTGTTTTGTAAAGAGAAGTTCATGACACAGGTAAGGCAGTACAGTGGGAGTGATGTGGCTCAGGGCAAAGGAGAGGCTAGCAGCTGCAATGAAGGGTAGGAAGGGGAAGAGCTGGCCACTCGCAAGGCTGACCAGAGAGCTGACTGAAAGGATTGCTGATTTACCTGTTTGAGAAAGGATGCTTAATAGCCTGGGCTATCCTTGAGTCAGCTGTGCAGGGGAGACTGGCCTTGAATTCCCATCTTCCCGCCAGTTCCTTCCAAGGGCAGGAGTACAGGCAAGTTCTGTGGCATTGTGGTGAAAGGTCTGCTGATAAGGTGCCTACCAGGCTAAAGGAACCCACCGAAGAGGAGATGGTGGCATGGCAAGGGATGAGTAGGAAATGGGTGCTATCTATAGGTTTGAAGGATCCTGGTATATTGGCAGTATTTTCTCATTTCCTGTCTTCCTGCTTCTCAGCCTCTCCCAGGGCTATCTCATGTCTTTAGGCAGCAAACATCTTCTTTGGTAGTGTGTCTTTTTAAATGTAAACCAAGCAGTTGGGAGCCATCTCCTTTGATGAAACTTGTAAACCAAGCTAATTGTCCCCTTGCTCTAAATCATTCCAGCACTCTGAGAGGGCTGATATTAATCGTCAACTTGATCAAATCTAGACAAACCTTTGAGAATGTTTGTGATGGAATTTATGGATGGTTCAATTGTGGTAGGAAGACCCACCGTAAATGTGGACTCCATGGACTCAGGAGAAAGAGAATATATCAAAAGAAACATAGCGATCAAGGTCTAACTCTAAATGGCAAGTTGAACACGTGACTACAAGTTTAGAATCCAGTAATTTTTCCTTCATATTATTAGAGATAAGCATTAGATTTAAAATTTTCAAATATTTAGGAAATTCATTCTAACATATTCACATTTTTATATTCCAATTTAGGTTCTTAATTGTTTCTTCTTGTTACAATTTTTATCACAATACATTTGGTATTACACTTTTATATTGATTATTGAGTTAAATATTTTTCTCTGTTTCCCTTTCTTCTTCCCCTCTCTTTCTCTGTCTACCTTCTTCTCCATGCTCCCAATTTACTCAGGAGATCTTGCCTTTTTCTCCTCCCTATTTGGATCCATGTATGTCTCTCTTAGGGTCCTCTTTGTTGTCTAGGTTCTCTGGGGTCATGGATTGTAGGCTGGTTTTTCTTTGTTTTATGTCTAAAAGCCACTTATGAGTTAGTACATATTATGTTTGTCTTGCTGGGTCTGTATTACCTCACTCAATATAGTTTTTTCTAGATCCATCCATTTGCCTGCAAATTTCAGGAATGCAAGCTGAACACGAGCATTCATCTCTCACCGCTTCCTGACTGTGGAGGTCGTGTGAACAGCTGCCTCATGTTTCTCCTGCCTGGCTTTCTTGCAATGGTGGATTGTATGCTCAAATGTCAAACTAATAATAAGCTCTGCTTTCTTTCAGTTGCTTTAGTGAGACATTTTGTCACAGTGATGGGAAAAGTAACAAACTCATATACTATTTACAACCCAGAGCCTGTTTACTTGGCTCAGACCACCCCTTCCTTATACATCTTTGCAAGGCCCGAGATGCATGTCCCAGACTGTGTTCCCCTTCTCTTCTTCCTATGGACCAATTGCAGTTCTTCGAACTCTGTAGTCCTCACTGTGTGGGGCACTCCTGTTTTCAGGGATCGGGAACATATCCCTATGTGGCAATCATTTGTGTGAATGCCTAATGAAAACAAATCTTGGCACAGCTTTAGAACACGTGGTAAGGATTCACTAGTGCTTAGAATGCAGGAAGGACAACAGCTACAGAGAGGCTGCAGATGGAGAGAGGGCAGGATGCTGCTGCTGAACAATGTGCACTCTCGAGTGGAAGCTGGACTTTCTCATCTCCTGGAAGGACATTAGAGACAAATCAACTGGAAGGAAGGAGGAGAATGGGAGAAGGATCAGGTGCTTCTGATGGAACAGTGAGGTCCACAGGGCATAGAACAAGAGAGGGAGGTGATGTGGGATTCCCCTCTGTATGCTTTGAATGTGTTTTGTTAATAAATATAGCTGCTTTTGATCCCATATCATGGCAGAACAGAGCTAGGTGGGAAAACTAAGCTGAATGCTAGGAGAAAGTAGGCGGAGTCAGGGAGACACCATGTAGTCTCCACAGGAGAGATACATGCTAGAAAATTGCCAATAAACCATGAGCCTTGGGGTAAAATATAAAATAATAGAAATGGGTTAATTTAAGATGTAAGAGCTAGCTAAAAATACGCTTAAGCTATTGGCCAAATAGTATTGCAAATAATAGTTTCTGTGAGATTATGTCGGGTCTGGGAGGCCAGAAATACCAACAACAGGGAGGTATCAGGAACGTCGCCAGATGCAAGAGATGAGTCAATAAACTGCTTCTGTTAGTCTTGAGCTTCAGACACCTTGTTGCCTGTCCGTGCTATCACAGCCTTCAGAGGATTTTGATTATGGTTCAGGTTTGGATATAGAAATGCAAAAGAAACAAGCTAGCTGTTTGGCAAGTTGTTTCTTTTTTTTTTAACTTTGACTTTGTGACATGATGTCATCTGAGCCACATTCATAGCTATATTGGGACACATCGAACCCTTAGGCCACAGGTTAGTCTTGCATAGTACACCAGTCCTAGTGGACTATAGACTCCACTGAGGAGCTTAATGTCTTCTAAACATACTATAGAAGTGGGCTGGAAGAGGTGGGTGAGGATGGTGCCATGGTGAGGTGCTTGCCTTGCAAACACAGGTCCTAAATTTGAGTCCATGAAAAAAAAAAGCTGAGTATGGTAGAACCTACCTGTAATTCCACTTCAGAAGGTAGAGCAGGCATATCCCTGGGGTTCACTGGCTGTCCAGTTTAGTCTACTTTGAAATTGCTAGGTTGATGAGAAACCTGTTTTAAAAACCAAGGTGATGAAACCTGAAGAAGAACACCTGAGCATGTCCTCTGGCTTCACATATGTGAGCACACATATGTATACAATATCCAGCATGCATTCATATTTATACACACACACACACACACACACACACACACACACACGAGAGATTCTGAAGTTCACAGCACTATACTTAGTGTTTCCATCTCTAGTCTTCCACACTCCCATTCCATATTTAATCCTTTAGCCAGTTACCTTTCTAAAACACAGGATGAATGGTGCTTTCCCCTTCATCCAAAACCAGCTGTGGCCCCCTGCCATACCCTTTGCCTTCCATTATCAGTTTTGCTTCCTTCCTGTCATGCCACATCTGGACTATGGTGTTAGCCTTCATGTCAGACCCCTTGATTTCATTTCTCTCTCATCTTCTGTCCTCCTGACAGGAGGGTCTTCCTTCAATACTGAGCTATCTTTCTGGGTCACTCACTTACTTGTTATGTTGGCTGCCTACTCTGGTGTGGCGCTCCTCTGCCTGGCTGTCATGCCACTTACCCACTTCCATGCAGTGTCCAACTGTTCTCCATCTTTCTACTGGAGTGTCCTGCCTTCCATCTCAGAAGCACTGTCTTTCCTTCCCTTTATTTCTTCCTTATCTCCTCTTTCTTCTGATTTCTCCCTCTCCTTTTTCCTTTGCACAGAAAATCCTGCACCAGTTTCAAGCTCGTTTGCTGCACAGCACAATGTTTCCCCTGCTAGTCCGTCCTTCCCCAAGCCTCGCCATTTTAGGGGTGTGTTCTGAAAATTATGACTTCTGTGCTTCATCACTGGCCTCATTTGGGTTCTACCAATGGCATCTACCAGTAGATATTTGATAAACCTCTAGTGCTCAGACACACTTATGGACAGAAAGAGGGGCAGACTGCATGGGACATGGCAATTCCATCACTTCTTCTTTCATCTCAGAAAGGGAACGACACAAGAAGACTGCAGTAAGTACATATGTAGTAATTTGATTCTGCCAGCTGCTCTCTCAGAAAATGTTCTACTTCAAGGGTATCCAACCAGTACAAAGAAAGCAGTAGAATATGGTAATGTATTTATTCATTTGGTCAGTCATCCGTGCTCCTTTGAATTTCAGATCATGAAGCCAATTGCCCTAGTACTGTTTCCTGAATAATTCATAATTTCCCCACTGATCTGAAATAACTTTTTATCATATCCTAACATCTGTTTTGTCCTGGAGTGATATTTTCTTTAATATGCTCTTCAATAGCATTCTGAATTGTTTTAATATTTGTTAGAGAAACATTTCTTTAGTTTTTCTTATTAAAAAATTATTGCTTAAATTCACCCATCATTTTTCACCAAGGGGGGAAATCCAGTACTGTGCTCTGGTAATCGTGGTGCAGCTATTATCCCTGTCTTGAAATGTTCTTTCTGAGAGGGCTTATGGGACTCAGGGAGTTGATGCAACTAAATGGACTCAGAAGTTAGAAATGTCATGAAAACCATCTCCAAGGTCATACGCAGAGTTCCAGTCACAGGGAGAAGGGGCCACTGTGGTGGTGCAATCTGCAATGCAGGGAAAAGGGGCCACTGTGATGGTGCAATCTGCAATGCAGGGTGAAGGGGGTCACTCTGGTGGTGCAATCTGATATGCAGGGAGAAGGGGCACTGTGGTGGTGCAATCTGCAATGCAGGGAGAAGGGGCCACTGTGATGGTGCAATCTGCAACGCAGAGGGAAGGGATCACTCTGGTGGTGCAATCTGCAATGCAGGGAGAAGGGGCCACTGTGGAGGTGCAATATGCAATGCAGGCAGAAGCGACCACTGTGGTGGTGTAATCTGCAATGCAGGCAGAAGGGCTTCACTGGTGGAGAGATCTGCATTACAGGAAAAAGAGGCCCCTCAAATCTGCAAGACAGGGGAGAGGATGTTTCTATGGTGGAGCTACCAGCAAGTTGGGCAGGAAAGTCAAGAGTTGCAGCATTCCTGAGTTGTCACCCACCCTGAGAGAGACATCTCAGTGAGGCAGCTACTTGAGTCAGTCATATTAAGCTCCTGTGCAGAACTGCAATGAACTTACCGGGTCATCCTGGTAGACTTGGGTGGAATCGTTTCTTCGGCTTGTATTCAGATCCCTTTCTGGGATGAAGTCTCTAATTAGGTCTCCCCAGGAATTGTCGTACTTCACTAAGTTTCAAGACTCCATTGGAACTTGACTGGACTTTTACTAATAATTTGAGAGAGAATTGACACCATCACTATTTACAGTAGTAGTGTTATAAACCAGTTTGATTTGGTGTTTATTCAAAATTTCTTTTTGTATATTCTGGCACAAAGCAAAATATGGACAACAGGATCTGTAGTATGAGGATATTTTTGGGGACCTCTGCAGAGTCCTTCATGTGCTCTGCACACATCATGCAATCGCCAGGGATCAGAAAGTGTGGACACCTTTGTGAATGAGGACAAAAGTCATGGCCATCCTTATTGGGGTGGCTGGGTGGCTCACAAATTATGAGAATTTGTTTTTCCAGTTATGAAGGTTGGAAATCCAAGGACACTTGTTAGCATTTTCAGTTAGCCACCGTAATGTGGGCTTCTGTTATAATGTAGACTGCTGACTGATTGTCCCCTCACATGGTGGCTAAAGAGCAAGCTAGACCTCTGTTTTGTAAGAACATTGTAGTGGTGGGTTCTAATTATCCTCTTGTGATGACTTAGAATCTCCTGGGAAGAAAGCCTTGATGAAGTATTAGCTACAAGTTCTCAGTGAAGGATCTGCTATACCAGCTTGGCCTGTAGTCACACCTGTGGTAAGATCGTCTTTTTTTAAAAAAATTATTTTATTGAACTATACATTTTCTCTGCTCTCCTCCCTTTCTCTCACTTCCCATTCAACCCTATTTCATGGTCCCCATGCTCCCAATTTACTCAGGAGACCTTGTCTTTTTCTATTTCCCATGTAGATTAGATCTATGTATGTCTCTCTTAGGGTCCTCATTGTTGTCTAGGTTCTCTGGGACTGTGATTTGTAGGCTGGTTTTCTTTGCTTTATGTTTAAAAACCACTTATGAGTGAGTGCATTATATATATATATATATATATATATATAAATTTATGATGAGGTCTGGGTTACCTCACTCAATATGAATTTTCTGGCTCCATCCATTTGCCTGAAAATTTCAAGATGTCATTATTTTTTTCTGCTGTGTAGTCCTCCATTGTGTAAATGTAGCACATTTTCCTTATCCATGTCATCTTAATTGTTGCAGGAAGACCCACTCTAAATGTGGTAGCAGCTCGGATAAAAAGACATGGAAGAAGGAGTGCTTTTGCTTTGTGTCTGCTTGTCCTCATTCTGCGGACAAGTTCATCTACTCTGTCATTGTCACTGTCGATCTCTTCACTGATATTGGGACCAGCTTCTTCAGTGTGGACTGAAGACCAGTGGCTCTACAGGAATTTCTCGTTCTTTGACACTAGAATCGTACACCAAGCCACCCAGCCTCCTAGAGTGAGCAACTTCTGGGTTTTGGCCTCTATGCTATGAGACAACCATTGTAGGGCTGTTCTGACCAATCGTGTAAGTCAGTCTAGTACCCCTCCTTTTAGTATCTACTCACTGTATCTATTCTGTTCCTCCAGAGAACCCTAATGCAGACATTAATTCTGTTATAGGATTCTCCCCTAAGACCCTATTTCCTCACCAAGGCGCCACCTCTTAATAAGCATGGCGTTAGGGCTTCTGGTTTAAATAGGCATTTGGAAGTCTACAACACACCCACCCCATTTCTGTGAACCACGCCATTCTATGAGATAAGTAGGGGAATGAATGATAAGGGTTTTTTTTTCTCCTGAAATTTATGACAATATTATGTTTATTTTCTTTGCAAGTCAATCTGAGGCCTGTTTGCATGAAGCCAGTACTAGGAATTCCTAGTATGCGTCTATATTGGCCACCTATTAGGAAATTAAACAGAATCCTGTATGATCCACACACCATTGTCAATGACTGTGTTTCTTTTCACCAAGGTGGGAGATTCAACATTCCTGTTTGTTTGCTTGCTTGCTTATTTTTTTTATTTTTGGAGATAAGGTCTTCTGTATTCCAGGCCTGTCTCAAACTCACTAGGTAGCTAAAATCACCTTGAATTCCTAATCCTTCTGCTTCTAACCCCCAAACTCTGGAATTATAGGTGTGCATTGCCATACCTGACTGAGATTCATTAATTATTAATGGAATTTTGGATAATTCTATTTTCTCTTATTGCATTAAATTTGTTATCACATAGTTCTGCTTAGTTTGAGAGATTCTGCTTCCAGAGCACCGATCACTTCACCTCTTTATCCAGGATAATCTCCCCCTCATCCTGGGCCTTATATTGTTTTTACTTGTATTCTTGGTAGTTTTTCTCTGTTACTTTGTGTAGGATTTTATTCTTGCCCTTTATATAATTAGAATTTAAAGCACAATTTAATTTATTTTCCTTGCTTTTGGCTTACTAATGAAGTCATTTATGTTTATAATATTGTCTCCAAACATGACTTTTACTGTGTATCTTATTGGAATTGATATATACTATTTCTCATCTAATAATGTATAATTTCAGTGTGGATTTCTTCATTGTCTCAAGAGTCATTATTTAAGACAGTAAAAGTCCTTTTTTTATTATGGCTTTTTACTTTTTACTCTCCATGTGGTCATTTATTCTTGATTTTATTTTATTGAATGATAGGAATGACAGTAAATGCATTGCTGAATGGAATAGTTTATTGACTAAATATCAGATACATGTTTTGTAAATGTGCTACAAAGTTTTTAATAAACATTTATTTCTCTCAAAGGCATTTGCAGTTGTTCCCTTTTCTATACTACTCAAAACCAATTTATTATCAAATTGTGTCAAACATCAGGAGAAAATATTTTATCAACATCGTTTCAAAAGCTATGACTCCCACTTCCCTCTCAGCAGCCACATTTTCCCCTTGGTCCAGTGGTATTGCTCTCTGAGAGCCTCTCAAACTCTTGACCCTTCTTGATCAATTGGTGTCTGTCATCCAGGTGATTTACGGAAGCTAGATAGCTTGAGTTTCTTCTCCAAATCATAGGATGCTCTCCATTTATTTCTACCCCTAGTACAGAAACAATGCCTGAATGCATTGTAAAGTTGGGGACCCATCTTTCTCCCTCATATGACCACAACCCCCTTTCCTTCTTTTTGAGGGGAGCTTTTTCCAGACCACCTGACGGAAAGGGAATCTGTGCTTCCCACAATACAGTCTCAGGAGCTTCCTTGTGCTTTCCCCTTATAAACCTTAGTGCACTACACTTGTAAATGCAAGTTCAAAGACCATTTATTACACCAAGTTACGAGTTCAAAGACTATTTGTTCACCAAGTCAAAATCTCAGCAAATGTAGAAACTTTGTTTATGACCTGCAGAAAAACTATTGCTAAGCATGCTTTCAAAGGACCACAATCTCTCAAAAATATGTTAAAAGGAAGAGTGACTTTGGCAAAACACAGGGTATGAAATGTTTCCCCATATTAAGCCTTAGTAGTTTCAGTATTCGCCACACAAAGCCTTGTGTGTTTGTTCTTCTTCATTGGTCAAGTGTGGAGCAACAAGTACTAAAGTTTCCACCACAGTTAAGTTTCTGCCAATTTCTTTTTCCTGTGTATTTGGCTTTATAGATGCCAATGCAATGTTGTTCATGGCATAAATGGGTCTTTTTGACTTTTATACTTTGGGGTCACTTGAGACTATTTTCCTTGTGACTAATGGAATCCAATGTAAGCTTACAGCAGTGGACCATGAAGGAAGGAGACTAAAGGATTGCAGGGACATTTATAGAACTCAAGAACAGGAGAACAATAAGTCCTAACATGTGTGTGTGTTTACATTTGTTTTAAGTCTATGCAAGTGCTTACATATAAACAATAGATGTAGATTCTCCATCATGCTCACATTGATCATGTGGGTTAGATTGTATCATAAACTGAAGCCTGATGAATATGACTATCCCAAGGTGGATTTGATGTCCCTACTGTATGTTGTTTAAGTCTGGTGAAGTGGCATTTTTGTGGACTGGTTCTCTGTACCCTAGATTTCTATCTGAGTTCTAGAAGTCAGTGAGACAAGGACAAATAGCCAGTTACAGTGTTCCTCTGGCTGTTCCTGGCTCCTATGCCTGGCTTTTGATAAGATTCTGTCATTGTCAGTTGAACCAAGACATAAACAAAGCAGTGGACTCTTGTTGACAAACAACCCAACAGAGTGGTGTGTGATGGTGATATGAGAAGGAGAATCAGTCCAAAGAAATACAGGAATGTGTCAGCATGAACGGCAGGCAGGGTCTCAGCCACTGCAAAGTTTGAACACTTAAAAAGGTCACTGAAACAATAGTGACCATTAAAATGATGCTGCTGCAAATCTTTGGGCCTCAGTATGCTAACACACTTTTACAAGGCCACAGCCTGACGTGCAGCGACATTTTCAGTGGGGTCAAAGTGTTGAGATGGTTTGGAAGAGCTGTCACTGCTTGATGAGTTTAGGAAGGCTGATTACCTCCAAGCACTATGTACTGAAACCACCAGTCCTTCTCCAAGATAGATAGAGATTATGTGACATCAGGGTGTGGAAAGAATATGGAAGAAAGTATTTTATCTATCATCTAACTGGGCTTGGTGGCACCAATAACCAATTACTGTATTTCCTAAGAACTTACACGATGTATGTTGGGCCTAAAACTGGAGAAACCAGTCTTATGTGTGAACAAAAAATAATTATTTATGAAATAAAAAATATTGTAAAAAAATTTCCTCACTGAAGTGCCTAGCACCCTGCCTTTAGTTGATTCCAGATATAATCAGTTGACAATGAAGAATAACCAGTATATCTATCTCATAACTATTACTGTGGCTTCTAGTTAATTCTGTAATTTGTCATCTCCCAACATTATTAGCTGACCATTCTTAGACAGAATTATAAACTTTTGAGAAATATTCCATTTAATTGGATGAAGCTATAAAAAAATCCAAAGTGAAGTAACCCAGACCCCAATAGATAAATAACATATGAATTCTCTTGTATGTGGATCGTTGCTTTTAAACCTTGGATAGACATCCTGAAATCCATAGAACCACAAAGATTAGGTATAAAGGGAGGTAAATGGAGGGACTAGAGAGGAAAGAAGGACACAATAAAGAAGAGGACATAGAATATATAGTTATGAAGAGCTAGTAGTGGCTTTTGATTGGAAGCTAGTAGTGGCATTTCTTTAAACTTTGATAGAATTTCTTTAAACTTTGGCTTGATTAATATTTTAGTCTAGATAATTCTTTTTTTTTTGTAGGGGACTGTCTAGAGCACTTGAATGCATTTATTACCTGTCCTAACCTCTATTTATTATAGAGGTCATTTCTTATTTTAGAAGCATATCTAGTTCCCTTTCAATAGAATGGCTTGTTTTCCTTTCAAAACTTTTTCATGTATGTTCAGCATGTGTTAGACAGGCTGACTCACTTATAGATTCTGTCTAAAGTTTTCTGGCCATTGATGCCAATCTTTCAGCACAATAAACCATTCCTGCCCCTTTGCGCCTACAGTTATATCTAAATTCCAACTACAGCATCTGTATGGTCGTCTTCCTACAATTAGTTAATTAGTCAAACATCTGTATCTGATGCATATTCAACAAACCCAAGATAAACAATATTTGAAAACAGTTGCACCAGTACTGTTGCATTTGTACAGACATTTTTCTTGGCTGTTATTCTCTTAAGATCCATATTTTATTAGTTATCCAGAGCATACAGATGTGTAGGTTCTAGGCAATTACTCTGTCACTGTATATATGGGACTTAAACATGGATAAATGTTGGTATCTGTGGGGCATCCTGGAACCAATGGGTATCAAGAGAGAATGGCACATTTCTATCCTTCATCTGGACATAACACTCAGTATAATATCTGAAGCTTTTGACTATAGCAACTGTACTTAACTGAATTGTATGATCATGCCCTTCTCATACAAACCTTGCTGTTACCTTTTCTCAAAAGTTGAGAATGGCAGGGGTACTGTGTTCCATTTACAGGCAAGGTTTTTTTTCTAATGGAATTTTCTATTATGTTTCCTTTAGCCCATTCTCTCTCTCTCTCTCTCTCTCTCTCTCTCTCTCTCTCTCTCTCTCTCTCTCTCACACACACACACACACACACACACACACACACATGCATGCATGCATTTTGACTTGCAGTTTTTTTTCTCTAGTGCCAGTCATCACTGGTCATTTTTCAATGTATTCTGCAAAGTGGAAAGTGTAACAGAACATAAAGTAGCTCAAGGTCACTTGGCTGATGTGAGGGAAAGCCAGTGCTCATCTGTGGCCAGCAAACCTGCACTTCCCACTCTGTCTGTCTAACAGATGGTCTATTGGAGAGGACAACGGAGACAAAAAATAGACCTTAAGTGGCTTATTAAGAGGCATTTAGGAAAAGAAAACACATTTCACAATGTCAGATAATGATGTAAATTTGATACCTTGCAGTTATGTAAAACTTTTGGAAAACATTTATCTGAGTGGTTGTCAGATTAATGGTTCCTTATGGCCAGCTCTCCTTCTGATGCAGTGGTGATGAGCCTTTAACTGTGACATTATTTCTGCGATGCTTCCCCAAATTCCTCTCTTTTTGATATACAGCCATCAGATGTATCACTGGGTGTGTGTTGTTTTATGGACTGTAACCCAACAGAGGCATTTGTTCTCACTTAAATGCCGTACAAACTTAGAGGAACAAAATGAGAACTAATGTAGTAGTGCAGGGAGGCTCACGGCTCCACCCACCCCTGCTAGCTCACCTTCCAGTCTTCCATCTTCTCTCTGTCTTTGTCTTTCATTCACCACACCCTCAATGTAGCCCAGAAAAGGGAGTGAGCAGACCCCTTACCTCCACACTCTAAAAAAATTAAGATAAAATGTCTTTTGAGACAGGATCTCACTATATGGCCTTGGCTGTCTTGGAATGAAATTCTCTATGTAGACGAGGCTGTCCTGGAACTCACAGAAATCTGCCTGCTTCTGCTCCCCAAGTGCTGGGATTAAGGGATACACCACTATGCTTAGACTATAAAATAAAACTTAAAGACAAAAATGAAGCAAAAACTACTATTTTTTAACATGTAAGTTCAGTTGGCAATGTGCATAAAGAAATTAATAGATGCATTTGATGTATTTTGTGTATGTAGCTGTGTGCATGTGTGTGTGCACATGTGTGTGATTATGTATATGTACATTTCATAGATGCAGAGCCCATAGGATATTCTATTGGTCCTCTGATGTCTTCTACCTTTTATCTCAAGAGGGATCTCTCATTGACTTAGAGCATCACCAGGCAGGCCAAGAGCTTCCAGGGATTCATTTGATCTGCTTCATATTTCCTTATTACTGGACTATAGGTGAGTGCCACCACATCCCTTTAAATGTTTATCCTTGGGATTCAATCTCAGGTTGTCATGATAGCTAAGCAAACACTTAATAGCCTGAGCCATCTTCCCAGTTCTGAAGTTTCTTTTGGATGAAGTTCATAATTTATCAAGAACATGTTTTGGATAGGGAGTTAGAAAGAGTATGAATGTCTCATGCCATAATTTAGACATGGTACATGGCAAAAGAAGATTAAGTGAAGACCTAGGAGTCTCATTTACCCAGTTGCAGAGCCTTTGGTCTTCAGAGGGATAGCGCATAAAATCCTTTGCATCTCAGGATGGCAAGAAAGGAAAAGCAACACTACTATTTTATTAGAGCCTCTGAAATGGGATAATACAGACTTAACTAGACACCAATCCTAGACCCTCCATAAACTGTTTCTACGGTGTTAGCATGCAAGTATATTTTGTGTGGTAGCTTAAATGTGATTGTCTACAATAAGCTGATAGGGAGTGAAACTCTTAGGAGATGTAGTTTTGTTGGAGTAGGTATGGCCTTGTTGGAGGAAGTTTGACACTGTTGAGGCAGGCTTTGAGGTCTCATATACTCTCAAGCCATGCCCACTGTCTCAGTTCATTTCCTGTTGCTTTCAGATCAAGATTCTTAACTCTTTCTCCAGCACCATGTTTGCTAACATGTTGCTGTATTCCACCACAATGATAATGGACTAAACCTCTGAACTATAAGTCACCTCAATTAAATATTTTCCATTATAAGAGTTGCCAAGGTCATGGTGTCTCTTTACAGTAATAGAAAGCCTAACTAAGATAGTGTGTATCTTGGATCTAGGAGCCAGAATTTTGTTTGCTAAATCATCACATGGAAATAAGAAATGAGAATTAGAAACTACTCCATTATTCTGATACACTATCTGTGTGCATTTAGCTTTCTCTTTATTTATCATAATGTGAAAAGAAATATTATTACTTGCCAGTGGATAGAGTCCGCAATATTTTATTGCCAATGCTGTTACTCTCAACATCTGCATGTGTAATTAAAGAGACGAAGCACATTCGTTATAGTTCTTCATATATGAGATGGATGGAAGGAGAAGAATTATCTTTGCAGCTCGTGAGATGACGTTTGCTAATGGCTTAGAAAATAAAATAGGATTAGAAATGAAAATAAGCTATAAACCTTATTCTAGTCTTTGGTTTATTAAATTATCACTGGAAAATATATGCCAAACAAGCAATTTTATGGCTTTCTGAACTCACAGAAAGTTAAAATTGAACTTACAAACAGGTTAAAAAGCTTCATGATGTTCACATACCTAGACACACATACACATTCAATAACCATTGTACATTGCTTTAGTTAGGGATTTATAGATCAATACAAAAGAATATACAGAGAAATAAAAGCACTTTTCTAAGGTTACATAGAATTGCTGCTAACCTTGAATATTCTCATTCCTCATACTCTTATTTTGTTTATCCCATTAGACCTGTGACAACTGAACAAAGAATAAGGAGAAAGAAGGAAAGGAGGAGGAAGAAGTGAGGTGAAGGGAAGGTGAAAGAAAAGAAAAGGTGAGAGGAGAGGGGAGGAGAGGAGACCCTGAGGCATCCAGAGTGCAGAGCAGAAGACTAGAAAGCTGGCGTCCTTTCAAAAATCCACTTAAATTCTTCTGGGATCTTCTAGTTAAATGGCCTCAGAGGTAAAATGAAGCTCAGGACTTTTTCTGGGCTGGGACTGAGCTTTGAAGTAGATGCAGTGATTATAGTTTAGAGGGTTGGACTCTAATTGACGCTGATAGACCATAGGTCATCTCTGCCTGGTGTTCTAGGGAAGATGCTGAGGACCAACAGAGCCACCATATGGAGATAGATGGGTTCTTTTCTTTTTTTTTTCTGGAAAAGTCTTTTGCTGCCACAAGGAAGAAACTCCTTCTATCTCATGGTTCCAAGGAGTATTCAGGCACATGGCCTTGGCACGTTTTCATGGATTTGAACCCCAACTTAAGGACCTAAGTCACTTTTACTCTCTTCACCACACACCACATGTGCAGCAACAAAAGTTCCAACAGATAAGCTTCTGCCAAATGATTTTCTTGAGTTCAATCCACTTGCTATGAGCTCTCTAACCTTATTTCCTTGGCTGTGTACCTTGTATGCTTATGTGCTCACACAATGCCTTCTGAGAATCCTTGCTGGTGCTAAACAAAGTCTTTCACATAGCAAGACTTATAACTTTGTAGTATGTACATCCAGTCCTGAGAAAGCCCACTCTGGTCCTGTTGTTGATAATTTAAGGGCAACTATGTCTCAAAGTTCATTTGACAATATTTATTAAATATATATATTCGCTCATACCAGAGACTAAGGCAACAACATATAAAAAAGTAACATAGTTATAAAGATGGCATGGGGATTAACATCACATACTACTTTTGCAGAAGAATCCAAGTTCAGTTTCTAGGACCTATGGCAGGCAGCCCCCAACATCTTGTAACAACAGCTTCACGAGATGTGACACTCTCTTCTGGGCATTGTGGACACATGCATTCATGTGCACATACATTGCCACACTCATATATACATAACTAAAAACAAAATAAATCTTTTAAAATTAGAAAAAATAGTATAACTTTTTAAAAGTAATTTTTTTTTTTATTTTTATGAACTTCATCCATGAGCACTGCATCTATATCACTTCTGCTCCTTCCTTCCCTCCAGCTCCTCCTGTGTATCCCTCCATCCTAAATTTATGACTTACTTCTATTATTACACACACACCACACACACACACACACACACACACACACAGAGTCATTAAGTTTATTATGTATTGCTCATACATGCATGTGTCCAGAACTGATTGCTTGGGATTGGACAAGCAATGTAGGAGCTTATCCCTGGAGGAAACTGATCCTTTCTCTCTCAGTAGCCGTTGACATGTAACTCTTCATCTAGGGATGAGGCTATCTGGAATTTCCTCTGTCCACACTATCAGGTCAGCTGGTGGTGTTATGTTCATCTTGTTCTTTAGGCAACATTATTGTTGGGATTTCACATGGGACATCATTTAGCAGCAGGCATCCTTGTCCTCTGGATCTTGCAATTTTCAGCATTTACTCCAGTTTCTTTCAGAAGAAAGAATGGAAAGCAAAGACAGAGACTTTAACTGTGAACCACCAATGCAGATATAGAAAGAAGAAGACTTTCCTTACAAGGACAGCTAGTGAGTACCATCTTCTAAGGAACACAGTGAACTCTCATCTGCATCTTTGCCAGTGTCATCAGGTGACACAGCTTACATGGGGAAGAGGGACACTATATTCTGAGTATGGCTGTCATGCCACAGCTGTTCCTGCCATCTGTTCTGCTTTTGATTCATATTGTTAGCCATTTCCCTTGTGCCTCTTTTGGTAGGTTGCTGTCCAGTGCTCATTTTTAAGTGACTTCTCTGAGGCCAGGGGATTGACAGTGATAACAGCATGTTTTCAATTCTATTTTACCTGAAGAGTTTCCCTTTCAGAAAGAGAAACCCAAGCAATATATCAACAGCTATAGTCTGGAAATTCAATCCAAGAAGTTAATCAAGATTTTTGTGATCTTTTGGTTTTGATGTCCTACTTAAGTTACTCGAAGCTGCTAGAGGGGATGTATTTGACTTAAATATAGACTGAAGGATAGAGATGTGGTTTACTTGGCACATAGGCTTTAAATCACAGCTAGCAATTGGCTAGTTTCTGTCAAATCAGTCAATTCTACCTTTCATGACTTTGTTGGTTACAGTCTAATGATTTGTTTAATTGATTTCTGTCTTTCTTTAGACCTTGTCTTTTTCAGATCAAAAGGAGATTTTAAAATTAGGTACATTTATTCATTTACTTCTTAAAAAGGCCTTGTTACCATTCTAGGCTAACACTACATTGGCCTGGAGCCATTGTGAAGAACAAAGGACTTTCTTCTTTGAGAGACTGGATAGTATCTCATTGTATTTTTCTTATTTCCTGAAATAAACAAACACCAAAAAGCCCTTCATGCATTGTTTAATTGAAACTGGAAGTGCAAAGACTCATTGAAACAAACAATGAAGAAGCAGAGGAAATGAAAAGGAAAAGACAAACTCAGAGGAGACATGGAGTCTAACAACAGAAGACTCTTAACAGTAGAATAGACAGCATTTGGAACAAAGGAAAGCATCTGGAGATTTCATAGGACGGTGTTTTGAAACATTTCCACCACAGTCTATTTATGTTGCTTCATCTCTTCCTGTGAAAAAACATTTTCTGTGTCCAAAACAACTTTTGTTATAGACAACTACCCTGGTGTCTGAAGACAACAAGGAGCTCTTGACAAGCAAGACCATTTCCTTTTGCATGCTATCAGCAACACTTGCAAGCGACATCTGCTAACATTCAGTGTGCTTTGTGTGTATAGTGCTTTCTTAAACCTTAACGATTGTAAAAGCCAGGATAACTAATGTTTTGTTGCTCTTATTTAATAGGTGAGGCTATTCAAATTTAGAGAATTGAGAAACATGTGAAAAACTAACTAGAAAAACAGCAAGGGGCATTTGTGTTGTTGGCTGGTCTGACTCAAGAGGCATGTACTAAAGAACAGATTACCTTATGTATGTATTACCTTATGATGACTTTGGCTATCATGGATACCGTTTACAGATTATTCCTTTTTTTTCTTCACGGTAATCTATTAGGTTATATCTCAGGATTCCTTTGTGGAGCAGAGGAGACACAGCCAACTCAGTCTATGACTGTGTAGTTGGAAATGATTGACAGCATGCCTTGTCTAGCTTTTCCAAACTATGTCTACTCACTCCATTAGGGAACTGAGGACAGAGCAAAAAAATGATTCCCCCAAAGCAACTGGCCAAACCAACAAGCATGAGTGGTCACTCACAGATGACTCATGGGCAGCTGCATCACTGAAATCCCTTCTCGGCCTGGGCACACAGGCTGCATCCCTGGAGTGCTCTGTATACCTACAGGCAGCTCTACAGGCTGGAGAGTCTCCTCTCCCAAGCAATTGCTTCTATAACCATGGGGAGAGGCTTAAAGCTTTTCCCACACTTCCCTCCACAAGGATTGCTCCAATCCAGAGGAAATCATTGCACAACAACATGAGAGCTTCTAGAATTTTTTTCCAAATGGGTAGCTTTCAAGATGGTGGCAACACTTTTAGCCTGGGCTCTGGGTGAATATGAAGAACAGAATTCCCGATGGCCCAGGAGGATTTTAGAGTAAAAATAAGACACAGATGGTTTTTACTTTTAATCCATCAAATTGTTAAGAGTTATTGTTACTTTGCCATTCAGGATTCCTGGCTACAGAGTCTAAGCTGTTACCCTTCCAGAAAAGAAGTGTTACATAGGTCTATGGCAGTTTGAGTAGGAATGGTCCCCATAGCCTCCTGCGTTTGAATGCTTGGCCAGTAGGGAGCATCACTATTAGGAGGGCTGGCCTTGTTGGAGTAGATGTGGCCTTGTTGGAATAGGTGTGTCAATGTGGAGGTGGGCTTTGAGGTTTCCTATGCTCAAGCTATGTCCAGAGTGGGGCACAGCTCACTTTCTGTTCGCTGTGGATCAGGATGTAGAGCTCTCAACTTCTTCTCCAGCACCATGTCTGCCTGCATTGGACCTGGCAT
This sequence comes from Dicrostonyx torquatus, assembly GCA_028555095.1. Taxonomy (NCBI): domain Eukaryota; kingdom Metazoa; phylum Chordata; class Mammalia; order Rodentia; family Cricetidae; genus Dicrostonyx; species Dicrostonyx torquatus. Next base: position 311,142 of record JAQHUG010000414.1, read on the forward strand.
GATGATAATGGACTAAATATTTGAAACTGTAAGACATCCCTAATTAAATGTTTTCCTTTGTAAGATTTGCTTTGATTACACTGTTTCTTCACAGCAATAGAAACCCTGACTGAGATAGGTATTTATCTTCCTCATGTGTTCTCTCCTCACACTGGTGTCCTGCTGAAATTAGTGACAGGGCTCACTGAGGGTACACTTTAGAGTCTTCCTTGGGACCATGAAGTAGGTAATTTGAAAATGGCATCATGAAGTGAGCTTTAAATAAATGTTGAATAGACAAAGTATTTTTTTTTTCAAAAACTGTCAAAAAATCTATGGTATTTATCAAAAATGTGACTTTGATTGGATTGAGACTGAGGTCAGAAAATTCTATTTCTGTGTGATTTTGAAACCCTTAATTACCATTCATAGGAAGGCTGTTGTTAAATGCCAATAACTGAGTGTTCAAGGGCACTGTTCCCAAGTTGTGGCATCGAGGCTCCTGGAGCAACTTCTATAGATCCAGAGGCCTGGATCACACCCTTAGAGAGTCCAGCATACTATCTGTTAGGAGTCCAGGGATACCTTTTCAAAGAACAGAAGCTAAAATGCTGGAATCCTCTGTGGAGACTGAGGACCACAGTTAAGATACCCATCCTTTGCTAACTCTCTCCATAAGCTCACACCCTGAGGTCCTTGGGTGAGTCTGGTTGGCTGTGACAGTTTTTTGTCTCATAGTTTTGATGATAGGGATTTCTTGAGGGATACCAGTGAGGCCAGGCTGAGGTGCTGGGCAGAGAAGAGAGGGTAAAGAGGACAAACTCCACTCACCTGCTATTCAGCAGAGCCCAGTGAGTAGACTGTTCGGGCTTCGTGTAGAGCTTTTTATCTTCATGCTGTCAGGAGCACACAAACACAGCCCATGCATATTTAGCAGTGCTTTACATCAAACAGGTAATTTATTGCTTTGAAAGCAGAGGAACATGTTTGACTTACTCATATTTTTTCCTCCTTTTACACGAAGACAAAGACAAAACAGACCCGGAGTTTGCAAGATCATCCATACCATTCAATACCAAGCAGAATTTGCCCAAATTCCACCCCAAGGTTACATTGCATCAAGGACAGGTCTTCTATTTACCCATTTGCTCAGTGTTCAAACATCGTTCCTATCACTGAGGTCTTTATTTAGAGGACCCCGTGAGACTGTGGTGCCAGCCCAGAGGCTGTCCTTGAAAGCCTTAGCTTCCTTGTTAAACTGTCTGCCCCTACTTATTTATTCATTTACTCATCTCTCTCTCTCTCTCTCTCTCTCTCT
>JAQHUG010000414.1:325238-341966 GCA_028555095.1 Dicrostonyx torquatus
TGGTGACACACACCTTTAATCCCAGTAGCTACATTAGATTGCCATAGAAATTGGGCAGTATTGGTGCATGCCTTAAATCCCAGCCCTAGAGAAGAATATAAAATGGGAGGAGACAGTTCTCACTAACTCTCATTCTGAGATTCCTGGAGGCAGGATCGCTCTTTCAGACTGAGGTAAAGATAAGAGGCAGTGTCTGGTTGTTTTGCTTTTCTGACCTTCAGGTTGAACCTCAATTTCTGTCTTTAGGTTTTATTAATCACACTGGTTTAGCCAACCAGATTGAGGAGAAACAACTGTAATGTATGGTTGTGAAAATAGGACTTTGGCGCAAGGATGCTAGTGAGCTAACTTGAGTCTAATTTTGTTTTCTTAGATACCACTCAAGCTCACCCTTTTGGCCTTAGAAGTTAATAAAAGCAGTGGTATGCTAATGAAGCATGCTAACACCAAAGTAATGGGGAGAAAAACTGTTAGGAAACCATTGAGGATGAGACAAAGGAATATTCTTTGAATTTGATTCAAAACTGTTCTCTGTGCTGCCTTTTAATAGTTTCACAGGATTGACTTTCTCATTCCCCAAGGAGAGAAACCGATCTCTGCCTTCCTCGTGATCTCTCTGTATTTCTAGCACACCCTTAAATTGAGGAAACTGGCAACAGTATCCTTACCTGGAGATAAAGAAGTGTTTGCATTCACAAGGATAGTGAAAGACAGGTTTTTCTATTAAAAAATGTAACTCTGAAAGACAGAGTTCTATTAAGGAAGCCACCTTCAAATATTTAAACAATAAGTCCTTTTTCTCAGAGCTCCTAGCGTCAGTGATAAAGACACATCCAGTATGGTTCTTCCTTCTGCTTCAATGGCTTTTTATAGAATCAAGGGGACGTTTGATGTATCTGAGTTGTCTCTACTGGAAGTTCCCATAACACCGGCCAGAAGCACTGACTCTTACCTCTGTGTGTTCTTCTTCTCTCATCCTCACAGTACTGCTTGTTATTGTTTTGGACTGAAGTGTCCCCACCACAAGTCAGACTGAAACTTTATTGCCCTTATAAGAATATCAAGAAGTAGGGACCTTATGAGGCCTTGAGGGTTCTGTCTTCATGAATGAATTAGTTCCTCACAGAACTGTGTTTCTGAGTGAATTCCTCTGAATCTTCTCTGGAACATTCTTCTATTCTAGGCTTTGAGATTACACAGCAAAAACACTCTTATCTCATGCCGGTGCCACATTCCTAGACTTCCCTTAACTGATGACAATGCCATCCTGTTAGACTTTCTATATTCCTGAACTTTTTATTTACCTAGTCTATGGTACTCTGTAATAGATTCAGAAAATGGATGAATACACTTGGTAAACATGCAATTATACTAGAAATTCAATGAACAGAATATATTAAAACTTTATGAAGCAAATATTAGGGTATCTGACTGAAAATGGGATATTGACAGTGCCCTCATGACTGCAGGCCATTTGTTTTATATTTTTGGGTTTAATCCATTCACTGCCTTCTTTCTTAGGCTTGGAATATAAAGTCTTTTGAAGTTAATATTTTGTCCGTGCTTGTATAGTTCTTGAATTCCTAAAGCTGTCTCCACTGTAATGGTTTGGAGATAAGCCAATATTTTGGCTCTAACTTTCATCTTTCATTTTCCAATTGTAGCCTAGAGATAGATGAACAGGAACAACCCATTCAGATTCACACTAGAGGAAGAGCTCAAAGCTCGTGTCTCTGAGTATTGAAGTCCATTGTCAGTTTGACAGAACTGAGAATTGCCTTGGAGATGGACTTCCGGTCATAAATGTAAGAGCGTTTCTGGAGAGGTTTAACTGAAGGGCAAAGACCTACATTCAGTATGAGGAGCATCATTCATGTGCTCAGATCCTACACTGAATAAAAAGAATGGAGTGAGTTGAGCTCCGGCATTCATCTCTCTTTGCTTCCTGACTGTGATTGCAAATGTGACCTTCTACTTCATTTTTCTGTGCTCATGCCTCCCCTACTCTTGATGGATTGATTGTTTCTCCTCAAGCTGTGAGTCAAAATAAACACCTCCTCCACCAAGGTGCTTCTTCTTTGGTGTTTGGCACAGTGCCAAGCATAGTAACCAAAACAGGGGCTTTCTTCCCAGGTGCTTTCTACTATAAATAACACAGAAGGTAGTTCTTTGGCTATTCACACCAGAATCATCAAGGCTTTTTTAGAAATATTCAAATCACTGGACTTCTTCCTATTATTCTACTCACTGAGAGCTTTACAGAGTCAATCAGGGATCTGAAATAGTTAAATACTCCTTAGGTGATTCCCAAACACATTAGAATATGTGGCCTGCCACCATAAATGGCACCATTAGTCATCCAATTGTTCATGCCAAATCCTGGCAGTAAGTCCTCCCCCTATGCCTCTTGCTCTTCCATGTTTAATCAATAACTTAATCTACAAATTTGCTTCTTAGAGATGTTGTGATTGCAAGAGATATGGTCTGAGATAGTGATTTATCATTTGATTAGGTTGGACACTGAAGCATTAAATTAATTAATTCCGGGTGAGATTTACACTCATCTCACAAAACTTAAAGATAAATACTCCTTAGGGAACCAGATGCTGAGTGGTTGAATGTGATGCTAGATCAAAGTACAAGAGTCCCGATCTGCCAGGTTTCTGTGTTCCCCTGGGCTGGATCCTTCCTTACCATCCTCTCCTACTTACCTGCTGTATCCGGAAGATTGCTGCCTCCCTCAATTCCAGTTTGCGTTGAAAAGGCAATGTGTATTTTATGCTAGCCCATTAAAGATCATGGTGTTAAATATGGTGCTTGGCTTTTAGGCGATAGAAACTGATTTTACAGAAGCTTAAAATATCTCAGAACATTTTATTTTTGCTATAAATGAATAGAAGAAAAATATCATGCTGATTTTTGTAATTGTATGTATTTGCTTGAATTGTTTCCTGATAGAATCTCTTCATAATGACCATTATTATAGCTAATGCTTCAGAATATATTACTTGATTTCTTTAGTATTTGTTTTGTTAGTTCAATTTTAATTTGATGCTATATTTTTTCTTCTTCTAAATTTGCAGCATTCATTTTTAGTTTTTGGAGATTAACTTTTTCTGATTATAACACAGTAATGATGAATGTGTATAGGTGAAGAGAACATGAATGATATAACAATAAAAAGAAATCAATTTTGATTCTATAAAATGTGTATCTCTCTATAAAATGAAGTATTGGGAAGACACCATGAAACTCCCAGTATTGACTTAGCCAATTTAGCCCTTTTAGTAAAAGCTGCAGTTGTCATTTATTAAGCACATGAATTGTGCCAGGTGTGTGTTGAAGCTTAGTATCTGGGTGAACAGTATCATACTGGGATGCTCTAGACATCCTGGTGGAGGAGGAAATACAATTCTGATCATAATTCAGGTCAATTTTCTTTTGTTTTGGCAGAAATCACTGTGGAAATGATATCTGATACAAGCTGAGTCACTCATTCAACATTTATTGAGTGTTGTTGTATCTGCTGTAAGGAACCTTAACTGCTGTAAGAAAACACCTTAAACCACTAATGGCTTTGAGAACACGCCTGCTATGTGTTCATGTTCACTCTGGTGGACATGGGGCAGCTCTCCAAGAACTGCTTGGATTAGGGACCATGGCGTGTTTACCCATAAGACCTTCATTTTCAGCCCCAACATCCTGGAAGAGTTGGAATAATTAAACATAATTACTGCAAGACCCAGACTAAGTGTGACTTCTCACTCCTGTGCTCAGGAGACCAGTGAAACTTGGCCTGACTCTGAATAAGGGATCCAGGGAGAGAGAAATGAAATGAGATTTTGTTCACAAGTAACTGTGTCTTCTGCAGCTCAGTCTACCCAGAACACTCCATTTTCTCCATAAAGACCACAACAAATCCCATCTGTCCAGCTGTGGTTCTGGGTCAGGAGCAGTGAATGATGGAATCAAACCACAGTCTCTCCATGGTGACAATCTAAAATTCCACTAGACACATAGATACCAAGAAGGCTTCTTGTTTTGGAGATGGCAGAACCAAACCAAACCAAACTAACGAAGCCAAACCAAAACAAACCAAACATTCCCATCCAATCAGAACAGGGGAACTTACCTCTGAAAATGATTTTCAATAAAAATATGTTTGTGCATTTCTTGTGGGTTTTTTGTTTGCTTGCTTGTTCTTTTGTTTTCTAAAGAGGGAAAGAAGGGGTATAGAGTTGGGTGGGGGGGAGGTAGGGGATTTAGGAGGATCAAGGGGAGGGGAAATCATGATTAGAATATATTATATGAACTTTTTTTTCTGTAAAAATATTGGAGTCAATACACACACATACAGTAAAAATGCCAAGCTTAAGTGCATTGCTGGCAAGGGGAATATTATCTTTAAAATTTCTAGAACCATGTGTAACAAGCATTGAACACAGCATGACAAGTTGCCTGTAGATAACAAGATACTAATTAAAGTTAGCTTTATGAATTCGGAAATTTTTTATCTCATAATATCTCAAATCTAGATGCAGCACAGACTTGAGGGTGGAGTTACACAACAGAGTCTTCTTCTGTCCTGCTCATGGCTATGCTGGAGGATTCCTTATTATAAAATTTCCAGCAGTACCAGAAACCCTACATTTTCTTGGTTACATACTGAGGGGAAAAGAGCATTATCTTAATTCTGCCATTGGACCAACTTAAGTCTCATGGCCATCTTTGACTAGCAATCCTCAGGAGGGGCTTGAAAGATGGCTTAGCACAGTGGTTCTCAGCCTTTCTAATGATACAACCCATTAATACAGTTTTTCATGCTGTGTGACCCCCAACTATAAATTATTTTAGTTGCTACTTCACAAGGAATTTTGCTTCTGTTATGAATGATAATGTAAATATCTGTGTTTTCAGATGGTCTCAGGCAACCCTTGGGGTTAGGGAGAAACCTGTTGCTAGGAAAATTCCCAAGAATACACAAGGACTAAGCTAAGACTCCTAGCAATAGTGGAGAGGGTGCCTGAGCTGACCTTTCCCTGTAATCAGATTGGTGAATACCAGAACAATTAACATAGAGTCTTCATTTAGTAACCGACGGAAACAGATGCAGAGATCCACAACCAAGCACCAGGAGAAGCTACAGAAATTCAATCAAAGAGACAGAGGAAGGAATTTATGAGTAACAGAGGTCAAGAGCATGATGTAGAAATCTACAGAGACAGCTGAACCAAGCACGTGGAAACTCAGGAGTTCCAGACTGACAACTGTGAAGCCTCCATGGGACTGAAATAGGCCTTCCATAGGTGGGAGACAGAGGTGAGACTTGGACTATCTGAGAGGCCCTTGGCGGTAGGACCAGGATCTATCCCTGGTGCATGAGCTAGCTTGTTGGAGTCCATTCCCTATGGTGGGGTGTCATGCTCAGTCTTAATGCTGGGGAGAGGGCTTGGTCCTGCCCCAACTTAATGTGTCAGACTTTGTTGACTCCCCCTTACATGTTGTAAGAATAGGCTGCGGGGGGGGGATGAGAGGGGAGGGAGGAAGGATGTAGGGAGAATTATGGATGGACTGTGAAATGAAATTTAAAAAATAAATTAAAATAAAAAATAAAAAATAAAGCAACACAGAGTCAGCAGCAGCCTGTGGAAAATTCTAGAGATGAGTAAGCAATGGAGATGTGAAAAGAGGAGTGTCTCAGATTGCACTGTCTGTGCAGTGCTTGTTACTGGACATCAGTATTATGCATAATGATAAATATTGAATTATTAGTATTTCTTGAGCCAGGTGTGGTGGTGCATGCCTTTTATTCCAGCACTCAGGAGGCAGAGGCAGGTGGATCTCTGTGAATTTAAGGTCAGCCTGCTCTACAAGAGCTAGTTAGTCCCAGGACAGACTCCAAAGCTGTAGAGAAACCCTTTCTCAAAAAAAAAAAAAAAAAAAGGAGTTTCCTCATAGGAGCCCAGGTGAGGGGTTATTTACAGGCCTTTTACCAGAGGCTGCGTGTCTGAGGAAAATGTCTCTCTCATTGCCCTGCTGCTTTCTCAGTACCACACTGTGACTCCAGCTTTGTGTGTTTGGAGCAGTACAGACTCTGACAGACTGCCATGGAAAGGATCAGAAGGGACAAGAACAGACGAGGCCTCTGGGCATTCGTGCAGGGGCCAGTTCTTGGGGAGCTTAGTTTGAGTAGGTGCTAACCCCTCCTGCAGGGGACAGGATCATTAGCAACCTCATGTGCTTTTCAGCAAGTTCCACGACTGCATGTGGAGACTGGATGGAAGGGGGTCAAGCAATTGGCAAGGAGCAATGACAGAGTCATTCAAGCAAGGCTGGACCTGTCATGAAAAAGTGTCCATGGTGAAGACAATGAGAAAACGGGTCCAGGAGACTGCATGGCAGAGTTGGCAGAATTTTGGTAACGATTAGATGCTTCAGCAGTAAGAGGGATAATAGAATGAATCTTGGGGGTTTCTGGGTGAAAACACCCAGACCTCCCTGTTTGCTGATAAAGAAAACAAATGGAAGGGAGACAGCTGCAGAAAAAGTCAGGACAGAGTTATCGACGTCACACCCTCCTCCACGAAGTGTCCCTGTAATGCGGGCAGAATGGTTCAGAGGATCAGTGGTCTCTCTCTCTCTCTCTCTCTCTCTCTCTCTCTCTCTCTCTCTCTCTCTCTCTCTCTCTCTCTCTCTCTCTCTCTCCTCTACTGCTCACCTTCTTTTCTCTTGTTTCTGCATCTTTCTTTTCCCTCCTTCTCTTCATTTATTTTCCTACGAAGAATCATACCTAGGGCTTTGTGCATGCTGAGCCAAATGCTGCACATCCTCTGGGCCATTCTTGCTGTCCGCTTGTTTGTTCACATTTGCAGCATGACTCTTCTCCGTTCCTGTCTCTCCTAAGCACATATCTCCCCCACCTCCAGTTTCTCTGGTAAGTTCCCTTATGTTTTTACTTTTATTCCTGAGCAAAGAAACCTGGTGCTTGAGTTTCTTGCTGTGCCTTGCTATTATTAATGGGCAGGTGGGTCCTGATAATTTTTACTCTCATCAGGAGCTCAGTTGTGCCCTTATCTGAGTATGGTGTGTTTTAAAATCACCACAAAATACCTATCTTATCATAGTGTTTTTTTTTCTTTTCAGTCTCTAGGCTGAACATGAAGGAGAATTCAAACTTTAGGGGTTATGTGACTTTTGTCACACATTGTGAACTATATTATGGTCTGAGACATAGTTGCCTTTGTTGCCTAAGTATGTACATATAAATGAGGTCTGTTTTTTTCCCCTGGGAGATATGTAAAGATAGGGGTCTTTCCATCCCTGTGCTGTTTGGATCATTTTGTGTGGGCACGTGGCAGCAGGGACAGGATGTTTGTGACAGGAACTGCTAGTGACAGTGAAGCTGTTGAAGGGAGAACAGCCTTTTACTTAAGTGACTTTTATTGTATTTTTGATGATTTTATTAACATATTAATTATACACAACAATGAGTTTATTATGACATTTTGTTTGTGTGCCTAATTTACATTGATCTTACTCAGTCCCGTTAGTCTTTTATATTTCTTTCCTGCTTCTGACGACTCCCTTCCTCTTCCTAACTCCGCCTCCCGTTCTACTTCTAGGATGTGTGTGTGTTCCAAGGAGGTTTGCAGAGCTGCTGACAAGAGCATGTGTAAGGGCTTGTTACAGCAGCATGGTGCCTTATCAGTGGTCACGCCACTGAAGAGAGTATCTTTCTTTGCCCCAACTATTAACAGCACATAAATGCTCAGGGACGGGTTGGGACTTAGATGTCCCTTCTTCCACCATGACAGGCAGTTGACAGATCCAATCTTGAGCAGAAAATCAAAGCTGTTCGAGAGTGCAACAGCTATGCTATGCCTCAAAGTCAACATTCTATACTACCCTCTCTTCCCCAGCTCCTTTCTAGCCCTTCTACAACCTCCCTGATCCGTGGAGGAGGTGATCTACATTTTCCATTTATGGCTGCCTATCAATAGTCATTAATTCTCAGTACTTTGACCAGTTATGAGTCTCTGCAGATACCAGTCTTTGGTCAGATACTGGCAGCACCATTCATTAATGACCCACTGAATTTGACCAGGTTTACAGTACCTTCCATGAATTCCCTCCTGGGGTGTAGGCCCCAAGTCCCATCATAAAGCAGTTGGTTATCCCCCAAAGCAGTCTCTCCACCATTGCACCAGTGAGCACATCTTGCCTGGCCACTTGGTACTTTAGTACCCAGGGCCTACATCTAATTAATATGGCTGATGACAGTTGTCCCCAAAGCCTGCATAGTACCTTTTGGTACCTCAAGGGCTTGCCAGCAGGGACAAAGTTTCCAATCCTGTTCCAGCTTGATTTCTCTATAATATATGATCCGAAAGAGTTGTATTGTCCTTATCAGTCTTACCATATAGTTTTGGTGGGCAATGGACAGCTGTGGCAGTTGTCTATATTGTTTTGGGGACCTCAGTTATCTTTAAGCAAATAATTTGTCTGGAGAGGTCACACAGTGCTGGTACTGAAGGCAGGAACTTCAGCGTGAACCATGGAGAAATGATGCTTTATGGCTTGCTTTCCAGGCTCAAGTCATCTATATTTTTATTTATACCTCCCAAGTCCACTAGCCGCCCAGGGATTGCACTGCCCTCCGTGGGCTAGGCTCTTCCATATCAACCATTAGTCAAGAAAACAACCTGTTGGTTTACCACATGCCAAGCTGATGGAGGCATTTTCTCAATTGATGTTTCTTCTTCTCAAGTAGCTTGAGCTTGTGTCAAGTTGACTTAAAACTAACCTTCACAACATGATGCAATCACAGTTTAATAAAAATTTGATAGTTCTTACAAAGTTTAACTAAAACAAATCTATTTGGCAATCTAGTATTTCTAGTAGTAGAGACCTTGTGAAGAATAAAGAAAATAGAAGCCTATGTAGAGACTTGTCCCCAAATATTTATAGTCTTGAACTAGGAAAAATGATCTGAATATTCATCAGACATTGAATGGATGAAGAAAATACATCAGACCAAGCAATAGAATATTTTTCTACAATGAAAAGTAACAAAATACTAAGACATGTCATAACATGAATGAGCATTTAAAAATTAAGATAAATGAAAGAAGACAGAGCACTGTATGAGTTATGTGCATTAAAAAGTCACATGATGCAAATTTACATAAACAAAGCAGATCAGCAGTTATTTTTACTTGGCATTTGGATAAAAGGTTACTGGTTGAGAACTGGAAAACAATTGGAACATCCTAAAACCTGGCACTTTATCAAGGAGATAATCCTTTGCCTCACTTTTGGAATGGGAAGCTTTTTCCTGTATGAGTCTATCGTGGAAGTATGTGACTGTAAATATCTTTGTTTTATAGGAATCTATAGCTAAGAGTTTGTTTAGAGCACAGATATTGGGAACAATGTTAGAAATGTAAGAGAACAGGGTGTGTTAGAAGTTGAAGCACAGGCTTTTTTTCACTGTCAGCTAGCTGTTGTGAAGCTCCGGGAGCCCAGGTATGCAATTTTATGTTGGGGGTATGTGATGGATTCCCCATGAGTTCTCAAATTCTAACACTTGGTCCCAGCAGGAGATGCTGCTTTGAAAGACTGTGGAACCTTTGGGAAGTAGATCCTTGAGTGCCATAGGTCATTTTGAGCTGACCTTAATGGTTCCAGTACAACCTCATTTCTGGCTTAATTTTTCTCTCTGCTTCCTGATGCTCTGATATAATAATAGGACCTGCTATGTTCTGGAGTCTCCATCTCCAACCTTCTCAGTAATTCAAGCATCCCTTCATGTTTTGAGCATTTTCCGGAGTCATCCCTCTAATTTCCCTGGTCTGTAAAGGTGTGTCTTACTAGAGTCTCTAGCCCATCCTGGATCATAGGAGGAGCTCAGAGCCCACAACATTTCTTCTTGTTGGAAATTAGAATCTAATGCTGGTTATTGAGCCTCATCCCAACAATGAAGGTGGTAGGATACACAATAAAGATGAAGAATCTTTTGAAAGATTCCAGAATCTTCTTTCCCAAATCTATACCTCTATGTTTTTTCTTGCTCTCTCTGAGTGCTTAGGCTAGACCCAGATCTCTATTCCTATAATTTTACAGCAGCGAAGCCTTTTCCTTATGTGACCCGAGGAAGAAGCAATTGGTGTGGGTGATGGAATGTCTTCAGAGTGGCAAGCTCTCTGAAATGCTGCAAATGAGCAATTACAGTAATAAGTTGCAGCAGCATGGTCCCTTCTGTGTTTTTCTGCAGAGTAAATCCACCATTCGCATCCCTGACCTTGAAACCTTTGTGCCATGGCTTTGCGTAATTAGCAAAGTCTAAAAGTATATTCAGGTCACATCTGCACTGAATTGTTTTATTTATGTGGATTGATTGCGGATTATGACACAGCATGCTGACTTACCCATGGTAAGTGGAGTGAGGACTCGTAAGGACAAACACTTAACCAGCTGCACCAAAGGTCGGGAAGACAGCAGAATGAGCTATTACTACTTCATAATGCTGACCCTGAGCAGGAGATTTTATTAAACCATAAAGAACATCTGTATCATTTTAAGACTGAGATTTCAGGGGCATTAGACACTGGTTGCATAATGAATTCTGCATATAGTCCCCACTAAACTCTTTTGCCTGCCATGGCTCCCTGATGGGTTATTTACTATATTCCTTACCTGGAAGTGTTTCAAAACTTCTGTAATGACTAGTAAAACTCAAAATCTTTAGGTTAGACTCTGTCTTGAAGTGATATAGAAAATTCTAATAGAATATTAACAAAACTTACCTTTCAATAATTTTATTTATTTATAAATACATGAGTATTTACATGTGAATATTTTGTCTGCATGTATGTCTGTGTAACACCTGCACATGTGGTGCCCAAGGAGTTCAGAAGAAGAGACTGAATTACCTGGGGCAGGAGTTACAGTGAGCCACCCTGTGGGTATTTGAAATGGAACCATGGTTCTTTGCAAGAGCAGTAAATGTTCTTAACCACTGAGCTCCAGTCTTTCTATTCAAAAAATATTTTTTGAATGGTTAAATTTTGTTTTAGAATGTATGTTGGGGCTTAAGAGAGGAGATAGCTCAGTCAGTAACTGCTTACTGGGCAAGCACAAGGACCTGAGTTCAATGTCCAGAGCTACATGAAAAACTCCAGCCTTGTGGTGCTAGATATGATGTGGCTTCCAATGCCAGCATCAGCAAGGTGGACCCAGAAGAAGTATGGAGCCCACTGGCAGCCTAGCCTGTTTGATGAGGTTCAGAGCAATGAGAGATTCCATTTTTTTAAAAAAATCCAAATTGTACTGTAGTTGAAAAATGACAACTTAAGTGGTCCTCTGATCTCTACACACATTTGCACACATGTGCAACCCACACATGAGCACTTACACACAAAAGAGCACATACATCAATACATATACACACACACTTTAAGTACATATAATTTTCAATTTTGTATCACATTCCATAATATAGCCATGCTTGTTTCAACAAATAAATATCACTCAATGATTTTATCTTGTGACTTGTGACCTACCCTACTAGTTCAAGATGCTAGAATCTTCTATCTCCCTCCTTCCTTCCTTCCTTCCTTTTTTTATTTGAGGCAGGCTTTTCTGTGTAACAGTCCTGACTGTCTTAGAACGTACTCTGTAATGAGGTTGACCTTAAACTCAGAGAGATCTGCCTGCCTCTTCCTCTGGAATGCTGGTATTAAAGGTGTGCACCACCACCACCCCGTGAGATTCTAGGATCTTAGAAGACACAGACTTTCACATATTTTTGCAGACCCATGTAAATGTTTCTGATGTGGCCAAACTGAAAATCCAGGTCATACATGATGCGTCTTCATTGCTGTCTGACTTTAAAGTCCTCTTGATCTCCAAATGAACAATTGCACTTGAGAGAGTAGGAATTGAACCCTAACCATTGAACTATATTCTCTAAAAGTAGTTTTTTAAGGTTGCAGACATAAAGAGAAAACAGAAAAGCATTCTGAAGACATCTGTTGTAATTCTTGTCAGTGAGGTGCTAGGTGTGGCTGTGTTGCTTTCTCCCTCATTCTGCCTTCATACTTCCTCCCATGGACACCCTTGAACTGCTGCTTTATCTGTCTAGCAGGTGCCTGTCCTGCTGCTGTTACACCTTGGCCTTGGAGCCTTCCACTGTCAGTCCCCTATTGCTCCATGGTCTCTGCTCAGATTTCCTGTCTTCTATCTCTGCCACTTAGTTTTCTCATCTTAACAGCTTAGCCCATGATGGTAAATGTAGGTAAGAAAAAGTCATTTGAGATAAGCATTTGGTCTAGCTTCACCCTGCAAGACAAGGGAAGATAGCATAGAAGAAGGATGTTGGATCCATCATAACCTTGCATTAGCACCAGTCATAACCACTTGCTTATGTGTTTTGGGTCAAGTACAGGTGGCCTCTTTAACACTAGCTGAAGCAGTTCTTCTGCTACTATTCCAGAGGAAGTGAGTCCTATCCTCCCTAGGAGTAAATGATTGTAGGTCATCTAGAGTTTACCAAGGTTTGTGATAGGAGAAAGTTTAGTATATATTTCTGCAACAGCACATCAGCTGGGGGCGGTGTTTTCTGTAGCCTAGGAAATGAGTAGTGATCACTGCAAAGCTTTCTCAAGATATTCATGAAGTGCTTCAGATGGCTGTGAAGGTTGTCTGCCTGGCTTTTTGACTGACAGCCGTTTTGCTCAAGGCAGTGAGAACAGCAAAAGAGAGTCCAATAACTGCTAATTAAGGAATCAGCTTGCCCATCCCCAAAGTCTTTGCTTGTTAGAATAATTAACACCAGTACTTTCAATAAAAACTCAAAGCACTTACCATTAATGCTGATGGTGACTCAAGCAGATTTTAACAGTGCTTTAAAAGTGTTGCGCACTTCACTCTAGGGACGGGTGGGTCTTCTATAGGCTACAAAGTTGAAAGGAAAACCTAGGGCCACAGCTCTGTTTGAAAGCAGTAGGCTTTAGTTTTAGAACAGTTTTCAATCACCAGCAAGGCTTTCACATAATCAGTCTCTGCCACTCCACAGAGTGGCATCTACACCCCAACCTGAAGAGTCCATTTGCTGTAATCAGTGAACCTGCTTTCAGATGCCATTATCAGCCAAAGCCAACTCATTAAGTGTCAATTCTAAGTGCTGTCTATTCTTTGGATTTTGATGAATGTATCAATAATGGACATATATCCATTATTAAAGTATACAAGATAATTTTAGTGCCATTAATTGCCATGTAGTTTGAGATGTTTCCTTTTTGGAATAAATAATTTATATTTCTTGTGGGGCCTAAGACTGCTTCCTCGAGTCCATTTAGCTTTAAATGATTGGTGTAACTGAACATTGCATGTTATCTTTCTGATAGGTGTTTTTGGCTACAGGTATATATTTCATAATTAGATCTAATTAGACTGAAGAGAGGGAGAATGTATGCCTAATGAAGAGCCTGCCTCCAACATATGTGGTGTGGGAATTCCTCTGTCTATGTTTTGCTTTATTGGTTAATGAATAAAGCTGTTTCTGCCACTGGCTTTGCAGAATAGGGAAAGACAGGAGTTCTAAGCAGATAGAGCAGGAGAGAGAAGGCAGAGTCAATGAGAAGCCATGTAGCCACCCAGAAGACAGATGCCTCCTCTGGAGCCTGCTAAAACTTTGCCGGTAGGGCACGACCTCATGGTGATGCACAGATTAATGGAGATGGATTAATTTAGGATATAAGAGCTAGCTAAAAATACGCGCAAGCTGTTGACCAAACAGTATAACAAATAATATAGTTTCTTTGTGATTATTTTGGGTTGGAGTAGCCGGGAATGAACAGGCAGTCTCTAACAACACATATGAAACAACTGGCTTGCATCCCCATCTGTCAGTGGTGACCTTCTGTTTTTGAGAACAGACACATGATGAAGTCCATGCTGAGGACATAAGAGGAGAATGATGGAAAGACTCATAGTCATCGATTCTGATCAAGCCATATGTTGAACTTCTGCAAGTTCTGAAACATTTAAAAAGAAGAAATTTATGTTAGCTTTTTGGAGTCTTGCTTCTATCCTGGTCAGTCCATATAATCTAACAGGTATCAAAAGTTCTTTTGGAGATGCAAGAGACTGTTAAAAAGATGTTTTGGGAGAATGATACCACATACACCTGGAAAAATTTTCTTAATTCTTTAAAAGAAAAATATACATATTTATCTCATGGACTAATGGAAAGGGGAATACATACACATCTGCCAGGAGAGGGGGACTCTGGACAGGTTTTTAATTTCACTCACATTATCAACAGGCTTTTGTTAACACCATTTAATAGATAGACTACAAATAAAGTACTCCAGAATACACAGTTGACATGTATCAGTTTGGGTGACTTGTGTCTACTTCATGTTAAAGTTGGTGTCCTTCATATCATGAGTTGCTCTAAGCTTAATTCTTTCTGGTAATGCTTTCATAAAAATGGCATTTGTGCTAATTAAGAAGATTAACCAAAAATTATAACAGCATGGGTGAAGATCCAGAGATATAATAAATACTTTAGTGTTCAGGGGTTGCAGAGTGATGCTGGAACAGCTGTTACTAGGCAGCACGAGGAGGAAGGCAAGCATCTGGAATTGGAGGTAAAAAGCAGAGTGTAGCTGGACCAAGACACTGCCACATGGGTGGGAAATAAGTTTCTATACTGGAACCTGCTAGAAAGGAGGTGTTGTTCATATTTTTAATAGAATGTAAATCCGAGGGATGTGTACAGAAGTTAAAGGGGTCATGGTGGAAGGAAGGGGCTTTCCCTGTGCTCTTTTCTTGCTTTCAAATTCTATCACTTCCATTTCTGACTACAGCTCCTTTACTTTCTTTCTGGATTGTCCAACATTATCTCTGCTATAGATAAAATATTATCTATCTATCTATCTATCTATCTATCTATCTATCTATCTATCTTCTGTCTATCATATGTCTAATCTATCAACTAGTTATGTATCTATGTTTCTAATGGGCAAATGAAAATTTGTAATATATATATATATATATACACATTGTGCACAAAGTCAAACTAATTAACAAATTAACACTCACATTACTCCCTCTATGTATCTATTTTCTTAGCAACTTTTAAGTCTATACCCTGTTGTTTTCAACTGATCAAATAAAAGACTGAACACTTGACTTTCTCCCAACAGAAATTTTGTATTCTTTGGTCATCTTCTCAATCTTACTACTATCCAGTCTATGGTTACCACCATTCTATTCCATGTTCCAATGAGTTTCTTCTATGCATACCTTGCACTTGAGGCCATATGCTGTTTTTCTTTCTATGTTTGGATAATTTCAATTAGCATAGTAGTCCATGTTCACTCAAATTGTCATACATGGGAATCAACCTACTTATCTTCCTTCTTTGCTTTTCTTTCTTTCTTTCATAGTAAATGGCTGATGCTCTACTCATTGAGCTATGGCCTACTGCTCTGTCTTGCTGTTTCATGTGTTCTCACTGCACCTATTGTGACTGTATTCAACCGATTTCACCGAGGAACATCTGGTCCCTGTGTTTCTGTAAGAGTTATTGGCAGGCCTCTGTGATCGTGAAGTTTGGGAGAGACTGTTTACTAGGATAGACTACAAATATTGCAGAAATCTTTCTACTCAGAAGAATGGCTTATTCATTTTCATCAATAACCAACTATTCTGCCACTTAATGTTGGCTGAGTGGCTGCAATTGCAGGGTATAAAAGTCATCCTCAAGTTGAAGTTCAGTTGCTGCTGTTTGTTACTTCTGTCTTGCTCACAGTTCGGTTCATGGCACTTTCATGTGTTCTTACATTTTACCCTTGCAGTAAGCCTGGGAAGCGGCCATGGAGGTTTGTACAGCCTACTCTTACAGTTGAGGAGACTGAGCTCAGGTTCAGCACTTCACCTAAGTCCTCAGAGCTGGAAAATGACTTGGAGTATTAGAACCCTAATTCTTTGCCCTCAATCTAGTATTCATTTTTTGTGCTTATGCACATATTGAAGAGTATTAATTTATCCAACAAATAAAGTTACATGAAAAACAATATAAAAGACCAAATTGTGTTTCTCTGTATATGTGCACAGCATTAAGAATACTTTATCCATTCATCCATTCATGGATCCATAGGTTATCTGTTTGCCTTAGCTACTTCAAATAATGTTTTATGAACATTGGTGTCTGAAATCCTTTCTTTAAAAGGTATAGCTGTAATCTTGGTTGGCATTATGTGCAAATTTGAGATGACTGATTCATACGGGCTCTTTCTGCCTGTATTGGGGATCCAGGGATTGAATGCAGTCTTCAGGCTTGGATGGAAAGAACCTTACCCCTGAGATATCGTTTCAGCCCAGGAATTCTAGTTCTAAGTTTTTGTGGACCAGTCACACTGTTTTCAGCAGGTCTGTGATATTGTCACCAACACAGGCGGCTCCTCTTTTCTCTACATCCCACCTGACTCTTGCTGCCTTTTTGATAAAATCCATCCTAAAAATTTCAACCTTAGAGTCCATTGTGGTTCTGATTTTCATGTCATTCATTTTCAGTGTTGTTTAGTTGCTCTTATTTTTTATTTTTTTGTAGTGGTCAACTATTTTAATGTCCTTTGAGAAATGTCAATTTAGACCCTTTGCCCACTTTTCAACAGACTGAATTATTTTCTTTTTCTTTTTTTAAAATTATTATTATTA
>JAQHUG010000414.1:348696-364983 GCA_028555095.1 Dicrostonyx torquatus
GGGGCCCCGTCAAAGGGGAGCTTTACCCAGGGACATTCTTGGGGTGTGGGACACAGAAAAGCTCCTGAATTATTTTCTTGTTATTGTGTTGGGATTGGCTCTTAAAGCTTCCTATTCTGTTGATTTTCCTAATATCACTTCCTCCTCCATTTATCTTCATCATCTCCCTCTGTTCATGGCCCTTTCCCCACTCAAAAGTGCCTCTAAGTGTCTGGAAGCTAGTTGTTTTTGCTCTATTTTATGTAGTTTGATGTTTTTTGCTACATTTACTATGCTACATGTGTATGTATTTCAATGTTGATGACAGTTGGATGATGGCAAATTAGAGAGTCCATTTCAAAGATAAGAAATTTTAAATCAGTCATAATTAGGTGTCTCTAAATATGCATTCTCTTCTAAAGTTGAATGCCATGTGGTGAAAAGGGCCCAGTCCTCTTCTGGTGAGGTTTTAAAATGGGGATTTGAAGACATTAATAATCAGGAACTCATCTATCTAATTAAAGGGACAGTCAAGTGTTTATGAAAGCCGATCACTGTTAAGCTCATTGTGTCCAGGTTTATAAGGAGCAGGGAATAGTCATTATGAGGGGATTAACGTAGCAAAATATAAATCTTGCAAGTAATTAGGCAGCTGTCTGTTTATCAGTGCAGAATGTATTTTAATTTTTAATCAGAGCTTTTGTTCCATCTGTCAAAATAATGACTTGTTTGCAATCTTCCACTGAAGCCGACTTCCTAAAATGGGTTCTGGGGTGTCCTCGCCCCACTGTGTCTTAGTAGCCTTCAAGATTGATTTTGTAACTCAATCCCCTTAGTGAAAGGAGCTAACAGTAACACCTTCCACTTGTATCTTTCCCATGTGCGGTTTGCAAGGTAACTAAATCCATCTGTTTTAGCAGTGCATCCCACTTACAGGGAAATAAAATAGAAATATTATGACAAACAAATTGGAATTACTGTGAGAGAATGGCTTTTATACCCCCAAATACCAACAGAATCTCCAGAGAAACATCAGAACTCAAGAACCCAGTACGGAGCATGTTCTGTCTCACACAACAGACATCTGCTGTCTATCCCTGCCCCAGTCATGAAGCCCATGAGCAATATCTTTATAATTTAGAAGAAAACAGTGGTAACCTCTGAAAACATAAAAGCATGTAATATTATACAGACTAAATAGACTGTGTTTATGTATTGAGGAATATATATGTATATACACGTATATATGTACATGTATGCAATAACAAGAGAAAAAGAGGCCATGAATTTGGAACAAAAAGAGAGGTATATTGGAGGGCTTAGGAGGAGGAGAGGGAAATGAGAAATGCTGCAATTATAATCTCTAGAAGAAAAAAATAAAAACAATTAAAAACAAAAGGAAAATGTGAATTCAGATATATACCTCTGTATTCCTGTCAATTATTTCCTAAAGAAAGACAACTGGCTACTATGAGTAGGTAGGAAGCAGTCTGTGGAGCATTTGGTAAACTTCAGCATTGATTCAGAAAGCCAAAAATCGCAAATCTGAATCCTGACTCTCCAGGTTACTAGTCATAAGGAATGAGCACGTAGTTTTGGACACCTCATCTTTGTTTCCCTTGTTGGTAAAGTGGGGGAACACCTGCCTAGTGATTTATCTTGGTTGCCTTGGGATGTTGATGATACAAGGCAAAATAAATTACTATGATATCAAGATAATTTTTTGAACTTCCTTCCTTTCTTCTTATTACTATTATTTATTCTTCTCTCATACAATGTATCCCGACTACAGCTTACACTCCTTTTACTCTTCCCAATTACCCCCACCTTCCCTGTTCCTCAGATCCAATCTCTCACATTGTCTCCCCCTCCCCAGAAAAGAGCAGACTTCCCTGGGACATCAATTGAATATGGTGTAACAAGACAAGATAATACATATTTCGACACTTTCTGTGACATTTGAGTACTTAATCATTAAAAGGCCTCATTGGCTAATGCAATGTAGACATGAGACCCATCCTACAGGGTTCTTCTGAAGAGTTTCCCTGGTTTAAGTAAAACTTCTTGGACATTTTAAGAATGAAATCACATTTGTTGAAATGAATAAATCCAGCAAGACCTTTGTGTTCCTAAGTACTAAAACAACCTCTTGTAACTGAGATATAAAAGATATGTGAGGCTAATCTTGGTTGTCACCTTGACTATATCTGAAATCAACTCAAATCCAAGATTTTGGGCATGGCTGTGAGGGCTTTCCTTAATCAGAGTATTTGAAGCAAGAAGACCCACCCTAAATCTGAGCCATGCTTTCTGTGACAGCCCATATGCAAAGGACACATGAGAAGGAAACTGCCTTTTGCCTGCTTGCCCTCACTCTCATCGGCCAGTTCATCTATCCTGATGCTGAGGCTTGCATATATGGTGTTAGAACAACTTCTTCAGGATTCCCAGTGTAGACTGAAGACCAGCAGCTCTCCAGAGATTCTATGCAGCCCCAGCTCCAGAATGGCACTAGAGAGACATCCAGCCTTGTAGACTGAACAACTGCCAGAGTCTTGGTCTTTCGGTAAACAGAGAGCCATTGATGGATTATCTGAACCATATTCTGTAAGCCAATCTAATACCACCTCCCTCCACATTCATTCTATCCATTCTGTTCCTTTAAGAACGCTGACATTAATACAAGACTCCAATACAAAAGGATTTGGGGAAAACAGATTTAGGAATAAGATTTATCCTAAGGAACAGACAATGTTACTTGAACCATCAATAGATGTTAAGCCTGAAAAAGACTACTGCAAATAACGAGCCCAATAAGTCTTCCCTAGAGACTCATGAAGACCAAGGATGCTGTTTCTGTTATTTTTTTTTTTTTACATTTTTTAGCTGCTTGGGGGCAGTATTTGACCCATAAGGTAAGGAGGTCATTGCCATTTTAGTGCTGAAATCCAGTTCTTCTTCTTCTTCTTCTTCTTCTTCTTCTTCTTCTTCTTCTTCTTCTTCTTCTTCTTCTTCTTCTTCTTCTTCTTCAAAACTAGACTTTCTCCTTAGAAAAATGACCACTGTTATAAAGCACTTTACAGGATACAAAACTTTGAATTATCTTTCATGAAATATGATGAACTGATCTGAGCTATGTTGTCAAGAGCAAGGATGAGCTGTTTGCTCTTCTGGAGATTCAGAGCTGTGTCAGGAAAGAAAGAACCATGACTTCTAGACACCAGGCCAACTTCATAGGTGTTACACCACCTGGCCAGGTTTTCTCCATCCTCCATGATCTTGTCACTGTGGCGTGGGCTGTAGTATGATGGGAAATGCTCTGTAGCCTGGCCTGGTACCTGCTATTGACAGTTGTGTGACTCCAGGACTCTTCCACTTGGGGCTTTGATTATAACACCTGTAAAAGGAAGAGGCTGGATATGTAAACAGCTGGATCCTGGCATGTTTTCTTACTGATCTTATCCTACAGGCTCTGCTGTCGACACAGGAACCTCATCAACTTTGCAGGATGGCTGAAAGGGGCTGTGCTTTCAGGCATCTGGGCAATAATTCTTTGGATTAGACTAAGAACAGGTTCATCTTGAACCAAATTTCACTTTGGAATGAGTCATGCCAGCCAGATTTTCTTTTCTTTTTGTGAGACCCAGAAACAAGGAATCCACCGTTCCTCCTCTTCCCACCACTCCACCGTTACCTGTGCACACTCATTACTGGTTCTATGTGCAGAAGATGCTTAGACTTATTTTTTAGAATGTGTATAAAGTGCTGCTGAGAAAGTGCTTTCAGTAGAGTGGTGATTACCACTCAGTGTGGTGTCAGGGGATAATTGTCTTATTCCTGTTTCTGTCATTATCTGTGTGGTTGTACCAGGACTTGTTTTTTTTCACCAGTAAAATAATCAATATTCCAGCTTCATGGGGAAATATTGATAATCTGGGGTAATGATGCTAATAAAATTCTAAGTATATTAATTAGAATTTAGTATTCAAAAGCAATTGATTTCTTAATCCTTTGCTTCTCCATGGACAAGCAAGTCATTTCCCAGCATCAGAAATATGACTTCAGAAAGTATTTCTAGTTTCCTTCTGTTTCAGATATCACAACTGCTTTGCTTCTGCTCTGTTCCATACAGGATTGCTTCACCTCACTGCACATGGTTGAGAACTCCAATTGGGACAAATGTGGCCATGCACACCCCTTATCAAGTGGTAGTAGCTTCCTAGTCTTCATTAGCCGCTAATGTGTGCATTAAGTTGAGAGGAGCCTTTACACAAAGAGAAACAAGATTTACAAACCTGTGCTAACAAAATTGGTCCAGAAATCAGGGTATGTGTGGTTGTGGATGGAAGAATGGGTATCAGAAGCAACTTGAGAAATGAAACTAGAAGTTCCACTGAGGCCCTAGAAGACAAGTGGATATGAGAACATCCAGGAATATAGTGAGTCTAGAGCAGCGGCTTGAAAACCTTATTAAACTAGATATAAATATTTCAGGTTGTTGACTTAATATTTCTCTTTGACATTAACTCAACTCTGTTATTTATAGAAAAGCAAGCATACAACCTGTTTAAGTGATGGAGCATTAATGCATCACAGGAACATTCCCTGGGTTTGAATCTTAATGTTCTCTTCTTTTTAAGTTTAAAAGATAAAAATATCCTCCTTAGCTCACTTGCACACAATCAGGAACCAGTAGCAAAATAGAGGGCTGCTTGCAACAAATTGCAAATCATAGAACACTGAGCAAGACAGGATGTCAAAACTTCAGGACAACAGCCACGGGGTTGTCCTGAACTCTTCACCTGTCAGTTTGACGTGCCCTGCCTTCCTTAGAAAATAGAGCTATATTTTATTTCAAGGTACCAGTTAATCCTCGAGTGCAGCCTGAGGCCATCAGGATTTGTACAAAGACATGAAGGAGAAGGACACTGCTGACAGATTGTGGTTTTGGTAGATCCTCACCTACTTTTTCTATTATTTTTCAACTATTTCTCCTTAAAGCTATGTCACCTTGGCCCTGCTGATTGAAGTCACTTCCTCTCAGCACATGCTTCTCTACCTTCCTGGTGTCCTACTCAATGACTGAACTTGGCTTGTACAAAAGCCTGATTTGCTCTACAAGGAGATTTTGTGAAAGTGGGTGTACCCTGGACTTCATATAATGAGATTAAGTCAGTGGACTGAAGCCCAGCTTCAGACAAGATGGTCCCATTCAAGGTGGAGCTGTGTGGGAAACTCTTCTCCATACATACTCTAACTTCTGTTACACATCCCTCATTAACTAATCCCTCTTGGGAAACCTCTGCTTTTCTCTGCCCTCCCTCCTTCCCTTCCTCAACATTGTATCTGGATAAGTAGAAGATCCACTATGTACTAGCTAAAAGACCTAGGATATATTTTCTGAATTTTGTCTGAAACACACACACACACACACACACACACACACACACCCCTCTATGTATATATAGTTTTATGTTTAAGATATATTTTATGTTTTAATTGTGTGTTTAAATGTGAAGTGCATGGTGCCTTCAGCAATAGAGACATACTTTCTACTTCTTGGAGGCAACCAAGGGCAATAGCTACAATGTTTTGGGAGTCTCTTGGACAACACTGACCAACAATTCAAGAAAGGAATTCTCATGTGTGGTGTTGTAGTGTTTATTCGATGGTCTTGGGCTTTTGGAAGGGTCATTGTCAACTCAAGTGAGAAAATTTTATTTAAAACATTTATTTATTTATTTATACACAGGCTTACATATACTATAAGACTTTTAGATATATAGTTAACACTTTGATTCCTTATGGCTTTTTCAGACATGATTGCTTGCCTGTATGTATATATGTATGCTATACATGTATTGTCCCTAGAGGCTAAAAGAGAGCAAGTTGTCCCCAGGAACTTGAGTTAGACATTGTGAACTGGGAATCCAGCCTGGGTCCTCTGGAAAAATAGCCAGTGCTGTTTAGCACTGGAGTATAACTTAAGCCCCTGGAAAATTTTATTAACAGGTCAAATATTCCTACTAAATTTTTTATAAGACAAGAAAATCCACTTTAAAGTACCCTTCATTACAATTTAGAAAGCTTTCTCAAAGTTCTACAAATGGATCCTCGCTAAATCCTTAAATGACAGGATACATATAGCTCAGGAACGGATTAGTTTTCCTTGACTCTGTTAATGCAACGATTCTTGGTCACTTAAATGCTAGAACTTCAGTGCTCCATTTTGATCAAGAGAAGGCAGAAGAACGGCACTGAGAGAATCCTGGGGAGGGGGAGAAGTTTCCTTCCCAGCTTCTATAGAAGGTCAGACAACTGGCCATTTCATTCGAGCAGTCAAGCAGCTAGTTGAACTAATTGCTTCCCTGAAATGACTTTCTTTGACTGAATACACTAGGTGCTGGAGTCCAGAGGGCTAATCTCACATTACTTGCCTGACCAAATAACATCCCAAGCCACAGGCAATGTAGTCTAGAGCAAAAGAGAAACAATTAGGTAGTGCCCTAGGAGATCTTTTATGTAGACCTTGCCTCTCCTGTGTCAATGCCTTTTTTAGAGAGCCAGAAGACAGAGTTTGAAAACAGGCTTTCATAGAGGATTGTCTAGTTAATATAGAAAGAATATTTTCTTCTTCTGTCAAAGCAACAGAGGACCTTCAATTACAGGACTTCAAATACTTGTTCATCATAAGAAAAAAAAGTGATGTGAAAACAACAAAATCACCAAATGGGAAGAAGAAGAAGGACCCTGTTATTATTATTATTAATAATAATCATTGCTGTTACCAATGTGGTTGTTCAGCAAAATTATGAGAACAACATTCTTTCAAGGATATTCACTCAGAAATTTTTACTTAAAACTGACAGGCGCTATAAAACAATTTAATGACCCACGGTAGTTTTGTTAAATAGAATTTATTCAATAAATACTCCTTCAGAGATGATGATGCACAGGAGGCCATGGGCAAGTCTGTATCATTCAAAGACTGCAGCCAGTCCCTGTCTGTGTCTTAGTTTCTATTCCTATTGTTTCATTTGCAGTATTCACAGAAGTCAGGAAACTAGTAAGGGGCCATAAGGGTGCTTTCAAAGAAGAGGGCATAAAACATAGAGGTATAAAGGGGAAAGTGGAATAATGGAGAATGAAGAGCTAAATGGGACAGGAAATGGTAAAGTAAAGTATGGGAGGATGTATGGGATGGATACTAACACCAAAGACCTTTTGTAAAAAGAATTAAATGGATCCTACTACTACAGATGTATCCTAAATTATACATATCTACCAATTAAAAAATTTAAATGGAATTAGCTTACAACGTGATAACAATTGTGGTCTCTACTAGTCACCACAGGGTAACAAATAAAAAGCTCAGTGCCAGAAGTGGGTAACAATTTTGGAGTCATTGGCCAGTGGGGTCCCATAGACAACCAAACAGCAAAGGCTTTTGTCATTGCTCTTAGTTACCCTCTAGAATTTGACAGCGAGTCCCTATTGCTGATATACCATACCCTGAATCATCAAACATGAAGACATAAAGCTGATGTTGACAAAGAAGTTTTGTGCCTACTGGATATCTTTTATGGTGCTGGAAGAAGTCACTCACACTATAGGATAAGAATAATCACCAGTTTTACACAGCTGCAAACTATGTGAGTTACAAAAATTCCTGACCTGGTAGGACATGCACACTGGTGCAATAGTGGCAGGGATGTTATGGGAATAACTAACCAACCACTTACTGGTTGGATTTAAGGTCTACTCTACAAAATGGAACTCAGAACTGGCACTGTTAAAGGAACCAAGAATCTATAGCTAAACAGGTAATGGGGCCAAGAGAAGGACCAACCATAATTATTAGTTAAATGGAGATGGTATTAAAATGACTCTTATTGACTTATCATTATACTCATAATTTAGCATATCTCTCGCCCCTCATCAGAGAAGATTCTTTTCACAGCAGATGATGCTAACAGAGAGACCCAGAACTGGTCAAGTGTCACAGAATAAGAGACTGTGGAGTGGTCATTATGTTCAGCCCTCAATCAGGGATCTATAACACATCCCCTCCTCCTGGAGCTCAGTGATCAGTGCATTAGAATGGCAGAAAGATAGTATGAGTCAGAGGTGGGATGACAACAATGAAACAGTTGTTGTAAATATAAATACAAATATAAATTTGCCTACCAGGGAAGTTATACATATTATCTCATAGCAGTTATGACAACATGAATAATACCTGTGCAATCTCAGACCAGATAAAATCCCACTATGAAGATGGATGAGGATGACAGACACCCAGTCAACCCCTAGAGGAGGAGCTATTGGTGATTTATAGCTGCAGGGAGAGGAAAAGTCAGTTTTCATTGAGTGTGACCTCTGGAAGGTCAACAACACCCAGCTGCCATTATTTTGTGTAGGTTCCCATAGCTGCTGTGAGTCTTTGAATGAAACAGACACATCATGTCCAGAAGACATGCTTCACTACCACACCCTCCTGCTCTTAGATTTGTTCTGCCTCCTCTTCCAGAAGGTTCCCTGGGCGTTGGTGTCATTTAAAGTGTGGTGGGATTGATATAGGTTTCCCATTTAGGACTAATCACTCAGTCTTTTATACTCCATCTTTTCTCATATGCTGTCTGTCAAGATTCCTGAATAATATTCTTCCATAAATTGTGTAGGAAGTATTCCTTAATTTCATGCTTAGGAAGCATAATCAGTAGAGCTTCAGCTGTTATGATTGATGGCACTTCTCTTCATATTCATGCCCAACAGATATTATTATTTATTTTTACAGAAGTGGGTGGTTATCTCAAAGGGAGAATTTCCATTTGTAGGATGCAAGTAATTGATTTGGACTCCAAGATTCTTGCTTGGCAAAATATCATGCTAAAGAACTCAGCAAAAAATAATGTCAACTTGAACAGATAATATGGCTTAGCTGTAAAGGTGTTTGCTGCAAAGCCTGAAGACCCTAGTTTGATCCTCAGGACTTCCATTATTGAAGCAAAGTACTGACTTCTGCAAATAGTCTTCTGACTTACACAGTAACACTTGATAGGTGTACTGCCATCACACACAAAATAAAAAAAGAAGAAAATGTGAATTAACTATTGTACCACATGTCAGATCAACTCAAGCACATTAAGTTGAAAGCATACTAGCCATTGTCTAACTGCTCAGCAGTCCATTATCCTATTCATACACATTCATCTGTGACCATTTATTGATGTAGATATAAAATTTTTATTTGGTCACTTTATGCTTTGTGGAATATGAAACTATAAAAGCTATTTTAGAAGCTTATTATCTACTACTGTGCATGAAACTTATCCAATATAATTCAAGATAGCACTTGAAAAGAGTTAACACATATCTATTAAAATGTACTCAGACTTTAAAACAAAAAGTCCTATTCTGTTGAGGTAGTGAAGTTGTCTTAGGACTGAGGAAATTGAGAGCACTCATGGGTTGAAGACTAGATAGTTATAGCTTTCCTTGCTTATGAGACTCAGAAAAGAAATTCACTAAAGAAGTGTAAAGTGTATAAGGTTGAGAGGTATCAAAAGATAGTTTTGGATGGTAATGCAATATATGATAGAAAGTAAATTAGGTATAAGACTTTGGACTTACCAATATAGGATAGATAATGGAGTATTTTTTTCTGAATTTGTCAAATGCAATTGTACTAGACATTGTTGATGTATTTATTGCCTTATATACTGTATATGGTATTATATTTGTTGTATATAGTTTTTCTTACATTAGTTAAGGCATTTTTATTTTAGACAAAAAGGGAAATATAAGGGCTGGAGAGATTGCTCAGTGGTTAAGAGCTTTGTCTGCTCTTCCAAAGGTCCTTAGTTCAATTCCCAGCAACCACATATGTTCACAACCATCTGTAATGAGATTTAGTGCCCTCTTCTGACCTGCAGGGATACATGCAGGCACTGAATACATAATAAATAAAATCTTTTTTAAAAAGGGAAATATAGTGGTATATTATTTGTGTTTTAATAAATCACAACTCTCACTCTGTCTTTCACCTCATTGGTCAAGATTAAAACATGAAACTCAGTCATGATTATTTCCTTTATTTATTTCTTGCTCATAACATGATCAGAAGTAGTTTTTAAGGTTAGTATTGAGTGAAACAGATTTGAATAATTTCTTCAGACCCCAAGGAACCTAATTTGTCCTCCTTTTCTTTGCTTTAGAGCTATTTTCTATTATTAATTCCTCTCTATGATGGTCAGAGCACTATGCATTCTAAAGCAAATATCACAGATTTAAAGTCATAAATGACTCCCCTGTAAACATCCTCCCTTAGACCTTGCTCTTGAATGGGCATTTCCTTTCTTTTACATCTGTACATCCGGATAATATTATTTGGGACTGTTTTCAGTTTCTGATAACAGAAATGATATAGCTCATCATTTCTAGGAGAAGAGAGCTTATTATCACGTGAAAATATTTAACATAAGAGATGAGGATGGTTCTGAGCCTCCACCAAGACGTCAGAGCTTCAGGTCAGTTTCACTCAATGCTCTGAAATATTTTCAGGCCACACGTTTGCATCCTAGCCGGCAGGGTGGTAGAAAGCAGAATGGGAAAATGTTGTGTGCAGAAAATCAACTATCTCATCAACGAAACCAAACCAAACCATGTACATTAGCTGTCTTTTTTTTTAAAAAAAATATTTATTTATTTATTATGTACACAGAGTTCTGGCTGAATGCCAGAAGAGGGCACCAGATCTCATTACAGATGGTCATGAGCCACCATGTGGTTGCTGGGAATTGAACTCAGGACCTCTGGAACAGCAGCCAGTGCCCTTAACCTCTGAGTCATCTCTCCAGCCCCTACACTAGCTGTCTTTAGAGTGTTTTTAGGAAGCTGAAACCTTTCCATCCCATGCCACTGGCTGGGACCAAGTCCTTGATCCCACTGTTTTAGTGGAAGCTACAAAGTGTTCTATGGTCATGCCCCCTGATACCCTGTGAGATAAAAACTGGGAGATTTTGTCATTGACACTAGCAGCAGCAACAGAACCTTAAAAGGAAGGCAATAAAATGTCCTGCTCTAGGTATTTGTTCACTTGGTGTTTTGTCTTTCTGTCCACTGTCATTTTCCCCAGACCATGTTTTTGTTTCCTATCCCATAGCTTCCAGGTCATGACTGTACAAGTTCGCATTGTCAAGTTGATGGTATATTAATATCTGTCTGTAGAAAACAACTAAGACATCTAGTTACTAAGGCAGAGTGATGTTTAACTCAAATAGGTACTTTAGAATTCACACAGCATAAAAGAGCTGGAAGTTCTGAAGTTACAGGGGTACACCTGATAGAGCAGCACAGGAAAGAGAGGTTAACAGAGGCCCGGCCACAGCTTGTGTCCTGTAAATTCCGTTTGCTTTGCATCCTGTCTACCTTCTGTGAGGTCCTTCACACTATTGTGCCACCTACAGAAACTTCACCCCATTAAATCCTGGGGGAGTCCACATGGCCCATTAACCAAAACCTACGGTCTTCTTTACTTGGAGAATACTGGGTGGATGAAGACAAGGATTGGACCCTGAGGGTTCAGGCTTACTCACAGATTCAAGGTCACTTGTGGAGAGTTATAGGGATGGGACATGAGGACTTGTCATATAATTAGTTCCCAAACTTTGGGACAGGTGTCTCTTCTCTCTGGTATTGACTTCATGAGTGCATTAAGTGAGAAGGCTGGACTTGATACTGCCAATTTCATACTCCAGTGGACACCATTTTCATTGTGTTTGACTCATCACTCAGCTATTCCAGGCACACAGAATGCAAAAAAAAAAGACAATATCTCCAGGATCAGCTAACAAAATGAGCCTAGGTAATACCTAAATCTTTTTCAGTTTGGAATATTCATATTTGCTGGGGCTACATAATTGCCTATCACCTTCCTTGGTCTACTGGCTCCAGCTTTATTTTCTTCATCTGAAAAAATTTTACCATAGACTGAATAGAGCTGAGACACCTTTGGATCCCTCAGAAGTGCTGTAATATGTGAATAGTGCTTCATTATGCTCAGTTCTAACTTATTTGCAGCTTGTTTTAGTCTGGTTTTGCAAACTCATCTTTTAGTTAATTTAACACATATTTTCGTTGACTCGGGATAGAGTGCTCACCTGTAACACAAGGTAATAATATCTGTGAAATCCACCAACTCGAGTTTGGAATGTATTGTTCATTTTTCTCCAATATGTTTTCTGTTAACTTTATAAATTAAACTTTTGCTATGCAAGAAATCGTTCATGTTTAGAGAGAAAATGCTGTAACTTTTGTTTCATTGAGTAAAACAGCAGGGGTTTATGCTTTTGGTGGGGCCGTGGTTTAAGACCAAGATGAAGAATTTTACTAACCATGTGCTGTACATTATCATTATGATCCTAACTTAGAGCAGATGATTCATGGTTTCCTTAGCAATAAGTAAATGTATAAGCATGCTTTATTATTGTTTTAAAATTTAACACACAGTTTATCCTTTTTTTAATGAAACACATAATACTTATAATGGGGCACAGTAAACAGGTATAAATTGTGAACTATTCAATTTGAGGGTCATGTTTAAAGATTACATTTGTTAGACTATTTCTTTAGTTCACTCACATGTTGGCTCAACATCAGTACTCTCAGGAATCAGGGAGCAGACAGATGCAGAATGAAGTATTTGCCAAAGCTTAGGAGGGGATGTAGCATGTTCTAGGTTCCTGTATCATTTCATGAGGGTAAAGAAGATGGGCTCTTCATATTCCAGAGGCATGAACAAAACACTGCTGAAAAATTTTAGTTAATAGAAAACTGTAAACTCAACAAGTTTCAAGATTGAATGTGTCTATTAGAATATTACATTTTCAATAATTACCTTCTATACTCCTTGTGTTCAATGCTCAAGGCAGGGTGATTTGATAAATTAATTTGCTACTTGCTTGTAATATCTGGGCTGGCAAGGAGAAACTCAATATAAAGGGCATACCTTATGCTACAGTATTTACTGTCCCTGGTCTGTGATGAGTATACACTCCTGTGTTCTGACCACATGGGTTTGGTGATGAAAATATTCTCAGTCCCAAGATTCTTAAGTGGAGATGACAGTGTGTCACTGTGAAGCTTCACTATGGTCTCTTCCTGCTGACTGAAGTCTGGCATGTCTCAGACATGCTTCTTAGTCTGGGTCCAAGAACAAAGATGACTTGGAGGAAAACTTCAGATAATCTGCACAGGATAGGTGACCTGAGGCTTTGTTGTGGATGTCACAGGTCTGAGCATGCTGACTCCTGCAGAGTAAACAAGCCTAAGTTTAGAGACACCCTGGGAAATGTGGGGAAATATTTGATATGTTCCATATTGGTGTGGGTTAAAGGATTGATAAGTGGAAATGCAATGAAATTGTATTAGCAAGGAGGAGTTACGGTGTAAACTTACAGCAGGCCCCTCTTGCTCAAGCACTGGAATACAGGTGCGTAAACAGAAGACTTCACAGTAGCTGCAGCAGTATTGAAATGTTAAAGATATTGTAAGCCAATCTAACGAAATAATAAAGTGGGACTAATTATTATGAAGACGCTTCTTTGTGTGTGTGTGTGTGTGTCTGCATATGAATATGCAGTGTATGTGCACATGTGTGTGTGTATGTAAATGTATTCCTGGAGTCAGAGGAAGATGTCAGGGTGTCCCTTATTCCCTTGAGTAGTGTTTTTCCACTGAACCCAAAGCTAGGTTGGTAGTCAAGGAGCCCCAGAATTCCTATCTGTGCCTGCCTGCAGTGCTGGGATTATAGGACATGTGGCTGGGCTGTGACTGGATATTTATGGTACTGAGGACTTGAACTCTGGTCCTTGTGCTTGCACAGCAAATTCTTTTTTCTGAACCATCTTCCCAGCCTCTATGATATTACTTCAGTGAGTGACTCGAGCTGTGCTACCTTTTCTGCACTCAGGGCAACTGGTCCTTAGGGAACAAACTTCCCGAGGGAAGAGCTATGATTCTAGATATTGAGAGAAGCTGCATGCATTGAGTTGCTGTCTCCCTTCCAGAAACTCAAAGGCACGTGGTGAAAGTGAGAACTTGAGAAGTCCTGCACCACTGTCCTGTTTTACTTTTTATCTCAGGATTTCTGCACTTCATTTGAACGTGGTGTAGGAAGTCATGGTAGGGAAGCCTTTGGAACACTAGTAAGACGCACTGTACTCTTCTTCACCAAGCTTACCTGAGCAGGAAATGATGCACACAAGTTCTACAGGGGATGCCAGGGAGGGGAGGTGCAGGAGGAGGAGGGAATCGCCAGTTTCACCATTACTGTTGGAACGTTG
The DNA here is from genome assembly GCA_028555095.1 of Dicrostonyx torquatus. Lineage (NCBI taxonomy): Eukaryota > Metazoa > Chordata > Mammalia > Rodentia > Cricetidae > Dicrostonyx > Dicrostonyx torquatus. Next base: position 363,021 of record JAQHUG010000414.1, read on the forward strand.
TTGTTGCATGCTAGACATATATGTTATAGTTAGGACCAACAGCAAGTGCATTCCTTTAGACTGCTGTGCAGGAGCTGCATTTGTCCTCACGGTTTCCTTTGCTGTCACTTCTGTTTCTTCCTAGCCTGTGCATTCACAATTCTTAGTTTCCCACAGGCTGTTGTGACTAACCTCCTTTCCAAAATCTTCGGTGGATTCTGTCTGCTTCTAGATAATGCCCATGCAGTGTACAGGCATGTAAGAATTATGTATTATTGTTATATACATTCATGTGTATGATTTGTATATGGGGGCTTTATCACACGGTCGTTGAATCTTCCTTTAACTACTCATTCATTTAACAAGTGCTCACTTAAGTTCTCTCTTTGTCTAGTGTGACGCTCAGCAGTGGGTTTTGGAGTGGAAATAATTTGGAGTTCTCTTGTTAGGTCAGTTTACTTCTTTGGTTAATTTCAGTCTTGGCTCAAGCCAGATTTGAAGGATGATGATTCAGAGTTTTCTACCCTTTGTCTACAGGTATTCTACAGGTCATGTTTCAGAGAGTGTATTGGGACACTCACATCAGGATTCTGGAGCAAGCTTGTGCAAAGAGACTTTTGTCTGTTGTCTTAGAGTTTCTATTGCTGCATTGAAACACTCTGACTTGAAACAAGTTGGGGAGAAAAGGGTTTATTTGGCTTACACTTTCGTATTGCTGTTCATCACTGAAAGAAATCAGGAGAGGAACTCAGACAGGGCAGGATGATGGAGGCAGGGGCTAATACAGATGCCATGGAGGGGAGCTACTTAATGGATGTTTTTTCATGGTTTGCTCAGCCTGCTTTCTATAGAATTCAGGACCACTAGCCCAGGGATGACACTATCCATAATAGTTTTGGCCTTCTCCTGTTGATCACTAATTGAGAAAATGCCTTACAGCTGAATCTCATGGAGGTATTTCCTCGACTGAGGCTCCATCCTCTCTAATGACTCTAGCTTGTGTCCAGTTGACATACAAAACCAGTCAGTAAACCTGTAGAATTTCCTATATGCCAGTTCCGCAGGAGAATTTTAAAAATAGTTTTCTCACAATTGCTCTGGCTGATGGCTGAGAGGATTTTTTTTTGCATAACACTTATTTGGTCTCCTCCTCCTCTCTCTGATCTCATCATACCTTTACTTGGCTACAGAGTGATGACTCAGCAGAAAAAGTGAAAACTGCACAAACCTGACAATCTCGGCTTGATCCTTAGAACCCACATTAAAGAAAGAAAAGCTTGATGACTTAAGATGGCATCTGTATTGCCAGCACTCTTCCAGTGAGATGAGCAGCAGAAAGGAGAATGATCTAGAAGTTCCCGGGCCAGCTAGCTTGGAGTAGGTAGCACAGCAGAAATAAGAGAGACCCTGCCTCAACAAGGCAGAAAGCAGAAGCCAACTCCAAATAGTTCTAAAAAGTTCACATTCAAATACACCACACACACACCAAAAATAGATGATAGATACATAGATGATAGATGGGTAGATAGATGGATAGACAGACAGACAGACAATGATAGAAAAGATATGTTGCTGCGAGTATAATGAATGTCTTCTGAGTCTTTCTTTGGAAAGACTCTGCAGTTGCACTTATTATGACTGACACGAGTGTACACTCCTCAGCGATAGCTAAGCACTTCAGAAAGTACTCTGGACTCCACTGTTCTGCTTTCCAAAGTTTCCTCTCTTTCTTAGTCATGAAAACTAATCTCTTTCTGCCATTATTCACTTCACAGGATCACTGCCCTCAACTAGCCCATTTAGTCCCCCACGATTCTGGGTGTTGCTGCATGGTTTACACTGGTTCGGGACTGTACCTGGATACAAGGTCCACACCAGGTGTGCAACTCTGCAGTATGTGTTAGGCTGGCCTGATGTGGGAGTGTTCTTCTGTGTTTTGTATTACTCTTATTGGTTGAATAAAGAGCTGCCTGGCTTATAAGAT
>JAQHUG010000414.1:365189-381883 GCA_028555095.1 Dicrostonyx torquatus
GCTGGGGAACATACAACTTGCACACACCTCTCCCCCATAATTTACAACAGCTGGCCAGAGTCACATGCATCACCTCTTCAGCCTCTCCCATGCAGCTAAGGTAGACTTGGGCAGCACTGATGTAGGAACTGTTTCTTAAGGTTGTTGTGTCTTTAGATGAAGCAGAAAAGCGTTCAGTGAACTGCACACTGTCTGGTTCCGGAGCAATGGAGGATGATTTAATTACTGTGTATCCGCAGCAGAGATCAAAGGAGAATTAAGCTCCTATTAAGACTACAAAAATACTAATTGTGTTCAGTTTAGCATAAAATCAAATTTGAAAATGGTCTGAGTACTTTTTAAAATTTAGAACCACTAATTTTTTGGTTTTAAAAATTTTTTCTTTAATTGTTGAAATCATAATTATAATTACAACACAGTCTCACAGCCAACTCCCTGATCTTTTTCCTCTCACAAATTTTCCATCCTTAGTCGTCAGGGAAATGCAAATCAAAATTACCTTGAGATTTCAACAGTCAGAATGGCCAGAACCAATAAAACAAATGCTATCTCATGCTGGTAAAGATTTGGAGTAAGGGGACACTCATCAATTGCTAGCAGGAGTGCAAACTTGCACAGCCACTATGGAAATCAGTGTGGCGGTTTGTCAGGAATTTAGGAATAGATCTACCTCAAGATCTTCCTACTACAGAGACACTTGCTTAGCCATATTTCTTGCTGCTTTGTTCATGACAGCCAGAAACTGGGAAAGGCCTAGATGCACATATACAGATGAATAGATAAATGAAATGTGGCACACTTATACAATGGAATATTATTCAGCTGTTAAAAAATTAAATCATGAAATTCTCTTTCTGCCATTATATATGGAACTAGAAGAAAAAATTCATTCTGAGTAAGGTAACTCACACCCTCAAAGACAAATATGGTATATATTTGTTTATATCTAGATATTAGTTGTTAAATTTTATAACAAAACTATAATTCAAGTAACCATAGAGATTAGGCATAGTGTAAGGGACAAGTAAGGGGAGAGGAGGCTATCCATAGAAAGGAGAAACACAATTGATAGATACGGATGTGTGTGTGTGTGAGTGTGTGTGTGTATGTGTATGTTTCTGTCTATCTGCCTGTGTGACTGGATTTGGAGAATCAAATGTGGAGAGACAGTAAAGAGGGGAGTTAGGGAGGAAATACTGAAAAGAGCAACTAAAATTAAGGACAATTTGAGGGGTGATATGAAAACCTAATACAGCATATGCTTCCTAAAATATATACATATTTTTTGAAATTTCATTTAAATTATACAAATTTAAATGAAATTGCCAAGTAGCAAAGGAGACAGATTATTAAGGACTTTTGTGGTCCAACCCCAAGCTTCTCTTCAGGGCTCAGATTGGACACTCAGATAAGAAAGGAACTTTTTCTTAAGGTATCAGAGAGCAAATGAATTCTTTCACTTGTGTGCTGTTTCTAACAAGTCTCTATTCTTCTGCTTCTATTTTAATTCTCCTGCCCTAATTCTAATTTATCCTAACTTCTTCTCCTCTACCCTAAAAGTCCTCTCCTTACACTAGGCTTGAAGCAAAGAAAAGTTACAAGAGTTTCCTCTCATTGGTCAAAAGCACATTCTTAGGGTAAGTGAATAAGGAGCTGAGCCATTTACCACAACAACATAAGGGTTTCGAGGTGACAGAAATAAGACTGTGATAAGAGTCCTATGGCACAGTGTCTATGGGTCTCTTATCAACTAGACTTGGTAAGAGAAGAGTTAGTCTGCTTTTTTAGGGTGCATTTTGTAGTGATCTTGGTTAGACATCTGTGACTCTGACCTTGTGCATAGCTGTAAAGTTTTAAACTCATGATCTACTTACAAAAAGCCTTTAGTCTAGTTTGAACTTGTTCTGAGGTAAAAGTGAGCTAATTGTGTGCAGTTAGTCTGAGCAAAAAGGAGCAAATCAGGCTTTTAAGTGTCTACAGTTCTCATAGAACAAATAGATCTAGCTATAAAACATGTCCTAGTATATTCTCTATATATCAAAATTATACAGCCAAATGAAAAGTCATCTTCCAGACCATCCATAGATATATCTGCCCATAAGACTGAGATGTTGTCATACAATGACATATACACATCCCATGAGATTACATACTGCAGTGCAGGTATTGTGGAGACATTAAGCTGCTTTAGCAAATGTGAACAACAGTCACATTTCTAGAGTCAATGGTCCTGAAGCCTTGCCAGACAGGATTAACCTCCATCATAGAATCACTCCTCTGGTGGGTTGACATCTGAACTTTAATAGCCACCTGCTGTAATTTTTCACAGCCTCTGACAACAGATCTCCAAATGGATATCTCGTCACCAAATGAAGCTTTTAGTGTCAGGAATGGATTACATGTAATCAAATTCTTGGTCAAAATAGCCCCAATGGGAACCCCAAAACAAACTAAGCTTTTGCCAACTAATTAGTTGCTCTTCAGAAACTGACAGTAAGGGTTTACTGCCGAAGACAACACTTAGACAACTCTTTGTGCAAGGAGAAGTTGCATTGGTGTTTACCTAGAGCCTTTACCCTGCTGGCTAGTGTTCATGGTACTGGAACGTACTTTACATGCTACCAGAGGAGAAAGGTAACCACTGACCCAGCTATAAACTCTTCTAACTACTGTGGTGATTTGCCTGCAAAACTGAGCCAGTATAATAGTCACACAAAGCTTGTGGGAGTAACTAACCAATATCTGATTGGACTTTAGGTCAACTTCATGAGATGGAACCTTATGTGGGAGTGTTCTCCTGTATTTTGTATTATTCTCATTGGTTGAATAAAGAAGCTGCCTGGCTTGTAAGATAGGTCAGCCCTTAGGTGGGTGGAGTAGACAGAACGGAAGTTCTGGGAAGAGAGAAGGAAGTGGGCAGTCGCCATGAGGCTCCCGCCGCAGATGGATGCAGGTTAGACTTTTCCAGTAAGTCTTTTATAATGGGTTAGTTTATGATGTGAGGGCTAGCCAAGAAGAGGCTGGTGATGATGGGCCAGGCAGAATTTAAATGAATCCAGTTTGTGTGTGATTTGTGTATTCTGGGTATAGCCATGTGGACGTGCGACCATGTGGCCAGGAGCCGGGCAGGACACAGCCCTCTGCTCCCGCCCTTTACAACAGGAACCCATACCTAACACAGCTTGGGTGGCCAAGAACATGAGACCAGATAGACCAGGGACCTTGAAGAAAAACAAATACTATTTTTTTAAGGATTACAGCCTTAAAATGACTCCTAATGACATTCTGGTGTACCCATAGATCAGAGTATAGATAGATTGCTCAGCTATCATCAGAAATGGGTACAAATACAGTAGCTGCAGACCTACAGCCTGACAATGTGCAGAGAGATAACTTGGAATGCTCAGTCCTAAATGGGATGTCTCTGTCCAATCCCCACCCCAAGGTTCAGGAAACCATGTAGACAAGGATCCAGAAAGATTGTAAGATCCAAGGAGAATGGAGAACACCAAATAAAAGCCAAAACAAAAACACCAAAAAACCAAGGTCTTCTAAACACAACAGGCCCAACACCCACCCATAGAACACACAGAAACTGCAGCATGCTGAGGTCTACACTCCTCTATGCCAGATGGGATTGCAGGGATGAGAGGAGATTTGGACACATTCCCTCGTCTCTTACCCAGAATCTATCTCTAATCGTTAACTACTTTCAAATGAAATATTAGTTCTATTCAACAGAGCCTCCCTGAGGATACAAACCAATCTTTAAAGGCAGGTCCCATGTCCAGTGCTAGATGGCCAGAGCAAAACAAAATGGCAAAAAAGGAAGAAAATCTTTTACTTTTAATAATGCTGGTTTATAATATACCAAAACATGTGAGAAAAGATTTCAAATTATTAAATGCAATCTTCTTATATATTCTTTTAATCAATATTGAACAATTTAAATATATATGTGGCATGGTATGAAAAACAGTATTGTGATGTTGCTCTTAATTTGATGGTTATAAAATATTTAGGTGCCTTCTGTTACCCTTTCTTGTTCATTGCTTGTATTCTTTAATATTGGATGAAGTTTGAACTTACCCCTCTACAGAAATTTGGTAATTTTTCCTACAGAAGGGTGAAGAAAGATATTGAACAATGTTAGAATGCAAACACAGTTGGTGGTACCGTCTGTTTTTAAGGTTCTGATGAGCATTCCAGATTTCTTATCCCATTGATCATTTGAGCATAGAAAGACCTGGTACAGTTCCTGGCCAAGGTCAGAATGTCTCCACATCTCTGTCATCATTGTCACAGGGAAGAAACACACTGGCTACTCAGTTATTCCTTTCCCTTCCCTCCCCTCCTCTCTTTTTCCCTCTATTCTTCTCCTGCTGATGATCTCTTCATATCTCCTCCCTTTTCCTCAAAACTCTTAAATTTGTCAGTGTAAGAGAAATCTATTAGTTAACAATACTTGATTAATACCAAGGTATTTGTTTTTAGTAATTTCAGTCGCCATACTTTCTATGTTCTCATAGATCCCAGCGTTTCTTAATTGGATAACCTGAATTGGCTCTTGTTGTTTTTGTTTTCTTCTATTTCTTAGCTTTTAAATAAAAAAATACTAACACCCAGGAAAGAGTGACAGTTGTATTCAGGACATCATCACTGGGCTGACAAAATAAGCCATTTTATATGTTTGGCAATCTGATGTTATACCAGGACACAAATGGAAATTTTACATTAGTTTTTTTATTTCATGCTTTTGAGACTCTCTTGGTAAGCAACTCAAAAGGGAATGACTTTAATTATGTACTTTGTATACCTACCAACCTTGGCGATGGTGTGAGAATCTTAATTGCTTAGGAGCTACAATATGATCCGTGGCCTCATTAGAGAGACACGGCAGCAGTGCTAGTACCTTTCAATGCTGATCACTTTAGATGGAACATTTGCTGCTGCTTCTGGGAGATATTTACTCTTTGAGAATCTGCGGTAAACAGCACCACAGCACAGTTAAGCCACTCTTTTTAAAAACCTCAAAAGCACCCCTTAGATGCTTCGGAACCAAGAGTGGAAAAGCATGTAGGTGAGGAGAAACATTTCCTATAGAACAGAATGAGACAAAACATGTCCTGGAAAATCATGTCTCTTGATTCATTGACTTATTCTGATTTCTGTACCCCACAGGACTTCCGTGCTCTGTCCTGTCCTTCAGAAGTTTGCACTTTGTTGGAGGAGCTACACATGTAATAAATTAAATGCAATGTTTGTCAGAATTTCTATTGGAGGAGTTTTACAAAAGGTAACACATTTAAGAAGTAATGGACCTCTGTTGCCCTTGGGGATTAGCAAAGGTGTCATACTGAAGGTGAGTGGTATATTAGGGCTGGAGAGAAGGCTCAGAAGTTAAAGGAACTTGTTGCTTTTGCAACAAATTTGATTCTAAGCACCTACATGGGGTTGTTTACAACTTCTTTATTACAGATCCAGGGAATCTGATGCCCTTTTCTGGCTTCTTCGGTCCCTAAATACATGTCCATATTTGTGCACACAGAAACACATGCAAACACACACCACATAAATAATAAAGTCTTTAAAAGTAGAAGGTGGGTAGAACATTACGTGTTACTATTATTTTATAATTTGAAGGAGAGTAAGTGTACACTCTAGCTATGCTTTGATAAGGCTCCCTGGAGGAGCTGATGGATATCTGCAGGGTGCCTTTCCTAGAGTTAGTTTTCATACCTATGACAAAACATCTGAACAACTGACTTCATGGAAGATACATTATTTTGGCTCCTGTGTTTACAGGTCTCAATCTGTGCTCACTGACATCCATTTTTCCTGGTTGTGGTGAGGCAGCATACCATGCTGGGAACATGTGACAGTTCCAAGCTGTTCACTTATGGTGACAGGAAGCAAAGGCAGTAAGGGCAAACTACACAGGTTAGCTTGGCAACCTTTCTCTCTCTGTTTTTCTTTTAATTTAAGAATCTTTGCAATTTTTCCCAATAAGAACTTTTGTCTGAGAGCCTGCTTTTGAGACAGCACAGACTAAGAAATACTCTTTTGGAAAGAGGTAGGGTGGTCACTTTGGAAAGTGGGATGGCAGGACGAGTTGCACGTGTTGTGGGGTAAGTGTAGTGTCCGTTTGGGTACTGGCTGTTAAGGACCTTGTGCAACCACACTGAACAGTTTGAGCTCTACCGTATAGCAAACCTGGAGCCAAAGGAGCAACATGATTGGATCTGAGTTTGTAAAGGGTATTTGACCAATAAGATGAAGGCTGGACTGCAGAACTGCTAAACTGGAGGTGTTAGAGGAAGTAGCAGATGGAGGCTAGAGGGAAGAGGCAGAAAGGAAAGCAGTTAAGGAAATAGAATTGGCAGGAATGAGAAATTATAGGATGTGGCTATTGAATTAGAAAATGCTGAAGGATAACTATTAACTTCTGCCTCTGGGATGACAGTGCTATTACCACAGGTTGGTTTCTATTAAGTCCTCTGTCGAAACCACATATTCCAACTTTGACTACATCGGTATGTAGGGTATGCAGGTAGCTAGGCAGACAATGTGGTATCAGCATGGTTGGGGTATAAATACAGATATGGAGGCCATAAGTCCAAGTTAGACCAGAGAGTTTACTCAGTTATTGTAGATAAGGCAGGCAAGCATAAGGCACTGTAAGATGGGTGGAAGTAGAGACTCAGCATTAGACTCGAAAGGAGCCAGGAAGGACATTCTTACAGAGCCCAGGATAGAGCTTTAGGGATAGAGTGGGGTCTGGTTCTTATGCCAGGTTCTCATGAATTGCTGTAACATTGCTCCCCAAACTGCATTTTGAAGTTCCCTAGGCCAAGTATCCACATCTTGCTAAGCAGTCACTAATCCTCTTGGAGAATTACAGAAAGCCTTTACAGGACATAGGAACTATGCATGTTTTCCTCCTGAAACAGAAACAGAGAGGGGACGATTTAAATCCAGTCTCAAGCTGGACCCAGAGATGACTTGATGCTTTCTTATATTTTTTTTGAGATTTATTTTTATATGTAAGTGTGTGTGTGTGTGTGTGTGTGTGTATGTGTGTGTGTGTGTGTGTAAATGCAGTGCCTGCAAAAACCAGAGGTGTCAGCTCACCTGGAGCCAGAGCGACAGGCAGTTTTGAGCCACCAGATGTAGATGATAGGATTTTAACTCTGGGTTGTCTCTAGACCTTTCTTTTTTAAAATTATGGCATGTTGCTGGAATTATTTGTTTCAGGCTTTGGGCTTTAAAGCTTTTTCCCCCCCAGTTGACTTATGAAGTAATGGGTTTCATCATGGAAATTTTATGCAAGTGCTTGCTTTATTTTATTTTTTGAGGTTGGGTTTATATAAGCTAGCCTCAAGTTTACAATGCAGCTGTGAGACTGGCTGTCAACTCCCTCTCTTCTAGCTTCTATTTCCCAAGTGATGGAATGACAGGTATGTGCCACTCACACGGACTTTTGTCTGAAAAGAGTCTCCCTCAGGAGTATACCTGGAGAGGTCGAGGGGCTTCATGGTTGGTGTTGGTCTTGTCAGGGTTGACCTTGTCAGCGTTCAGTCTGCAGTGTGTGTGCTCTGGCAGAAGATTCTTTGAGAAACCCAGGAGACCTACCTGTTAGATGAACATGAAAGGGAGAGGAAAAAGGAAAACCCACAATTATGATCGTATCGGTATTATTGAAGGGTTTCCTCTTTAGAGTCCAAGCATATTCACAAAATCAAATACCCACTCTTCTTGCTGCAGTCAGCTAAGTATCGAAATGCAGGGTCTAAAATCTGCAGTGTTTGAAATTTTATCACTTGTTTCTTATACAATGCATTACAAAAATATTTGTTTATCCTTCTTTCAGGTGTTTAAGTGTTTTGCCTATAAATGATGTCTGTAAATGTACCACAGGCAGGTACTGGCCAGGAGAGGGCTTGGGTCACCCTGGAACTAGACTCGCAGATGGTTGTGAGTCCTATGTGGGTACTGAGACTTGAATCTCATCTTCTGTAAGAGCAGCAAGCATGTTTAACCGCTGAGCCATCATCTCTCTTTTGCCCCCAACTACTGGGCAAGCAACCTCTTAAGGAAGGCAGGATGTGTGTGGTTTAGAGCTTAAGAAAGGGTATAGCCCAGCATGCCGAGGAAGGTTTGGTGGCAGTGGTTGGTTACATTGCAGTCAGCAAAGAGGAAATGAGTTAGCCTAGCAAACAATACTCACCTTCTTCAGAGTGGTTCCACCTCCTAAGAGTTCTATAAGCTTTCAAAAAAACCAGTATCCAATGCAAGTGCCTCCCGAGAACCTTCACATTTAGACTACAACAAATGCTTCCTTCTACGTTTGCTCTAGCTTCAAGGAGACTTAGTGGTCTAGTGGGATTGGACAGCCACTTATCAGCAAAATGACCGGGAACAGAAAAAAAGAAATCAATGTTCATGCATTGGTCCTGGAAGATCAGTGGATGACTATGTTGTACCAGCTACTGCCACATTCACAGGGCAGGTTGTGTGTGAAAATTAGCTTAACTAACTGAAGGGAATCAATTTAGAAGCTCTTCCTAGAGCCTTGTATGAAGTGGCCAATGGAGGCATTTAATGAAGCAGATGGGCTCTTGGAATGTGGCAAGTGGCATCTGGTGAAGAGAGTCTGCTTTCTCTGACTTGGAGTCGTTTAAATTTTAAATTGGGGTGGCGGAGGAGAAAATGTGCAGGTCTTTGGGATTTCAGAGACTACTGTTGGCTTTCCCTCCAATGAGCAGATGTTTTCCTTGGTGGTGTTCCGGCACAGACCCCTAGTAGTGAGATTAACAGCTCTGGCTTTTAAGGCGGTCATTATCAGCACCAAGGTGGCTTTCAGATGGGCAGTAACGTTTAGTCACAGTATGAGGAAATACATCAGTAGCTGGGGAAAGAAGTCACATTGACTTGTTTAGGTATTTGCAACAATAACAACAAAAATCACAGAAGTAATTTCCAGCCATTGAAAGCCTGCTATGTTTTCCAGATTGGAGTTGGCTCAGAAACTTGGACAGCAGAAAAGCTCACTTTGATATTGGAGTATAAGAAGAAAATCCGCCATTAGAGAGAGCATGCCGTGGACTGTTTCCTGGGATGTGGTTGTGGTCCTTTTTGGCAGCTGGAGGGGAAAAACATTACACATCATTCCTGCCAGTTCCTTACTCTTTCCAGGGAGAAAACCAGAAGCAGCAGACAACTGTCAGAGATAGCCTACTGCCGAGATGCAGAAGACACCTGGCAGAGTCCACGATCTTTGAGTATAGACTCATAAGATGCTCAACTGATGAGCTTCTAGTCATTAATTCTCTCCACAAACATTGCATTTACAAGTAAGAGCACCAAGCATTATTTTGTAACTCAAATTACTTTCTGAGAATTGTTCCAGAAAGCAGAAGCATTTGATATGACTTTGGCTCACAAGGCTGGGGAAGTGTTATATTTATAGGAGCTAGCAATGGTGGGGCTGGAGAAGGCCCATATAGACAATTGTCAGTGTCTAGGAAGTTAGAAACCCTCTGTGTACTCATTTTATCCTGTGTATTTCCTTGTGCATACAAAGATTGGTTTTGCTCAGTAAGCATTTAGGACACTCTCACTGTATCCGATACTTTTCTGCTGCCTTGCTAAAACACCATAACTAAGAGCAATTTATAGAAGGGAAAGTGTTTCCAGAAGGATGGTTTCATTGTGGCAAGGAAGCATGGCAGCAAGGCTCTTGTTTGTTGGCTGGAACAGGAGAGCGAGAGCTCACATCCTCAATTGAAAGCACAAAGCAGAGAGAACAAACTAGGGGTTGGACAAGGATGGATACTCCCAAAGCCCACCTCAGTGGCATACTGTCTCTAGCAAGGCCATACCTCCTAAAATCCCACAAAACAACACAAAACCAGGACTAAATATTAAAATGGCTGAACCTTTAGGAGATATTTTCTTTCAAACCACCATACGCACTGAATATTTATTTGCACAAAAGCGGAAACCATGCTCTTCCTTAGCATGGTTTCCAGCGTTGTCTACAGTGGTGATTTGTTCATTAGTCAATGCTTGGTTCTGGTTGACCTTTGTTTGCTTTCTGTATGAAGTTACGTTATAGCCAAAAGAAAGTTAGAGTCTTCCAGGGAAATCTAGTCTGTATTAGAATCTAGGTTAATAATATGAGGTTCACCTACTAGGTTATGTTTGTGCATTAGGTATGAGTCACTACCATGAAGAACCAGAGGAGGTTACAAGCAGCCACTTTCATGCGTAACATCTTCCCTTGGGGAGAAGTGCAAGAAGCATCTCACTGTAACTCCCTGTGCTTTTGTCTTGTTTGATTTTTCATTGCCAAGGGCATACACACATCAATACACAAACTACCCAAGGATGTGGGTGATGTCTGTGTTTTAGCTCAGACGTTCTTTGTAGGAAACGTTCTTGTTTGTTTTTCATCTATTTACCTTGAGGATATATATTCCATCAAATATTCTGCAGGGAAACAGAAAAATTTACTCTGAAATCTGAATGCCAAATATTTAATATTTGAGCTATGTGTATACTCTCATAGGAAAAAAGGTTTTCAAATTTTATGTGGCTTAAGATGTATAAATACATATAAGATATGAATATGCAAAATAATGTATAAAACATAAAGTAAAATATGTAAATACATAAAAATTTATATGTAGAAAGGTAAAATATATTCACTTGAAGATAAATTAGTTAAACCAATCTAAAATGTTTCTGAAATACTGGGGAAAACTGATTTTTAAAACTTTTCCACACTGTGGTCGCTACCCCTGGAGACTCTTTTAGTTATTTCCTAGCATTTTAAGATGAAAGAATTTTAGATATTCATATTTGAATACTGTCCTTAGGTCTTTCTTCTGGTAGGTGGAAAATACAAAATTGGGTAAGTGATATTGTAGTGTGAAAAGCTGATTTTTCTTTGCTTTGGAATATGAAATAGCATCATGAAATTGTTATTTTACTGAGATGGCTAATATTTATAGAGCATAATCTTCCTCATCTCTAACATGAAAAGATGATTAAGGCTAAAATTGTCAGTGGATTGGAAAAGGCATTCAAGTATTTATTCAAGTGACTGGACTTATGTCTCATTTCTTCAATGGGTCAATGATTATATTAGCTATTTTTCTGTTGCTGTGATTAAAACCATGGCTAAAACCAATTTAGGGAGCAAAGTATTTACTGCAGCTTATAGTTCGAGAAGCAGAGCCCTCAGTGGTTGGGAAGGCGTGGAAAATCAAGGAAAGCACAGTGTCAGGAGCAGTGCATTGGCTGATCACATTTTCATCCATACACAGGAAGCAGAAAGAAAACAGGAAATGAGGCCAAGCCATTCACACTCCTAGTGACATCATTTCTCCAGCAAGACTTCTCTTGCTAAAGGTTCCATAACCTCACTAACAACAACAACAGCTGGGGACTAAAGGTTCAAATACATGAATCTTTGGAGGACATTTCTCATCCAAACAACCACAATGATATTTTTTAATTATTAGATTCCAGATTTCTCTGTGTTCCTCCCCCCCACTCCTTATGTAAGAGGGAACAGTGAGGGGGTGGCACAAATTCAAGTACCATTATTGGACTATTGAACTACAGTGGTATTTATCAAGCAATGAAGTGATGGTTACTATCTTGAGCCATTAGGCTGAGTTTTCCACCTGGGAACATTTTATATTTATGATAGTTAATATTCATAACTTCACAATGCCAATCTAGAGTAACCTAGGAGACAATCCTCTGGAAATATCTGAGAGTTTATAGATTAGGGTACTGGAGACAGGAAGATGCTCTTTAAATGTCTGGGCTGGAATTCTTTGCCTAACGAAAAGAAGAAAATGCACTGAGTAGAGCCTCATTCGTCTCTACTTCCTGCCAGTGGGTGCATGTGACCAGCAGCTTCACACACCTACAACCATGGTTTCCCACCATGGGGGGCGATAGCCTCATACTGTGAGCTAAAAAACCCTTCCTTCCTCCTTTGTCAGGTGTTTGTCATGACAACAAGAACAGAAATTACTACAAGAGTGCTCTCCTCGGGAATGGTGCTTGCTTGAAGATTGTCTGTCAGACACATGCTTGGGTTTCTAGTTGAGTCATCTTCTGTCCTTTATCTTTTACCCTGGAAGGCTTTTCATCTTTGGGTTTCTAAGTTATAGATGAAAGGATTGAGAATTAGGGAAGAGCGAACCAGACCAGTATGGGGGTAATTTAACTTCTAAGGTGACTTGAGACCAAAGGCTTCTTTATCATCCTATGAGGCCTTGCCCAATTGACAAAGAAAGTCCAATTTTGCTTGAAAAGAAATCTGATTTAAGTAAATGAAGTAATTTTACCTGGACTATTGTCTTTTTACTTCTGTAGAGATCTTGGGGCAGTGCTTTCAAGATAATTGAGGACTTGTGTTTTCAGGCAGTAAGAATGATTATAATTTTTCCTAAAAGGACAACCTTGACTCAGTCTGATTTGACAACAAATGTCTTTTGTCTTTAGAAACATACCCACTCTATAATTGCCACAGATATCAAGGTGTCAAAAGTGTCAAGCTACTGCTTACAGGAAAATACAAACATCTTATTAAAATGAAGTCTAGGGAATCTGCATGTGCCCTAATTGTATCATAAGGCAGTTAGCATATTGAGTAAGCAAACAGACACATGTTGATTGTCTGACATGTGATGCATTATGCTTTAACCTAGGGTGTTCTTGCTTAAGGCCCTGGGATCTTTGCTTGATGCAAAGATCATTTTTATAAGGTCGTTATGAACCTCCTGAATTTATACAAAATCTTTTATATGTGTATTAATTTGAAAGTGTGGGTCCTTAGCTTAGACAGAATTTCTACAGGAGTCAATGACCTATAAAGGGATTTCAGCTTGGAAAACTGCATTCTTTAAGGGCACTTGCCCTTGACTTTGTTTCTTTGGTGTCTTCTGGCACAATTAGTAAGGGGCTAGGTTGGAAGAAGAGATTCTAAGCAACATGGGAGCTATTATCTACAAGGCATTTATGAAATAGGGATTTCATGGAGAAAGGTAGACATAGTGGACAGGTCTCAGATAAGTTCCTGAGGATGTCTCCGTACTCCATCTACCTGCCCACAGCATAGTCAAGGCTGAAAACTATTAGTTAGGTGGGTACATTTATGTAGTTAAACAGTAAACATACTTGAGGTAGGCTGGACTGCTTTCTACAAAGAGATCTTATTAATACATATAGCAGGCACTGGAGCCTGTGCGAATGTCATAGTGATGGTTGCTTTGAACTGGATCTCAAAACTTGAGAAAATGTAAGAATTTTAAAACTTGAAAACTTGAGTAGAGATATTTGGATGATGGAAAGGAGTAAAAAAATATGTGTTCTCCAGTCACAAGAAAGGTATCCATGTAGGGAAATATGTGGTATAGGAATCAAGGGCAAGTAGATTAATGCTGAGCTTCAGACAAAGGGCTCTGCAATCAGTTCACCACTGTTGGCTGACAACACTTTTCACAGTTCATGTTGCTCTTGTCAAAAATCTCCTCCCTTTTGTTTCTATGAAGTGTGCTTTCTCTACATTTATTTATTTTTATTATTATATTTGTGTGTGTTCAGGCATGGACATGCATGTGTGTCACAAATCTCTTTCCTCTATATGGGATCTGAGGAATTGAACTCAGATCCTTAGCCTTGGAAGCAAGTGTTCTCCCCTACTGATTCCTCTCTCTATCCCCATTTAAGCCTTTTGATGACAATTCTTTTCTAATAATTACATTCAGTGCTATAAAGTCCTTGTGAGGGCTGCTCTTGGTGCGTTTTTCAAATCTCACTGTGTTATACTTAAAGATATTGAGTGTGACATGAAATACTTGTTGGTTTTTCACTGTGTTATTTACAGCTCAGGTTTATTCTCCAAATATTTTTTCCCCAAGTTATCTTACATTGATTGTTTTCCAAACAATGCCATTTGTTTGATCTAAGGGCACAGTGATTTCTACTCTCTTAAAATTATTAAAATGTGTCATGAGGTTCAGAATGTTGTCTCTTACTGTTTGTTCTATTAGTGATGTGGGATTCCCCTTTATAAGCTATGAATGTGCTTTATTACTTTACCATTGGTTATTAAAGGAACTGTTTTGGGTAATGACTTAGTAGAGTAAAGCCAGGTGGGAAATCTGAACAGAGATATAGAAAGATAGTAGGTGGAGTCAGGGTGACGCCATGTAGCAACCCATATCTTACCAGTATGCCACAGCCTACTTCACAGATTAATAGAAACAAATTAACTTAAGATGTGAGAGCTAGCTAGAACTATGCTAGAGTCACTGGCCAAACAGTGCTATAATTAATATAGTTTCTGTGTGATTATTTATGTCTCGGTGGCTGGGAAATGAATGAGCAGCCTCTGCCTACATGAGAAAATGTATATTCTACATGTGTATGACATGCTTTGCAAATGTCAGTTAGATCTGATAAGCTGATTATGCCTGCTAAGTTACAATTAAATTTTGTCCTTACTAATTTTCTGCCTGTTACATTTGTCTGTTTATCTTTCCAACTATCCATTTTAAATCTTCCCTGTGTATGTATATATATATTAATAGGGTATGAAATGCAAATGACACACACATATGCATATATATTATGTGTCTCAAATATAGAAAATGTTTATTATGTATATGTGTCTCATGTATTTTGATATTCTGTTGTTACATAAATTGACATTTGTTCTGGTTTTTGTTTGTGTTTTTTGATTTTTTTGGGGTCAATATTTTACAAGTTAGAGTCATCTGGAAAGAGTACTTTCAGTAGATAAAATTGTCTTCATCAGATTGGCCATTGGGCAAGTCTCTAGAACATTTTCTTGCTTAACTATTGATGTGTGGAGGGGGCAGCAGCTCACTCTGAGACATGCCACCCTTGGACAGGTGGGCCTGTGTGATATAAATAAGCAGACTGAGGAAGCCATGGGGATAAACCAGTAAGCAGCACCTCTCTACAATTGGTTCCTGTCTTCAGGTTCCTGTCCTAAGTTCTTCCCCTGACTTTCCTTTATGATAGACTACAACTGTAAGATGAAATAAACTCTTTCCTCCCCAAGCTGCTTTTGATTATGGTGTTCTATTAAAGTAATAGGAACCCAACTAAGACAACCTTAAAGACTGTTGTGTATCTTGGTGGTGTAGTCCTCTGTCATTAAATGATGTGATTTTAGTCTTCATTTTCCTTGCTGAGAAACTGGTTATGTCTGAAATTAAAACAGCTACTCTGTCTCCTCTTGGTGAATGTTAGTATAGTTTACATTTTGCATTTATTTATATTTTTCTTCTTCTTAATATATTCTTTCAAACTACAGTAGTCAATACTGTATAACATTGGGTTGCTTTAGTTGTTAAAATACTCTACAATGGAACAGAAACAAAGCCCCAGAAACATAAAAACATTTAAAAGGCCAAGTAACTTTTGACATTTCACACTAAGAACATTCAGTGGAGGGTTGGGGGAGGAAAGTGTTTGCAACAAACATGAGAGATTAAATGGCTGAGGTATGGAAATTCTGAATCTAAATAACCACCTCGTGTAGACACAAAATAGTCCAAGGTAGATCAAAGATCCAAACAAAAGCCCAAACCGTAAGACTTTAGAAAACTACGGTGTAAAATCATGTCCCATTTAGTTTTATTAAAATATATTGTATTCTTCTTTCTTAGGAAGATCTTAGAATTTCTTTAAAAAGTTGCAACAGACTCAAAAGCAAATACCATGGTGTGAGGTGAGCAATTGGTGCTACGTGCTGTTTGTACTATGTATTTGAAACAAGAGACCGCTGGGGCCACCATGAAGGCCATTTTGAGTTGCAAGGTCTAACAGGCATCAACCGTTGAGGATTTGTATGAGGATTCAGAGTGTCCTTGGTATGTTGTTAAAGCTTGCTTTCCTGGTCAGTTCTTTCTCCACTTCCTGCTTTTTCTCAGGTGCACAGATCAGTTCCTTACATTGTGACATTGTGCACATGTATATATCATACAATGACCATAGTCATCCTCCCACTTCCTCCCCTCTGCTCCCTCTACCTCCTCCCATTTCTTTACATTCAGTCTGTATTTTTTTTATTGGCATCATACAATTGAGTCTCCTCTTATTACCCTCAATCAACTCTGAGAGTCTCTGTCTGTTGACCACTGATGTTAAAGCGACTACTATTGGATTACTATCACTCTTATCTGTAGTAGTTTTCGAGCCATTGCTCTTGGCTCTTTTATATGCATCTTCTCATTTTTTCTGCCTTTTCTCTTTTAATGGGAATTTAAATTTTTAAATTTTAATTAAAATGTCAATACATCACTTTTCTCCTTCCCTTTTCCCCTCCCTTTGCCCTGTGTCTCCCCTTCAGTCTTTCTCAAATTGACAACCTCTTATTATTGTTATCATATATAAACACATGCATAAATATATAAGAAAAACATTTTGAATCCATTTTGTAGCTTGTGTGTATATGATTTTAGTGTTAATAACGTTGTGTTGGATTATCAATTATGTGGCTCATACCTGAGAGAGACTGATTCTCATCCTCTCAGTGGTCATTATATTATGTCCGTGGTTCTTCATCTAGGTGTGGAGACTTTCTAAGAATTTCTCAGTCTTCCACATTAGCATGTCTATTGGTGTTGTTATTATTTTTT
>JAQHUG010000414.1:387897-412856 GCA_028555095.1 Dicrostonyx torquatus
CAGGCCCCCCTTTCCCTCAAGGCCCCAGCCCGGGAACAGGCTGAGTTCCTTTTGGGAACCAAGTACCCAGCCTCTGATGAGGCCAGATGCTTGGAAGTTAGCTAAGGTGTACTAATCAGAAAAGCCAATAGGTGGGAGAAGCTGCCTTAATGGCCGGATGGTTTGGGGATGGGCGGGAGTCCTTAGTCCCCTCTGGGGCCAGACACCTAGATGGCTGGGCTGGGAGTCACTTACCCTCCCGAACGAATGGCTGAATCAGGAGCCCTCTCCAAGGGTCTGCCGCAGTCAGAAATGCGGGCTTCTGTGCTTCACAAAGCCCTGTGGCTTTGTACAGGCCCCCCTTTCCCTCAAGGCCCCAGCCCGGGAACAGGCTGAGTTCCTTTTGGGAACCGAGTACCCCGCCTCTAATGAGGCCAGATGCTTGGAAGTGCGTGTTGTTATTATTTAGGTCTTATTAGGGCAGACATTTTATTGTGGTATTATGGGTGTAGCTTCTCTGTTATTTCTCGGTGACACAATCTCACAGAAGACTTCCTCATCCTCTGACTTTTACACTATTTCTGCCCCATTCTCTGTGATGGTCCATGAGCATAGATGCAGTTGTTTTATAGACACATCTATCGGGGCTGGGCTCCTCATTATTAATTGTCTTTGTATTATGACCAGTTGTAGTTTTCTGTAATGGTTTCTGTTGGCTGCAAAGAGAGTTACTTTGCTGAAGGGTGAGAGCTGCACTTACCTGTGGATATAAAGATAAGTTTTAGAATACGGTTAGGAATTATGCTAGTATAGCAAAGTGGAGGTAATATATTCTCCTCTAAGATCCAAGAACCCACTAGTCGTTGATAATTTTCTGTGTTTCTCACACTAAGCATGTTTCCCCCTCCTTTTAATGGGCCTTAAGTCCAATACAGCCATTAGCTAATACCAAGATATGAGTGCCATTATTACATCTCTATTGTTGGTAGACATCAGAGCTTTTTAGAAGAATCAGTTGCTTCTCTCCTTTAGTACATCACACAGTTACTTCTCATACTATGAAAGGTAGGCTTCAGAAAGGGGGCTTTCAACTTAGATCAAGCTTAAATTTTCTGATTCCTGTGACTGAAATATGTAGGGTCTTCAGCTATAGGGACTTACCTTCAACCTCTGAGAGGCACCCAAGGGCAACAGCAATGGCCTATATTGCTTTGGGAGCCACTTGGACTACCTTAATCAACAATGGTTTCCTCAAATCCATATATATGCATTGGAAAGCTTTGCTCTTGCTATTTCTAGGTTTCTAGGGCAAAGTGCTGTTTGTGTCAATTCTGCAGTAGATAGCTAGACAAACGCTTCTGGTTTACCGTTTGTTTAGATTTTAGATTGTTTGTCATAAGGCAGATAGTCGTGTTAGTAATCATTCTAATTTTTTCATTTCCAACCAGGAATAATATAATTATAATTCACACACACACACACACACACACACACACACACACAGAGAGAGAGAGAGAGAGAGAGACAGAGAGAGACAGAGAGAGAGAGAGAGAACTGGTATTCTTGCGAGGAAAAATACTTGCACTTAGTGACCTTTAAGACTGATTGAATGTTGGAATTTTTCTGATTCTATAAAATTTCTCCCTATACATTTAAAGCACAAATCCATAATCATGTGTCTCAAGTGCTACACTTTTGGAACAATAGACAAGCAGGGTAGAAAAAGTGCTGGTGAAAACCACAAGGTCCATGGAGGTGGTTCAGTGGTGAAATGCTTGCTGTGCAAACACTAGCACCAGAGTTGACTCCTAGCACCTAAGTAAATGTTGGGCGTGCATTGTAGTTTGCCCTAATTCTGGCCTTTGGGAAGTGGAGACAGGGATCCCCAGGAAAAAGCTGCCTAACTGGCCTGGATGAATTAATGAGCTCTGGATTTAAGTGAGATAGGTTGCCTCAACATACAAAACAATTACAGATGACACCTGCCATTACCCATGGCTTACACACACACAAACACACGCACACACTCTTTCATATGCACCTACACACATGTGAGTGAATGTATATACAATCACTCCACGCAGACATACACATACAAAAACTCAAAGGAATAGTCCTTTCCCCAGTCAGGAAGGAATTGTCTTGGTGTGGGCTTTCTACTTGTGCTGTGGTTTAAAACAAGCTACCTAATATGCCTGAATTTTGGCTTCTTCACCTATGTAATTAGGTGGCTGATTTAAACTGCAACAAAAGCTGTCAGTCTGCTATTTTAATAGATATAACAGAAAAGCACCTAATTTATTGCTTACAACCTCAGTGCTTACACATGAAATATTCTGTTGGCCTTGAGAAAGCAACCATTTGAATGTCAGCTATTAGCAAGGCACTGTGTGGCAGACATCCATTTTTTAAGTGGAAAGCAGAGATCTTCCTGTTTCAAGCATAAGAAGTATGGGTCCTACTTGCTGACATATCTGAACACTGGGCAGATTTGTCTAACTTACAGGCAAGATAGTTTTCAAATAATTGATTTACTGAAAAGATAATGAAAAATAAAATGATTAAATACTCATTTTCAGATCTTAATATGTTAATTGATTAACTGACCAACGACCTTAACTGGAAAACAAAAGGTTAAATCAGGTATCTGAGTATGGATACAACTGGGCTCCCAAAGCAACATCATCCCTGCCACGTTTTATTCTCATATTTAAATATATTTTGCATAAGATAATCAAATAGATTTTCTTTAATAGGCCAGTACAGAATGATTGTAGTGTTTTCTAAAGAACAAACTGAAATTTGTTTATCACTTTCATTTTTATAATCAATTCAAATATTATTAACTTAATGTCTGTGAACATCAGGTTCTATTTAGAATCTAGCCATAAGAAAGTGAATAGATGCATGCCAGTGCTCAATGAATTCACCATCTGGAAAGCTTCAGAGTCATCCTGGTGAAGATAGGTCTTGGCAAGTGTTCACTAGATCTAAGGACATTGACTTGGAAGTCATTACCTTTTCATGATAGATGAAGGCAAAAATATGAGTGTGAGCTAAGAAGCACAGGGACTGAAGAATTATCAACAGCTAAACAGCTCTCAGAATGTCTGGCGAGAGAGCAGACATAACTGAGTACAAAAGTGCAGAGAATCAGGCACAGAATTAAAAGTTTGGATTCTCTAAAAAGCACATCCAAGACAAGATTTTGTTAGATTGCACATCCACTGTCTCCTTCTCCCAGAAATCAGGCTCCTCCCCTTCCCCGCGGCTCAGTTGATAAGAAAGCATGGTATGCTGTTAAATTTTTGCATCCTATCTGTCTCTGCTTCCTTTCTTGACATGTGGGCTAGGTTAGCTAGATCACACAGTATGGCCCTCACGCACCCGTTCTCTGGAGCAGAATGGTCTGCCTCTCCATTTGTGTCCCCAGTCATGTCATCCATGGTGATCTTCATGCAGCTCTTCATGAAGCTCCTCTCAGGACGTGAAGGGAAGGCCCTCTTTTAGAGGTCCCTTCTTGCCGTCAATAGCTACCGTGTACCATCTCTTCCAGTGCATGCTCACTTCAAGCTTCCTTGCAGTTGTGAGACTCTCTCTCCTAATAAATTCATTCTGAAAGGTCATTTGTGCAAGCTCTTTTTTACAGACATACCTTTACTTTTAACAAGTTCAGATACCAGGGATTTATTTGGTGAATGGTACTCGAAGCTCTATGGAAAAAGTGACAAAGGGGGAGAGAAGAGGCAAGAGAAAATAAGGAGAATCCCTCAGTTTACAGGTGTGAGTTACTGATGCTTATGTTCTGGAAGAGATCTGAGGAGAAGTGCAGACAAGAGATTGTCTTGTCTGAGGAGACCTAAGGTTTAGCAAACCAGTCACAGTGAGTCCTTGGGTAGGGGTTAGCCTCAGGGGGAGTAAGGTCCTGACTTTTCTGGACTCTCAGATGAGGAGGTTTGAACTGTTTGAGAGACTCTTCAGGAAAGTGTTTTGGTGCTGGTGTCTCTGAGTCTGGGCTGTTATACGAGGAAATATTAAATGGCCTGGATGAACCTTTTTCAAATTGACCACAGTTAAGTGTCATGAAAACCACAAGATGGAAGAGTTTCTGGGGAGAAAGTAATAACCCATGCTGTAAGGGTTGGTAAAGCCAGAGAGTGCAGGGCAGGCTAAAAATTCTTTAGTGTAGGAAAAAGCTGCTAACAGAAAAAAAGTAGAAGTAGAAAAGTAGACAAATGATCAAATAAGATGCAGGAAGGAATAAGATGAATGTGTGAGGTCAACATAAATAAAAGGTATGTAATAAAATAAAATCCTATTAAAATATTTTTTATGACTTAACTCATATATCATTTTTTCCAGGAGACTCTCCTTGAAATGCCAAGATTGGCTTCCAGGCCCTGACTCTTTAAATGCATCTTTTGTTCATTTTTTTATGATGGAGCTTACCAGATAGACTCTAAATTATTTATTTGCTGCTTATGCAGAGATGGAATCATGCACAGAGGAAAGTTAGAGCTCCATTTGGTTCATTTTAGCCATAAAGCATTGAATTACTTTGTGCACAGCAATCTTAGGACACATTAATAGAAGCTAAACCAGCATCCTGGGGATATAAACCTGGTAACACAGTGTCCATTCCAACGCAAGGTTGGTCCTATTGATGATGTTTCCTCCTGACATATTGATGAGTGGCTGCACCACAGCACATTATAGGAATAATAAGTGGCTGCTTAGGAGCAGTGACATTTTTCCTGGACAGGCTCTAGATGGGGATATTCATCTATTGTTCTGTTTTCTCAACAGTTAAAGGGAGCGGTGTACGCAACTACTGGAAGAAAGTAAAATAGTACAATGTTATTTCTCATTGTAAAGTCTCTCACAGACTCCTAGAAATGATTTAGAATATTATTTAAGGCAGATAAGATATGAAAAATATTTTTGAATTGTTATTCTAGATGATTTATTAAAGTGAAACATTACTATATGTCACCTCTTTCAAGATGTGTACGTTTTCTCCCCAGAAAATAGAAAGCAGTTGAGCTTTAAAATGTAAAGTAGATTTAATCAGAAATAAGCAGTTAAAATCTTCCACTTTTTATTAAAAAAAAATGGTGCTTTGCAAACAACAAGGAAGGGTAGAAAAGTCAATGCCCAACAGGAAAAAACAAGTAAGATTCACAAATATTCTTGCATATATTTTAACAACAAAGTAAGGATTAAGGTTTATATGATTAAAATTATTCATGCAAAATTAATTATGTGCCTCATTTTTCCAGAAAGTGATTTATTCTGTTCTTTGATGTTAGGGAAAGCAAAGAAAAGGAGAATAGATATAAAAACCCCAAAAGAGACATGGGACAGTGGAGACAGAGTGCAGTGTATTTCTGACACTATGGGCATCAAGTGACCTTTGTGGGCTTCTGACTTTCCTCTGCCTGATGAGAAAAAGTTCACTGTTGTATTAGACCTTGTAGGCTAAATTGAGCAGAACAGGGACTGTGACATGTGATAAGGTAGGAAGGGAAGCAGGCAGAGTAGGACAGGAGACTTCTGAGACCTTTCCCCTGGCAGTCCGAAGGATATGCAAATGTGGGACTGTGGTGCTGAAGCTCCCTGCTGGACCACAGTTGTATGTAGGCTCTTTTTGCACTAGAATTTTGTGGTATGAGATCCCAGCAGGTCAACAGCTGTTCTAGCTATGCATCCATCCTGCTATGCAGTAGCCTCATCACCCAAGGCCTCTGGGACAGACTAAACCAGCTCCATTGCTTCCACTGTGAGTCTATTACAGGGTTTTGATAGTAAAGACATGTTCTCCATCTTCAAAGAGTAGCTCTAGACTCCATTTGTTAGTCAGAAGTGGCTTAGAAAAGCATTAAGTCTGGGCATGTGGACTCCTAGGAGTGGGGCTGTATTAATTACTTTTCTTAACACTCTAATCAAATACCTGGTATACATGACTTAAAGGGAGGGACTGCTTATTTTTCTCATGCTTTCAGGAGGCTCAGTCCCTCATGGTAGGAGGGCACAGTGAGCAGGTCACATCATGACAGAGGAACACAGAAACAGGGAATGCCAGCACTCCCCTCTGCTTTCCACTTTCCTTTTATTACATGTGCCTGTACTTATTTGGGAAGGTGCTTCCAATATTCCAGATAAATATTCCTAGTTGTCCTCTCAGGAAATGAGCTCCCAGATACTCCCAGAAGTATATCACCCCAGTCTTATAATTTTTTTAAATCTAGCCAAGGTGACAATGAAGATCAATCATCACAAGGAGCATGATGTAAAAGTTCCATGGGTAGCACAGTGGGGTAGCTGTAGTGCACTGTAACACAGGTGATAAGCTTGAAGACTCCAAAAGAGAGGGTGATATGGATATGGGAATGTTAATTACCCCGATTGATCAATACATATTCCACACATGTATTATAATGTCACTCTGTACCTCTTCAATATGTGAAATTATTTCCTGTTAATTAATAATTTAGATTCATAACATTTTGGCAGAATCATAGTTCTGTGTTGGAAGGTGAGGGCAACATTGTGGGCACCAAGGCTTTCTTCCACCACTTCACTACCAACTGGGCAAAGGGATCCCTCATCTTGAATAACTAGGCTTCATTTTCATCCCACAAGGACCATAGTTGCTGCCGTGTCTTGGTCCCTTTAGTTATTTATGCCTAAGTGATGCCGAGATGTACTATTTTGGATGTGGTTGTCTTTTAGGGCATTGGCATAAAGAACAAGACTCAGGTCTCTTTTGGATCGGATGACACACTGGCACACCGAAGCTATTCTCCTAGACTCTAGCTGACAGGTCTGTAGAGTCATGGCTGCTGAACTCAGGTACTGGAGACAAACATGCTAGTACTAGAACCCCTCCCCCACCACCAATTACAGCTCTTATTACCGAGGCAAGGCTAAAGCTTATGCGTTTACTATAAGAAACTACTGGAGATTTTTTTTTAACCAGAACTTTGAATGAATTAAAAAACATGAATAAATGAATAAAATATATTTTATTCACACTATGATCTGTGTCCCCAGGCCATTCTGTGAAGGGATGTGCCCAAAGCTGGCATCATTCAGCTGCCATCGTAGGCTGAGCTTCTAAGCCTTTGCCCTTGAAAAACTGTGCCTTTCATGCAAAAACAGCTGAAGTTTTTTTTCTCTTCACCGGATGAAATATCCAGCTCTGCCTCACTCTCCCAGTCTTTCCCAACAGAGAAATGAAAAAGTCACTTTCGGCTCCCCAGGAAGTCTTGGCTATCACAGGGGTCTCCTTTGTGTAAGAGACTCTTCAACTTTGGCAAAGAAGAAACAGACTACTTCACAGGATTCATTCTAAAACTAAAACAAGCACTCTCCAAAAGACAAGAGGATGTGCCCCAAGCCAGGAAGGGCCGACAGGTTTTATAATTGAGCATCATGGGACTAACTACTTCTGGAGTGTTGCTGGAAGGTACAGAAGGCTTAAACAGGTAAAGACACACAACATCACCAGAATCTCCCAACCAGTCTCGATGCCAAGATTTTACAGAAAATACTGATGTAAGTTCTCAGAATTCAGGGTAAGCCCTAATGTTTCTGTAAGATGTTGAGTTTCTCAGAATAGGATTGGTTGGCTGCTGCCTGAGGGACAGAGGGAGGTCCTTAACTGATAACCTGGGAATATTCAAATAAGTGAAGAGAGGAAAGAATGCTACCTGAGATCTAGGCTCTCTCACCTATCATTATTACAACCTTAGAGTGCAAAGATTATAGCACACTTACCCTGTGTGCTTGCAATGTCTTAAGACCTTCAGTGGATGCCTGCAACGCTAGTTAGTAATGGACATAAACACACTGATCTTCCTAATGCATATACTCAGAATAAAGTATAATATGTAAATTAAGTCCAATAAGAGATTAGCAAAACTGAATGATAAAAACAGAATGATCCTAATAATATACTATGTGGGGTTTGAATGAAAATGGTCTCTATATGCCCATAGGCAGTGGCACTATTAGGAGGTTTGACCTTGTTAGAGTAGGTGCAGCCTTTCTGGAAGAAGTATGTCACTGGGAGTGGGCTCTCAGGTTTCAGAAGCTCACTCTCTATTCCTGCTGCTTGTGGATCCAGATGTAGAACTCTCAACTCCTTCTTCAGCACCATGTCTGCCTGTGTGCCATCATGCGTCCTGCAATGTCAATAAAGGGCTAAACCTCTGAAACTGTAAGTCAGACTCAATTAAATGTTTTTCTTTGTAAGAGTTGCCATGGTCATGGTGCCTCTTTAGAGCAATGGAAACCCTAACTAAGATATAATAAAAGTTACATTAATATCCCTTTCTCTCTGAAAATATATTTTTATAGTGTGCTTATACAACTTTGGGTTTTTGAGATAATGAAATACATACCAGATAAGAGGAAGTGAGCTGAGTCACCCAGACATTGTGACATAGTTTTAGGATACACTGACTAAAGGGGGTGGGGTCTGTCATTGGATTCAAGTGACCCTGGATCAGTGAACATGTTTTTGATGGGTGAATATATGTCACCTTGACAACAGACAAAGAGCTGAAGCAAAGAGCTTGATTTTTGAGGTAAATAAACAACCTTGGTATTTTCATTGCAAACACTCAAGAGAGAGAGAGACAAAGTCTCTTATTAACACTGTGTAAGTTCTACCTCTCCTCTAAGCACCTTTTCCATGTCTGGCAGAGCCACTATGTAAACAAGTTGTTAGCATGTCTCTGTGCCACTAGAACATGGCATTTAAATTTTCTTTTATTTTTTCAGAGTGTGAAAAAGGCTCTTTTTTTTTTAATCTTTATCGCTTATCTTATCTAGTTTTATTTCCTACCCCACAGCATTAGCACCGGCATTCACTTGTTTATGCCTCTAATCACAATATCACCAGACTTAATTTCATTTTCCATGCCTTTTGCTCTAGAGACTCCTTAGCATATTTGTTTATATATCCATCCAAAGGAACCAAGTTTCATTATACCTGAAGACCTGCTTTCTATGATATTCTTTCTCTCTGATCAGATTCTTCTGTTCCTCTCTATTTGTTGACAGACTTATTCTCTAGAATGACTTTTATGCTTCCTGTGAAGTTTATTCCAGAGGGTTTTGAGCCATTCCTTGCTTGCATCAATGGTCTGGCACCACTTATTTCAGCATCTGTGGCTGAGTTCTTCTCTCAGTCTCGGCTATTCTGGTTCAACATGCCAGCAGTCAGAACATGTTTTCTGTACCTGTCTTTTATTCAGACACATAAGGCATTTTCCATCTCTACTAAACATTTATCATGCAGTATGGCTGCAAATTGGCAACTCAATACATGGCAGCAAAATTTCATGAGTTTCTTCACCTTTCTGTACAATTTCATAGACAGAAGACTTGTCCCCACTGTGGTTCTCAAGACCTTATCCCTGTATTACTCTTTGCTTGATAAGTAAAGAATTTGAACCACTTCATTTAAAGTTAGCATTTTTCAGCTTCTCTTTGACATATTGCAATTGTCAGTTCCTTTTGGAAGCTGTTAAGTATAATAAGGTTCACTTGAATATAAACTCTACCATCAGTCTGATAGCATGGATGCCTGGTGACTGGCTATCCATGACAATACACAGAGCTGGGTACAGTGTATACAGAGATGTTTCACTTTCCAGGTGGCATAGAATTGAGGGGCATCAGATTTCTTCATATTACAAATTGTGTGCAATTTGAAATTTACAAGGTGTTGCTTTCTAGAAATTTCCTTTTGGTATTTTCAAACTGCAATTGGTCTGAGATAACTGAATCTGTAACAAACCTTCAGTCAAATCATGATTTCAATGATCTGAATTAAGATTATTATCAGTTTAATGGTTTTATCCAGGTTAGCAATATACCTTCTATGATCAGTGGTTCTCAACCTGTGGGTTGCAGCACCAGAAGGGTTAAATATAAGCTATCTTTCATATCAGATACTTACATTGATTCATAACATTAGTAAAGTTACAGTTATGAGGTAATAATGAAATAATTTTGTTGTTGGGGGGTCACACAATATTGTGTTAGAGGGTCAAGCATTTAGAAGGTTGAAAACTACTGTTCTAGGTATTTTATTGAAATCTGGTTGTTCTCAGTCAGATTTAAGAATGTTTCATCCATTGTGTTGTGAACATAGAATACATTTAATCATAAACTAGTGACTAAATGTCTTCTTGGAAACTAGTAGCTTCGGGACAATTTTTCAAGTAGCAGGGGTGTTTCTAGAAAGTTAGTAGACAGAGGATGGTCCAGCATATAGTACTTGTCTTGGTCAGTTCACAAGGACCAGAATTTATCATTCCCTTCTGTGTTTTGGAGATATGGATAATAGGTGTAATAGTGTTGCTTGACCATCTGTAATGCTCCTAGAATCATCTAGGAGATAGACCTCAGGGTATGTTTGAGAGGGAGTTTCTATATGGGTTAACTGAGATGGGAGGAGCTACCTTAAACATAGGAAGCCATTCTGTGGACTGGGCCCTGGACTTAGTGAAAAAGGAAAAGTGAACTGAGCACCATCACTTAATTTTCTCTGCTTCCTGACTGTACAGGCAATGTGACCAGCTGCCTCACACAGCTGCTACTATGCCATACTGAACACAATGGGCTGTGCTAGTATTAACGGATTCAAAATAAATGAGCCAAAAAAAAAACTCTCTTTGTGTAGATCCTTCATTTGTAGATTTTGTCACAGCAATGAGAGAAGCAGCTAACACAGTGTTGGTGGGCCCAGCAACGAGATTCAAGAGACTGAGATTTCAAGCGGCTACCATGATGACTTCACAGAGAAACTGATAAACAGAAGCCATCGTGGCAATCTTGCAAAAGTCGTTATGTGCAAGGGAGGCATTCCCACAACCTCTGGATGTAAATAGAATGCTTTTTGCACAGGCTGACTTCAGCAATAGGAGCTCTGTCTCTGGAAATAAGACAGATGTGCATCCAACCCCGGATCTGCTTTCCTGGTCTTGAAAAGAAAGCTGTTTTCTTTTTGTTTATTCTTTGTTCTATAGTCTACAAAAGTAGACTTTGGGTAAAGCACTGAAGATGAAGCTGTGTCTGTGAGTTCAAGGTGCTGTGATAATTAATCACAGGAGACTGCTTTGCTTAACAAAGTTCAGGGATTTGCAAACTTCAGTTGTTAAAGCTTTTCTTATGATTTTCTACTTATCATGGGAACTTCTGAGAAAGAAAAAAACCTTGTCTGTCATTTTTAGGTAGTGAGACATGAAGTTGAATTGAAATTCCTTCTGTCCAGGTTGGCACTGAGGTAGATAAAGGGCAGCAGGGCTGAAGAGCTGCTTTAGAGTACACTGGTACCTCCCACTTGCTAAACTGGAGTACATTGTTCAAATGAGTGTTATTTTCACACTGTCTCACAGACAAGCAATACACACAACACTCATTATAACACTATCTCTCTCTCTCTCCCCCATCTCTCTTTCACACACACTCAAACACACAGTTTTACACCCATCATGTTACTGACTAGTACACTTGTTTTTCATTTTTAATCAGTAAAATTAGCTGACCAAACACTTTCCCATCAGCTCTGTGTGGGCTGGACCTAAGTACATGCTCAAAACCTACAAACTCCCTTTGCCACCCAAGGATCTAGGGCTGAAATTGGATTTCCTTCTCATTTTGAGTGACCATAAACAGTATCTATGTTTGCTCCTCTATAGTTTCTTTTCACCATCATTTTATGTTCTAAGAAAAAAAATTGATTCATAAAGATTTGCTTATCATGGCCGAGAGAAGGCTCAGTAGGTAAGAACACTTTATTTGAATGTATGAACTGAATTCAAATTCTCAGTGCACACACAAAGGATGACTACACACGCCTATGACTTCAAGCAGATTCCCGGACATGACTTGTCAGTCATCCTTCCCAAAATAGTGAGCTTTATATTTAAATGTGAGACTCTGTCTTAATAAACAAGGTGATATGCCTGGTGGTGGTTGCTCATGCTTTGAATCTCAGCACTCGGGAGGCAGGCAGATCTCTGTGAGTTTGAGGTCAACTATGATATGGAGTGAATTCCAGGACAACCCTGTCTCAAACAAAACAAAACAAAAAAATAAGCTGAGGGACTGGATAGATGGCTCAGCAGTTATGAGTGCTTGCTTCTCTTCTAGAGAACCTGGGTTTGTTTCCCAGTATTCATGTTGGGCTGCTCACAACCATTTGTAACTACAGCTCCAGAAGAATTGACACCCCCTTCTGGTATCCACATGATTACCACATGGTAATCACACACACACACACACACAGAACAAAAATAATAAAATAAGTCTTACCTCCCCTCCTAAAAAAATTAAGATGAAGAGTGTTAAAAAAAGACATATCTCCTTTAACAATATCTCCAATATCTCCCTCTGTTCTCCACATGTGTATGCATGAACTGGTATATCTGTGCATTATAATGTTCATAGACTATAGACTATATACACAGCACACACCATACACACACACACACACACACACACACACACATATATATATACATACATACATACATACAGAAATAGGTGTGTAATGGTGAGGTTTTCTTTTTTGAGTGTATTTGACAGAAACCTGAGTTGTTTGGAAAGGGGGAATCTCAGTTGAGGAACTGCTTTCATCAGATTGGCCTGCGGGGCCTTTTGATTAATGATTGATGTGGGAAGGCCAGCCTACCGTGGGTGGTGCCACTCCTGTGCAGGTGGGCCTGAGTTGTATAAGAAAGGTAGCTGGGCAGGCCAGGGGAAGCAAGCCAGGAAGCAACATTCTCTTACGCTCTCGGCTTCTGTTGCTGCCTCCAGGTTCCTGCCATGAGTTCCCTCCCTTGATGGTGGTCAGTGATTTATCAAAGCAACAGACAACAAATTCGGGCAGTATTCATTTGATAACAATGGCCGTTTCCAAAAGCACTGAGTCAAAAGATATTAAATGTAGAAATTTTGCTGATATATACATTTATGCATTCTGCATATAATTCATGTTGTATTATAGGATATGTGTATTACATACATATTAAACAGGTTTTGCCGTGATTCAAGGCAAAGGAGCACATTACAACCTGTTTCAGGATGGTGGTGGTCAAAATCATCCTATGCAAAGCTTGGTGAAAGTCACCTGAATATAGGGTTTCTGCTCTGATGGCAGTGAGAGAATAACAGAAGAAGCCAGGGGAGAGGATATCCAGGGGTGTCTTCAAGGGTCTGTGCTGGACCTAACAGCAGGATCCGTTTTGCAGCTGTGTGAGAGGAGGACGTTTTCAGCCCTGCCCTGCACTGCAGGAGAGCTAACTGGACACTATTAAGATGAACATGGACTTGGAGCAGAATAGGTTTGGGTTTAAGGTCTGGCACCAAAGAGTAATGACTGTGTGGACATGGGCAGGTTGTTTACGCCTTTGCAATGTATTCTGTGGTGTTTCACTCAGATCCTTCCCTCTTTCCCTCTGGGATGTCAATGCCTAATCTCTCAGTAAATAAGTTCCTCTGTGCCTGCCAGATTTGAGTCCCTCCCCTGAGAATTGCCTCAACTTCAGGGAGCTGCCTTGACTCAAGGTCGCATTTCCTCCATGCTGACAGCTTGTCTGGAATGATTAGTTGATGCTGGAGTGAGTACACAGCTTTTCATCAGGGCCATCCCAACCCTTAGCTTCCTGTGAGTTTGTCGTGATCTCCACTGAGACTCTATTCATTCCAACTTCCTGTGCCCTGTTCCCAGCCTATGTCATTATCAATGAGTGAACAATGTAATTACTGAATGCAAATGTCTCTCTTGGAGTCTGTTTTTCTTAATATTAACACAAAAATCTTTTGTAAGAATTTATTTTCTTGTAATAGCACTGTCACCTCACAGTTTTATTGATACTTTAAACACGACAAACTAGACTTTCTGGCAGAGAGTGGCTAACAAACTGAGGGACCACTCACCTTCCTAGATTTTCTTCATTTCCCCTCTTTAAGCACCGAATATCTCAAGCATCTATTTTGTGCCTGCCATGTTCTTTCCCTTTCTTGGATCTGTACTTACTCTGCTGAGATTTGGATTTGATTTTGAGTTCCATGTTAATATGCTGGTTCCTTGATTGTAGGATAATGCCTAAAATTATGACCCTGTATTATATGTTCTTGACACCCGAGAAAGGCAGGAGTGCTTCAAATGGCTCAGCTCCAAGTTTCCTTCATCACTTAATTCCCAGGAACCTGATCTTCCCAAGCCATCCCCATGCTGTGCTACCAGGCTGAGTTCCCTCTTCTCCCCAATGCACACAGGCTCAGTTACCTACAGTTTCTTAGGCAAGCCAAATGTTTTCTCACGGGTGCTACAAGTTCTTGACTACAACTTTTTTGGCATTGCATGAGGTAGATGTAGTCCTCTCCAAGGCTCTCAGTCTTTATAACTAACAATCTGCTGTCTTGTTTGCTAAGTGTTAGGGATCATGTGCTCAGTCCTCCCTTTAACTACCTAGGAATCTACTACTTATCAATGAGATAAATAGGAGAGAGAACACATCAGATTGAAAAGAGAGAGTTCTTGCAAGTGTCCTAATTTACTGTTATAGGCCTCTGTGTCTTAGATAATCGTCCACAAGTCCGGTCAGCTTTATGCTCTCCTTACCTATAGTGACAAAGGTTTGTCAGTCAAGAGCATCTTCCTTCAATAATCACTCTTTCTGTTACAATAGAAATACAGTTGTGGCAAATATTTCAGTAATCCATGTTTCAGTTTGTTTGTAGTTAGGAAGTTACTAGAATTGATTTCCTCTTTTAATTTATTGAAAATTTCCTACGTATGTGCAGTGTATCTTGGTCATCTCCATTCCTCACTTCCTCCCTCCAGCTTTTTTCAACAAGTCCTAAAATATTCCCTGTCTCTCTCCCAAATACGTGCCTTGTGTTTACAAACCCACTAAACCCCAATTAGTGCTGTTCTTATGTACTCGTGTGGGCATCCTCTGGAGTGCGGTCAACCTACCAACATCTGCTTCTCTTCACAGAAAGGTGACTCTTTATTCCCTCAACAGCCATCAATTGCCATTTGCATCTTGGCCAGGACACAGACTTGGGAGACCCTCCTGCTTCCATTCTAAAATTAATTTTTCTTAAAATTATTTCTTTCATTTAATTTATTTGGTTGAAAATAGATGTTTTTGTTGGGCGATGGTGGCGCATGTCTTTAATCCCAGCACTCGGGAAGCAGAGGCAGGCGGATCGCTGTGAGTTCAAGACCAGCCTGGTCTACAAGAGCTAGTTCCAGGACAGGCTCCAAAGCCACAGAGAAACCCTGTCTCGAAAAACCAAAAAAAAAAAAAAGAAAAAGAAAATAGATATTTTTCATGTAATGTATTCTGATTGTAATTTCCTCTCCCCCCATCTCCTCCCAGATCCTTTCCACCCATCCTAACCCACACCATTTCTTTCTCTTTCTCGTTAGAAAGCAAACAAGCACATAAAAGAAAAAAATAACAAATAATATTACAAATATAAAATAAAAACAAACTGGAATAGGACAAAAACCAAACTAAAGCAAAAACAAAAAGCAAACACACAAGTAGGAAAAAAAGAGTCAAAGAAAAAGCCCAAGAGACACACAGACTCAGAGACATACAAATTCACACTCAGAAAACTCTTAAAAAGAAAATTGGAAACCATGGTATATATGAAAAATCTGTAAGGGAAAAAAGCCCAACATACTATCATGAGTCAATAAAACCTCCAAAATAATATCAAGTTTGTTTTGTGTTGGTTGTCTATGGCTGTACTTGGAACCTGACCTTGAGTGTGGTTTGTATACACAGTGATACCCTATTGGAAAACACTGATTTCCTTTGTGAGCAGTTAGCAATTGGAGATCCTTCTGGGTTAGGCGTGTAGGCGTGTGTCAGCTTCCCCTCTCTGCACTGGGACTTCATCTAGCTTAGACATGTGCGGGCCTAGTGCATGCTGCCTCAGGCTCTGTGAGCTCAGATTGTGTCTAGAAGGCCTTGTTTTTTTGATGTCCTTCATCCTCTCCCCACTGGCTCTTCACCTCCTCTTCCACAGGGTTCCCAGAACTCAAGGGAGAGGTATTTGATGGAGGTATCTCATTTAGGACTGTTTTAAGGTCTCTCATTTTCTCTACATTGTACAGTTGTGGGCCTCTGTATTTGTTCCCATCCATTACAGGATGAAGCATCTCTGATGATGGTTGAGTATGTCCAAATGTTATTAGGAGTTATTTTATTGCTACATTGCTTTAGCAGAAAAGTAGTCTTTGTTTCCCCCCCCCCATCTAATCTTAGGGTTTTGGCTATCTGAGCAGTGTTGGGCATGGGTTCTATCTCAGTGGGCCTTAATTCTAATCAGATAGTGGTTGATTATTCCTACAACTTTGTGCTACTATTGCACCAATGTATCTTGCAGGAAGATCATAGGGTTTGTTCCAGGAATGGTGTTTACCATTCTCCTCTGGTAGTGTGCAGGGTATCTTCCAGTACCATGAAACCTAGTCAGTAGGGGTGATGGCTCTAGGTACATTTGATGTCAAGGGATGTCTACATGAGGTTTTGTCTCTTTATGTAGTTGTCCTCTTCCTCTGTGCCAAATCAATCCTAAAAGCCACCCAACTCATTGAAAGTCACATTGCTCACTACTAACATCTCTGGAAAACTTTTAGTTTGAATTCTTGAGGCATTCATTGTTTGGGACACATAAGTTGTCCGTAAATTTACAATCATATATTAGTAACAGCAGGATAAATACAATAGCGCTATTCCTCAGACAAGACCAATGATGGGGCTACACTTTTCTTTATACCATGGGTCTATTTCTCAGTGTGTTCAGCACTATTCTCTAACATACTGTGACTGGTTCCCTTCTACTACCCTTGATACACTTGCTTAAGATGATGAGTCACTTTAATACCCTTCCATTATAAATGCAGGTAATAACACACTTCAGTAAGACAGGAACAGTCATAACATTAAAGTATCCATGTTGTGTCTGGATAAAAGGCCAAGAGAATATAGTATAGAGAAAAGTAGAAAAAGGAAAATGGGGAGGAGGTAATGACCAGGCAAGGTTGGGAGTTAGGGACTCTGTGAATCAAACATTATTTTGAAATTAATTTTTGTTTTGTTTCAGAAAACTGAATAAAATGTCTACATTCTAGAATATCACCATCACTATCATGCCTAAGTTAAGGGAAAATACAGTTACCTAATTGGGAACTCAAACCTTCAAATAAAATGTGAGCAGGTGTATTATCACACACAAATACTTTTGTATGGCTAACACTATTGTGTGCCCGACATCCACAAACAATTTTTACCTCACTAAAATCCCATAGTATCACTTGTGTTGAATTATAAAGAAAAATAAGGCCAGAATGTCTTGATTACTGTAAGTAGCTTCTAAGGGATTTTTTTTTTAAAAAAAAAACAACAAAAAAAATAAATATTAAAATGATTTGGTGTTTTAAAGATTGTTGATTGAGTTACAACTCAAGATTTTATAAAACATCTGGATGACCAGAAAATATTCAAAAGAGTCATGTTGAGAACATGGAGGAGTGTGTTAAGGTTCTGTATAGAACTCTGGTCAGTCCATCCCCATCGTTCAGTAAGTGTTCTACCACTGAACACCATCACCAGCTCTCCTTTGCATTTTGTATTGAGACAAGGGCTTGATAAGTTGCTCTAATTGGGCTTGAACTTGTGGCCTTCCTCCTTTGGCCTTCAGAGAGCTGGGGTTGGCAGGTAAGTACTATCATGCTTGGCTGCTATTGCTTAAAAAAGTAGAGTGGAAGAGTATTGACTTTAATATATTCATATTTTTAAAGAAAATTTGATTTTTGTTGTGATAGGATATTTTAATTAACACTATTCTAGAAATAAAATTTGATTGCATCATGCTTCTATTTACAGGATTCTAATATCTTACTGCTAAAACATTCCAAAATGAGTCCAATAAACATTTTCCACTTAAGAGATGAAAATGACACTTTAATCAATTACAACTACACTGAGCTGAGAACAGCTGTGTTAAAACCATCCAAATCCCAAATATTCATCCCAATTTTTAAAATATCACCATTTTTCATCCAATAGAGAAAAAGGGAACCTGAGGAGCTGGAGCCCAGGCTCAGTTGGTAAAGTGTTTGCTTTACTAACAAAATGACCAGCTTTGGCTCCCAGAATCAGTGTTAAAAATGTCCAGGTGCTGTGGTGTTTATTTGCAATCCCAGTGCTGGGAAGAAAGAAAAAGCCGAGTGTTGGGCTCATGGCTGAGCAGCCTTGCTTACTTGGCCATTTCCAGGACAGTGAGAGACCTTGTCTCATAACAGAGATGTAGACAGCACCTGAAGAACTATACCTGGTGTTTTCTTCTGGTCTCCTCATGGAAACACACATGCACACGCACACACACACATGCACACACACACTCAAACACACACACACACACACATGAGGGGGGAAGCTCCTGTTATTTGAGATAATAGTTACTCGAAGCTCTGCATTTCTTCTTTATGCTATTATTGGTGCTTATTAGAGTCACAGTTTCAATGTCAAATGTAATAGCTCTCACAATTCCCTTCCCTTGGAGTAATTGCAGGCATCTCGTTAGACATTTCTTTTCCACTTTCAGAACCAGAACCGTTTATACTAATATGCATTGCTTGATTATTCTGCTAAGAGCTATTTTCATTCTACGATTCTGCATGCACTTCTGTACTGGTTACTTTTCTGTGGCTGTAATAAAATTCCATGACTAAATGCAGCTTACAGAAGGAAGGGTTTGCTTGGGCCTGTAGTTCTAGAAGGTGAGATGGCCATAATGTCAAGGAAGCAAGAGCAGAGAGTTGGGAGATCACACC
The DNA here is from genome assembly GCA_028555095.1 of Dicrostonyx torquatus. Taxonomy (NCBI): domain Eukaryota; kingdom Metazoa; phylum Chordata; class Mammalia; order Rodentia; family Cricetidae; genus Dicrostonyx; species Dicrostonyx torquatus. The sequence continues at coordinate 406,757 of JAQHUG010000414.1, forward strand.
ACAACCTCGGAGCCAGCAGAGAGCATGCACTAGAACAGGCAGAGTTTATAAACTCCCAAGACCCCTCCTCCTAAAGATTCAGTAACCTTCCCAAACAGCACCACAGACTGGAGAGAGCAAGTGTTCAAATACATGAGCCTATGGGAGGACATCTCTTTTCAAAACACCCCAGTTGCTGTACTCTCATTTCTGCCCAGTGGTCTCAATTTCAACTCTGAATATTAATGTCAGCAAACAGAAATTGGTTGAATTACTTAAGCAGGATATCTTTCTTCAGCCATTCAGAATGTACTTCTTAATAACAAGTGCTCGCTCATGAGGCAGGGATATGAAATGGTCTATGAGATGCAGTGTGTCTTTACTATGACTTTTAGTGCATGGTGTTAACTGATGATAGGCACTGGGAACTGGGAGGGAGGCTATAAACTGGAGCTTGTTCAATGCCAATGTGCAAATCCATCATCTATTTTACTTGATTATACTATGAAGCTTCAGGTGTCTCTAGGAGATTTTGTATCTCATTTGGTACTTGGGTTGCCATTCTTTCATGACTAAAAGGTATTCTTCATGTTAAGGATTAAGACACCCAATCAAGTAGATAAACAGGCCACCCCAACTTGTTTGAATGTGTGAGGCCTTTTTTTCTTGTAAAATAGTCAGTAATTTCTCAATATCTTCTGCATCATCAAAATGGAGACCTCTCTTGATCACACCACATCCATTTTAGCATTAAAGCCATGTTCTGTGCATGCTTGCACTCACCTAGAATTTGAACAGTTTACTGTGCAATTGTATCCATCTATGATAAAGAGAAGCTAATTTCTCATGCAAGCACCTTCTAAGAGTTCATTTTATTGACACAGTATTTTAGGACATCGTTGCTTGACTTATTATTTGACCACTGAGGCAGTGACTTAATCCTTTTTGAGTCATATTTTTTATATATGATCTTGATGAGAGACAATGGTGTATTTTCAGAAAAGTGGTAACTAGACAATACCCTCCCTTTAGTATCCCAGAGTTCCTGGCACCTTTGGCTTAGACTTTTTGCACAACTCTTGCTAGTACCTCTTTTGAGCAATTCAGGCTCCAATTCACTGTCTCATTTTTTTGTGGCTATCAGGTTTAGGCATGGTTCCTGAATATGCCTCTTTGTGAGACAGAAATGAATTTCAAAGAAAAATCACAAAACCAGTATAATCTTCAACTACGTTATAAATATTTATTCTTATATCCACAGATAGGTGTATTTTTCATCCTCCATAAAAGAAGCTTCTTTTTTTTTGACAGATGGAGACCATTAAAGAAAACTAAAACCAATGAAAATGCAGAGTTATCCAGTCTGGTCCCAATGGATACACATACAAATTAGCTGCTGTACCTACGGCTCAGAGAACACTGTAGGAGAGAGAGGAGAAAGATTGTAAGAGCAAGAGGAACAGGAGTTTTCTGTGAAACTGTGTCTTCTAGTAAAACCCATGAAGTTTCACGAGCATGACTGCATAAAGATGAGCTGAACAGGGACAATAGCAACAGACATGCCGAAGTGGACAGGGGAAAGATCCCAAGTCCTCAACCCTGCATAAAGAGCTACAGGCAACTAAGGAATTCTAGTAGTCTTCCACAGGGAAGAGCACACAAATTGATTATCCAATACTAAATGGTAATACCTAAAAATATACACACAGGAAAAATTATATAGACTGAGTAGGTTGTAATTATGTATGTATGAATATACATGTATATAAATATACATATATGTATGTAACAATAATTAATGATGATAGAGAGACCATAAATTTGAAAGAGCAAGAAGGGGTATATAGGATGATTTGGAGTGGGGAAAGAAGAGAAAAGGCAAAAAACTGTAGTCTCAAAAACAGCAATAAAGGAAACAATAAATAGGCAATCTTCCTAGATTATTTTATCAACAGTGGTAAGAAAAAACTGAAAAGTGGTCTTAATTTTATTTTTATTTAGGTGCTTGTGTTTTTTTCTGCACAAGCTCTATATGTGCACTTGTCAGTAGAAGACAGAGAGGGCATCAATTCTATGGGAACTGGAGTTACAGATGGTTGGGAGTAACTTGATGTGGTTACTGGGAACTCAACTGGGGTCCTCTGCAGGAGCAGCGAATGTACTTATCTGCCGAGACATTTCTCCAGCTCCACTATAAATGTTCTTTGTGGCATAGTTTCCTGCTCAGCCCACAAGGTGTGGTAGTTGTTACTAGGGATGAAAGTGTTCTTTTTACAGCAAAAGTGATCTGTGAACCATGCTCACATCTCCAAAATCCAAACCTTGTCTTAATTTAACCAGAATTTTATCTTCCTTACTTCATCTGTTTTCTGACTGTTCCAGTTAATTTCAAGTGACAGAACCATTGCTAGTTATATTGTAGACAGATTCTGAGGAGCAATATATTTTAAAAGTTGGGTCTGGGGAATTAACACTGGGATGATTTTTATAAGCTTTAACAACATTATGACTCAGAGACATAAAGTAATAATTTAAAATGCTTTGAATATTTTATGAGGAGAAAATGAGTTAGGTGCTGAAGGGAGAAAGCAGAGACTGGCATTCTGTGGTGCATTCTTTGCAGCTTGTACATTTCCTAGAAGGGCAACTTATAACTTTGGAAGTTAAAAAAAGTGTGCAAGACACATTGTTCAAATCTGAGATGGGTGCTGATAAGGTAAGCCCTGGGAATATGGCAGTAGTGCAATGTAGGATAAATCAATTTTATGTCATTGCTTCTAGAGGACTGGGCCTACGGTTTGGTTTCCTCTGGCTGTGTTATTACCCAAGTTTCACTCCCCAAAGCTGGAGCAAACAATAAACCAAAATTATTCTGGGAATGAGAATTTTCTGGTTATTTGTCTCCCTGTCCCTCTGAACTCTGTGCTCTTTTACTCTGATTTCTACCTATGTAGATCTTCCTGTTCTGTCTTGCCTTTGTGATCTCTTATCTTAGTTTGCTTTTTCCTTCATTTGTAGCATCTGCCAGGCCATTTTTAACTCCAAATATTTTCTTTCATGGATTTTGCTGACTTTTTCTGAGGTTGTAAACAATGTTCTATTTATCTCAGATAGAGAACCAGTCAATTTGCAGATACAATTCTACCCAAGTACAGCCTGATGAACCAAGGAGTTTAACTGAAGATATTTACAGGAGCATAGATGAGGGGTAACTGACTAATGCTGTGAAGACATACCATGACTGCAACTCTTTTAAAAGAAAAGTAATTGGGAGTTCCCCTAGAGTATCAGAAGCTTTGTCCATTATTATCATGGTGGGAAAAACCTTGCAATAGCTGAGGGCTATGTTGTATATAGACGGAGGGAGGGGTGTGTGTGTTCCCCAGCACCCAGCTCCCAAGACCCCAGCCACTGGCCCGCTCAGCTACTGGTGGCTGCCTGCACCCGAAATAACCACATGACAAACTGGATTCATTTAAACTCTGCCCGGCTTATTATCACTAGCCTTTCCTTGGCTAGCTCTCATAATTAAACTAACCCATTATAAAAGTTTGTAAGTCACCACGTGGTGACTTACCGGAAGGGTCTAACCTGCATCCATTTGCGATGGTGGCTTGTGGCTTCTGCTCCTTCCTTCTTCTCCTCCCAGAACTTCCTTTCTGTCTACTCCGCCCACCTAAGGGTTGGCCTAACTATAAGCCAGGCAGCTCTTTATTTAGCCAATCAAGGCACAGAAATACAGGTGGACCCTCCCACAGGGCTACATCCTGATCCATGGGAGGGAGAAAGAGAGAGAGAGAGAGAGAGAGAGAGAGAGAGAGAGAGAGAGAAGAGGAGAGGAGACTGACTCGGGCCTGGGCTGGATATGGGTTTTTTAAACTTCAAAGCCCACCCCCCAATGAAATACTTCATTCAAGGAAAGCTGCACATCTTAATACAAGACCACATGTTGTATTTAAAAGCCACACTTTTAAATATCGTCACTCCATGATACCTAAGCACTCAAATATATGATCTTATGGGGGCCATTCTTATGCAAACCACCGTAGTAACTTATGGATGACATTTCTACAAAGTAAAAAGAAAAATCTCATTAACTGTTGACTGCCTATAGGAGGATAAGGGTAGGTCCTAATAGGTCCCTCCCCTACCAACCACTTTCTAAGTACTCAAGTACATATTTAGAGGAGAAGGAGGAGCCTCTTGCAATCTTCCTGTCATCATGGAGAAATGCTAGAGGGCCTGATCTTGTGCAGGTTGTCTTTGGATAGTCATAGTTGCTAACAGTTTAAGAGGATAGAACAATTCCTGCCCCATTCTAAGCAATGTTTCCTGCCAATCATTGCCATTTCTTTGTTCTTCTGTGATCACCATTTGTGGAAAGTTCTGCCAAATAAATTTACTAACCTTTACCAATTGTGTACTGCCCTACAATGCTTCATTCTTACCAACCAGGACTTCACCCATGGGTGAGAAGCACTTTCTTCTGCTTGGTTTCTTAGCACACACTGCCTAATACCACCACAGTCCCAGCACTGGACACACGAAATTCAAGCCCTCTATTTCTATTGCTCAGCTGCTGTGATTCCCAGTAGAAGGAGAGTTTAGTTGTGCCTGACTCTGTGGACATCTAATCTGATTGGTGCTGACATGTCTCTGTGCTACTTCTGGAAAATGCATGAGGTTTCTCTTGGAAAGTAAATTAGTTCTTACAGGCATTCCTGTACAAGGAGCCAGAGTAAGCTCCCAAGTAACCCAATGGCCGCAGCTCAATCAGAACTGCTCAAACCAAAGTGATGTGTTGAGATAATTGCTCCTCATACCTCTCATTTCTTCCTTGGGACCCCAGGAGGAGGAACCCAGTCAAAGCACTGGTTTGAGAATGGCTCTGAGAACAGGCGTCTTACTGGATTTCCCCTCACAAACCCTAAATTAGACCTTTGTTTCTTAGCAGTTGTTGGATAGGTGGAGCCATTTCCTCTAAAATTGTCTAGAGAAGCTTATCTAAAGCCCAACACTGCTTATCCTGCTTTTCACTATCAATGCCCAATCTGTGAACAGATGGACATCCTCTTAGAAGAAAGAACACAGCCTAAATAAACTCCAGGTGTCATGGATAGGATCCTTCGCAGGACCAACATCAGGAATCTGGGCTTAGAATCCTGAGTGCATGACTGAGAAGAGAAGATGGTCACGAAGCTGGCATAGTGAACAGGTGGCTAGCTCTGAGCCTCTTTCTCAGTGAAAACAGAATGCTTTCCTCCTTGACTGGATTTATTGGAAAGCAACATGTTCCTTACCTCTATTTTTCCCATTTCCCCCTTTAAAGAACATGAAAATTTAGCTTAGCTAATGAAAAATTTGTAAGGGATATTGTCAAATATGATTGTTTGCATCATGGATCTGTAACAGAAATAAGTCTGGAGGCTGGAGAGATGGCTGAAACTACATACCTTCTACCAGAGGCCATAGTTGCTTCCCAGCACCCATTTGGGTAGCTCACAGTTGTTTGTATTCTCTTTCTTGGTCTCTGACATCCTCTTCTGGACTATGCATGTAGTCACATGTACATACTCACATAATAAGAGATAAAATAATATTTTTACATAAGAAAAGATCCAGTACTCATTAGAAGGTCTAAATCTACAATTTAGAGAAGCCAGATATTGAATGTTTTCACTGGCTCCAAAGATGAGCATTATCAGGGTTCTATGATGGCTACATCATGAGTTCAGATGAGGGTAAGTAAGAGATTACACATCAAAAAGAAACTTCCAATTCTGTTAACCAATACAAAGAAGAAAAAAAGAAAAAAAAAGAAAAAGTTCTTAGGACAAGGGAGATCACTATGTGTAAAATACTTTATGAAGTTCATACCCCCAGTACCCATGCAAAAACTGAACAAATATTGTGGGCTACCTATAATACCAGCATTTGGGATGAAGGAACATAGCATCCTGAAACAAGATGGCTAGCTAGACTGGGTGAATTCGACATCTGTGAGAGACTGCATCAATATATAAAATAGAGAGCCTTTGAGAAAGCTACCCACCAACCTTTGGCTCTCATGTGCAAACTCTCACTCTCTCTCTCTCTCTCTCTCTCTCTCTCTCTCTCTCTC
>JAQHUG010000414.1:426856-439972 GCA_028555095.1 Dicrostonyx torquatus
CCCTCTATCTACAGAGAAGAGCAAAATTCCTGCTTTAGTCGCGGATCCCCACCTTACCTGGAGACTTACCAGTGCACTGCCCTGACTGCTGAAATTTCTGAGCCTTCGTTGAGAGAGGGTCCCCGTATGGGCCACCACTTGTTGTAACTGCCTTGACCAGCAAGGAAGACTCAACACCGGGCTCTTCTTTCAGCAGTTTACTCAGGAACCTTGAACAATCTTCTGACCCCGGGAAAAACCTGCCCTCAGCCTAAACAGCCTCTGGGTGACCAACCTCAGCATGCTACGTAGGCACTGCGGATAGGTCCAGGTACGCGGAAGCAAGCCAGATCCTAAGCCTAGCCAAATATGGAGTTGTTTTACCATGGAGAGTGCTCAGCATTGGGAAGGTGGAAGGTGGAAGCCAGCACCATCTTTAAGGCACGGCTGCACACAGCTCTCTACATATTATAAATATTTTTTTTTAGGTTATTAGGGCCCAAAGATGACAGACACAGACCTCCTTATCAGGTAGGACATTCTGAGAACCTAGACATTATTACTTGGGAGAGAAACCAGCTGTAAGTGAATTCAAACTCCTTACCACAGGAAGATTGAGTTCCACAACTTCTATTTTACAATTCCCAAGTCAGCAGTCTGACATAGATTTTGCTGGGCTTATCTCAAGACAAAATGCACTCATTTTGGGATTCCTAATGGACAGGGTGGTGACTTGCTTCTTATTCATACCAATTGTTAGCAGAATTCAGTGTTTTGAGACATAGAACCTTAACGTCCTTGTTTCTTGTTAGCTGCTGGTTTGGTTGAGACTGCCAACATTTGCCCCTTTCCTCTACTTAAAAACATCTATGACAGGTTGAGTCATCAGTACTTTTGAATGTCTCCTTCTGCTGTCTTTTTCATCCAGCCAGGAAGAATTTGTCCATTTTTAATGATTATGTGACCAGAGTTTTCCCACCCATGTAAGCCAGGTAATCACCCCCACTTCGAGGTACTGGTATCTGGTAATTATTTGTGGCCTGGAATGCAGCATATTTCCAGGTTATGGAGGTTAAAAGTGTAGAGTTCGTTAAAAGCTGCTAGTCTATCTACCACATAAACAAAGCATGTGGGTTTTTAACTGAGGTTTTAAAGCTTTAATTTATATAAAATTGTGATATAAGGACCTCTAATATGTAACAGGACCAGATGGAGGGGTAATTCCAAACAAAAGCATTTCATTGTCTACCAAGTCTTACACTTAGGAATTTTTCAATCTTAAAGTACAAAGGAGTTGGTCAGTTTGCCTTAATTTACCCTTGCCTCAGTTGTCATATATATAGTTTCACAATTGACAATTATCAAGAAATGGGAACCTGTTAAACACACTTGCTTTATTATCTCCATGGAGTCTCTTAGCACAGGAAGATGACATTCAAACTAATTTTGCACACCAGGAATCTAGGTTTTAGAAGCATGGCAAGCATGGTCCAAGGCCACACACGAGGGAAAATTATCTCAAGGGTTCAAGGATGATTTTTCTTGGGGTCTAAGACTCTTTAATATGCAGAATGCATATCCTTACACTGATATCTATATTGCCTATCTGTAGCTCTCATTTTTACTGACAGTGCTGATACAGAGCTTTTTAGAATGTAAAACATTCAATTTCTTATTACTTAGCAAATACACTAGAGAAAATTTTAAGCATGTTTTGGTGCATGTCCTGATATTTATAAACTATTATCTGATATTAGGATAGTGAAATTGCTTAGTTAAGCTATCTTAAATAGAATTTGACAAGAACAGAATTCATATCTTTGCAGATTTTCAATTCTAGATAATTCCCAGATCAAAATTTGAAATGGCTACCATTAAATCTGAATAACTAGTAAACTATTTATAGTTTATATATAAGTAGCTAGCATTAAGTTTCTTTTCTTTTCAACCACTAAAATGGACTTCCTATGTTATGAACTTGATGATCCAAATGCTGTGGAGAACCTTGCTCTCAGGAGGTTCTCACCTTTTGTTTCTAGTTTCCCTTGTCCTGGCCTCATGGGTCACATATTTCATCAGAAATGGATGGAAGTTCTTCATTTCTGGGAAGTATATTGCTGATAGCAATTCCTTAAATCTCCATATTTGTATAAAGCAGAAATTCAGCCAGTGTTTTCAACCTGTGAAATTCATCACTGAGGACAGCCAAGAATTGCAAGAATCTCAAAGTTTAGGCGCTGGTTGGAGAGCACCTGCTCCTCTCATTGGCATCTTTGGAATAGTAAGATCTCCCAGCAGCACTTATTGGGTGGAGGGATTGCTCTAAGTCCCTAGGTTGTAGGAAAAGCTGTGCACTACCTGCAGAGAAAAATCTCCTAAAACCACTGAAGATACTTGAAACCACAGACAGCAATGAGCTGAAATGCATTGAAACACACACACACACACACACACACACAATAATGCATCAAAGCACACAGACATACCATCTTTAAAGGGTTTACTCACTGCTTATATCTTTTCTATGGAGAATTTTCCATTCATTTCCATGGCTCTTTGTAAAAATTTGGTTATTTGTTTTCTTGCTGTTCTGTCCTTTTTGGTTTGTTGTATATTCTAGACACTCATCCTCCATCAGATGAGAAGCTGGCAGAGGACATCTTCTGTTTTGTGGGCTGCCTCCTAACTTGTTTTGATTTTCTGATCTGTAGAAACTGTTCATTTCCAAGCAGTCTCATTTGTCAACTGTTGGGTTTATTTCCGGTGTTGTTGGAGTCTTGTTAAGAAAGTCTTTTCCTGTGTCTGGAGGTTGAAATGTGCTCTCTGATTTTATCTCTGGCAGTTTCAGGGCATCAGATCTTAGGTTGGAGTTGATGAGTTTTCCTCTGAGGGTGTGACCCCTGGTAGGGTTCCCATGCACCTGTGAATGGCCTACACTAATGCACATATGGATAGCACTGATTGGACTTGGCAGACTATCAAAAATCAAACTGAAACATGAAGATGGGAGGGATATGGGGAGAGTTGGGGGGAGGAAATGGAGAGTAGATGTGATCTTGTTTTGCATAAACGTATGAGATTGTCAAGAATTATTATTTAAAAATATGCCACAAGAAAAATTTTGTTTATTAAAGGAATGTTTTATGGTTTCTCTGAAGTATATCTGAATTGTCAGCATCCATACTTTCGTACTTTGGATCATTATTAATACTTGAATAAAAGTACTCTGATATCACAGCAGTAATGGTAGCCGTGATGCTCCCAAGTGGCGCTTGGTAGGGTGACATTTGTAGTGTGGCCTCACAGGACACAGAGATGATTTCTTTCCCAGATTGGCAGACGTCACCAGGGAGTTTGTTGTGTTGTTTAGAATAAAGAGCACTTTAAAATTCATGACTCATTTACTTCTGAAATCAATAAAATTTGATTTTTTTGTGGTTCTGAGGAATGAACCTAGGGCCTTGTATATGCTAGACAGGTGTTCTACCATGGGACCTCACCCTGGAACATAATTTAATTTGTTAACTATAACTAATGATTGGGAAATGAGACAGAGAAAATAAAACTGTGGGCATGGGTGTGCTATTTTTTTAAGTCATACTTTCTGGTACTTTAATATGTAGTCCCTGCAGAGCCCTGTAGCATTAGCTATGAAGTCATGTGACTAATTTTGAAATTAGTTATTTTTTTAATTTACAGTTTTACTTGGCACACAGATAATAGGTTTTACTGTAACATTTTCACACTCATGCTGTACTTGGCCTTTATTCTTCCTGCCTTGTCCTCTCCATCTCCCTCATTCCCCTCTTGCTACACTCTGTCCTGCCATACAGTCCTTCCTGCTGTCATGTCCCATCCATCACACTACTCTTTTCAGTTCCCACCCCTTTTCCCTAAAGACACTCTACTTCCCTCTCATCATATTTTTATTTTTACCCTCATGGCTGTATTTGAGTGTCTATGTGTGTCTGTGTATCTGAGTCTGTGTGCATTTATGTATTTTAGTCTTTCTTTTATTATTATTACTATTAGAGAGAAAGCACTGAGTATCCACTGTGGTTTTCATAGTGATTGCAACAGTTTACATACAACCAGCAGGATTCCACTTTCTCTGTACCTTCTTACATCCTCATTTATTTCCTCTTCCTTCTCCCTCCCTCTCTCCTCTCTTCCCTCCTCTCTGTCTCTCTGTCTTTCTCTCTATCTCTGTCTGTGTCTCTCTCTTTCTGTATGTGTGTGCACAGATGTAGTACAGGTTTGTGTATGTATATTATATGTGCATGTAAGAGACCAGAGGACAACTTCAGATACAGTATTCTTTGAATGCCATCCACCTGTTTTAAGTCAAGTCTCTCTCTCTCTCTCTCTCTCTCTCTCTCTCTCTCTCTCTCTCACTTTCTCTCTCTGGTCTGAAAATTGCTGTGCTGTGATTATAAGAGCATGACACTATGTCTGTCTGTGTTTAAAATCTGGTTCAGGTCCACATGCATGCATGCGAGCACTTTACTGACTGAACCATTCTACAAGCCTGCCATTTGTTGCTTTGATGATCATCATTATGACTTGAGCTAGACTTTTAGATTACTTTTAATTTGTGTTTCCCTTAAGGGCTAAGGATATTGAAGTCTAATTCAAATATTTATTGGCCATTTGTATTTCATTATTTGGGAATATATTCAGTTACTTGGCCCATTTACTGGTTGGTTGCTTTGGCTTCTGGTGCTTGAGTTGTAGAGTTCTTTAAAAATTCTAGATATTGAACAAGATCTTGATTCCTAAGGCCAACTCACCCAGAGGGAGCTCATGCCTGATGCTGTATGCTTGGACAATGATACATTGCTAGAGAGGTTCTAGACCCCAGGAGAGAACCTCCAGCTTTCAGGTTGCTAAACTGATGTACCTCATACTTGTAGAGTAGTACAGCTCTCCCTGCTCATCAGAGAAGCTGCTTGTCTCAGGAGCTAGATGGTGGTTAAAATAGAGAAACACAAGTGATCAAAATGCAGAGAATAACTGACTTGAGGTGTGCTTATCTCCACAGAAGACATCTATATCACAGCCCTTACATCCAAGGCTTGGGCAACAAGGTCAAAGAGGGGAAAGAAAGATTCTGAGAGGCAGCAGTTAAGGAGGACAACTAGGAGTATGTCTTCAGGACTTGACAGGCAGTTGCATTTGTGAACTCACAACAGCTGGGTTTGCTATGCATATGTTTGCTTGTGTACTACAAGGGTCAGTTTGTCAATATTCCAGCATGGATGAGGAAGGGTATGCCCACAAGGTCCCACTTCTAGTTGAGAAGCTCTAAGAAATTGACAGCTGGAGAGAAAGTCAGTTTTCTTCAGGCCTGGACCCATTGGGGGCTGCTTAAGCTACAGTGAACATCCCTATATTTGCATGCTTGAGGACAGTACTAGTTGGAAATGAAGTTGGGAGAGAGGTGTGGGGGAGGGATTTCATAGAAATCGGAGGGAAGAATGAGAAACAGCATGATCAAATTTAAATTCTTTCCTGTGTGAAGACAAATATGATTGCATTGAGTATTTCATCAACTCACCTAGCAAAGGATATTGGTTTCTGGGTTAAAGTTTTGACTATTAGACCTTAAGACTAATGTGCTGGTTAGGTGTTTTTGTTTTTTGTTTTTTGTTTGTTTGTTTGTTTGTCAACTTGACACAAGATGTAGTCATATGGGAAGAATGAATCTTAAAATGAGAAAAAAAATGCTTCTTTAAAGTTGGTCTGTAGGCAAGTCTATGGGAGCATTTCATTGATTATTTATTGATGTATGAGGTCCTAACATGCTGTGGGTGGGCTATCACTGGGCAGGTGTCCCTGGAATAGCTGAGAAAGCAAGCTGAGCAAGCCATAAGGAGGAAACCTGTAAGCAGCACCCCTCATCATCAGGAGGCATCAGCTCCTGCCTCCAGGTTTCTTCCTTAAATTCCTCCCTTCCTTTCTCTTCATGATGGACTATACCTCTAAGATGAAATAAATGATTTCTCATTAAATAGATTTTGGTCTTGGTGTTTTGTCATAAAAGTAGAAACCTGAAGACAAGAAGGCATATAATATGACACTGTAACTGAAATCCACTTATTTAAGTTGATGTTTTAGGAAACTATAAATAGTAAATTCTGCGAACCATTTTAAGCTACATTCTTGATAGATGCTTCTACTACTAGAAGTAGAAAGGGTTGTTTATTGCCTTATCAGTCACATTACGACCTATTATATCACATGTACTGTAATTAATGCAGACTAGAAGAAGAAAATTAAAGGCTTGAGAAGATACCTGAGCAGTTAGGGTCATTTAATCCTTTTGTAGAGAACCAGAATTGGTTCTTAACATCTTCATCAGGTGATCCACAAACACCTGTAATTCCAGAGTATCTAGTGCCACATGTACACACATAGGATATATATACTTAATTACTTAGAAATTAATAATGAAACACTACTAATTATTTTTGCTAGCATCAAAATGTCCTTATTTTTTGACACATTAAAAATATAACTGCTAGGCACAACAATAATGTTTAAATTTATTTATTTTAGGGCTTGAAAAATTGTTTGAGGTTTCCCTTGTTTTCCGAGTTATTGATATGAGATACGAAAATATTCCAGTCTGATTGCCTTCGTAGGTACATATTTTCCAATGTAGGTTTTAATATTGTTTCTTTCCTCTGTATTTTAATATATTAATGTCAAATATTTGACACTTTTATATGTCTTAGAGATATTTTTCTCTATATATAGCCATATATATATTATATATATATATATATAGTCATGTCTTAAGGGGTTCTAGGTACCCTTGTATATTGGTGTACATTTATGCTTTTATTTGGAAAATTTTCTTCTGCAATTTCAGTGAAAAAATTGCTTGTGGCATTAATTTTCACTCTGCTACTTTTATCCTGTGAACTCTTAGGTTTGGTTTCCTGGTTGCATCCCAGCATTTTTTTGTAGGTTTGGTTTTTGAGACAGGGTTTCTCTGTGTAGCTTTGGAGCGTATCTTGGTACTCTCTGTATAGACCAGGCTGGCCTCATACTCAAAGAGATCTGCCAGTCTCTGACTCCAAAGTGCTGGGATTAGAGGAGTGCGCCACCACCATCTGGCCCATCCCAGAATTTTTTATAGGTATTTTAATGTATTTTTCTTAGCCTTGTCCTCCATCTCGGATATTCTTTGTTGTTTGCTGGGTTTTTCATTTCTATATTTTTTTAAATTTCAATTTTTTTGCTGAATATTTTCCCAGTAGGTTCCTTTTTAACTCACACTGTAGAACTTCTCATTTTTTCAATGCAACATGGTTTTAGATGTCTGTGCATATTCAAGAAATCATTATAATTATCAACAGATGACACACATAACCATGTCACTCCATAGATATTTCTAGAACATTCTCTCACATTGTCATTTTCAGGTAAAGGGCATACTCTCCTTCTTTGATTTTATTTTGTGTTAAAATAATTATATCTACCCTATATTCATTCCTCAGTCTCTGAGTCTGTTTTGTTTTAAGTCCACTTAATTTTGCTGAATGGTTTATTGCATCCCAGTAGTTGAGTCTATTTATAATTTCATGGTCATTTGTAGTAGGACCTAGGAAAGAAAATTATTATTACTTTAATGACAAAATGTCTGACAGGCAGAGGTATTAAGTGTCCTACTTCAAACCCGCTGAGTTGGAGGTTGCACCACTAATTGAACACATGCTATTTTCTGTATTTCTGCTTCACTGAAAAAGGAAAGAAAAATATTGTTGCTTTGGTCACTGCTGGGAAGGGGTATTCCCTGAGCAGTGCTATAAATGTTTTCCTTTCTCTTATTGCCATTGGCAGTAGAAATGGTGTGCTAAGAATAAGATAAAAATAGCTCTCAGGAAAGTGGGCAGATAACTCAATATTGTTTCACTAAGTTGGTGGTGTACTTCTTGCAGGATGCAAGCACAAGATGCTCTACGAACTGTGTGTTGAAGAGGCTCTAAGGAATGAAGAACTGGAGCAGGGCTGTCCGGGTGCTTCAGCTGGGTGTGAAATTAAGCTCTTGGTGGTATTCTGAAGAGTCCCTGGACACCGGTTAGAGCATGCACGGTAACCCAGTACTTTGTCGAAGTGTAGAATGAAGCTAATTGCTTGCTTCATGCTTTGTACTTCAAGAAAATTGTGTCCTTCACTGGAAACATTCATGTGTCATCAGGAATTAAGATTTGAATGACACAAATTTTGTTTCCACTTGCATGTAACAACTCTTTTTTCTATCTTATCAACTAGCTCCCAAATAATTACATGGAGACTTCTTATTAATTATGAAAGCTTGTCCTATAGCTAAGCCTTTGGCCAAAAGAGCTTTATTCATTAGCCAATAAAAGCAAAATATACTGGACATTCCACATCACACACACACTCCCCCGCACAAGAATAAATAAATAAATTAACAAGCAAGCAAATGTAATTTAAAATACTTTCATGATAAAGCTTATTGTTCCTACTTAAAAAACAAATCAGATTTTTTATTTCTGTTTTCAGCAAGGGCTGTGTGTAATGCTATAAATCTTATTTCCCAGAGTTTTAAAAGGTATGTTCCGGCAATTAGGCTTTTATGGACAAGATAACTTCACTCCACTGGTGTCACAACTTCACCTTTGAGTGGCATTTGCAGAGCTCTGTATGTGATTCCTCTATGCATTTTATTGTACCTCTAGCACATTGTCATCTCTGGTGCAGGAGACTTGTCTGTTCAATCAATCATGTTTTAAATAAATGCTGATTGGCCAGGTAGGAAGTATAGGCGGGTCAACCAGACAGGAAGCTTCCCTGGCATTCCTGTGCAAACCACCAAGGAGGCAACAATGTAAGCTGCCCAGCTGAGAAAAGGTACTGAGCCAGGTGGCTAACATAGATGGGTTAATATAAGTTATAATAGCTAGTAAGAAGCCTGAGATAATGGGCCAATCAGTTAACAACCTAATGTAGACTCTCTGTGTGATTTTCTTTGGGGCTTGCCGGCTGTGGGGTACCGGGCAGGACAGAAACCCCAACGAGCAGGCCCCTCATGTTACACATATCGAGCACCATGTAGGGACCCTACTTCCATTTGCAGTCCCTAAGCTTCTCCAGTTATTTATTTATTATCTATCTATCTATCTATTATATTTTAGTAATTGTGATTACACACATTAAAACCACTTCAAAGTCTCTTGATTTTTATTTGAACCATCAAACATGTTTCAGAAATCAGTGTAGGAGGGTCCTTCTGTATGTGGGTTGCTTTCATTGGTTGAATAAAGAAACTGCCTTGGTCTTTTGATAGGGCAGCCCTTAGGTGGGTGGAATAGACAAAACAGAGTTCTGGGAAGAAAGGAAGTGTGGCTGATGCCATGCTTCTCCAGCCTGAGATGGATGTAGGTTAGAATCTTCTCAGTAAGACCACTACCTCATGGTAACTTACAGACTATTAGAAATGGGTTAAAATAATATGTAAGAGATAGCCAATAAGAGGCTACAACTAATGGGCCAGGCAGAGTTTAAATGAATACAGTTTGTGTGTAATTATTTCTGGTAAAAGTTAGCTGGGACCAAAAGCAGGCCCAAGGTTGGGAGCTGGGAGCCGGGCACCGGGAACACAGTCTGTCCACACCTCACTATGACAAGAAATGTTTCTTATTTCTTATTTTGTTTATCACTTTCTTTTTGTTCTTTTCTTCATGATGATACAAAGATCTTTTACTACTTTCTGTTTAGTGGCTTTCTTACAATATTTCAGAAGATGTAGGAGTAAAAAGATTACCTTTTTTGTTTTAGGGAGATGTGTCACTTTCACCTTCATTCTGGAGGGATAATACTACTGCTTATAGGTTAGTTTTCTGGAGTGACTTTTCTTTTATGTCACCATCTTGAAGATGTTGGAATGTTTATTTCTTACTTTTGGGGGATATTTTAAGACAGAGTTTCCCTGTAACTTTGGAGCCTATCCTGGAACTAGCTCTTGTAGACCAGGTTGGTCTCAAACTCATGGAGATCCACCTGCCTCTCCCTCCTGAGTCCCGGGATTAAAGGTGTGCTCCACCACCTGGCTTTATTTATTGCTTTTTGATGAAAAAGCTGCCCTTTTCTCCAATGGTCACCATCTTACCATTTTTTCTCTCTCTTTTTTGAGATAGGGTCTCATGCAGGACAGAGACTTCCATTGTCTGTTGAAGCTAATCTTGAACTCCTCATTCTCCTTCCTCCACTTTTCTGAGATAGAGTTGCTATGTAGCTCATATTAGCCTAGATTTGCTGTGCAGCCCATCCCTTTCTTTAAATGACATCAGTGGTTTCTGATGTGTGAGGTGACTGATTCTTTATGCTGAATCCACTTTGTGAATGGGCTTTTATATTGATAATTTTGTCTTTTAAAATAATATTCTCTAAGTTTTGTCTCATTGTTCCTTCTATTACCCCATTCTTTACTGACACTTTCTTTTCTCTGCTAGAGTTTTCACTTTTTCACTTGATTTAAATGATGTTATGTATTCAGCAATGGGTTATTAAAAATGCATTATTTTTTCCAACTTTCTGCCAAATTAGTGTTGTAATCTAGTGTCTCTTTTCATTGTGTTTGGAATTCACCTAAATATTTTTATTGAAGAATCATTTTTTATTGAATCCTGGACCTTTTATGTTATGAGTGTGGATCATTTTAAATTCTACTATTTTGGCTGGATCTTGTCTGATCCCACTTCAGCAGCAGACAAATGGGCCTAATGTCATTAGTCATAAATGGCTGTAGAAATCCTAGTTCTTTCATTCTTGAATTTTTAAATTGATCTGGTATCTGCAGTCTAGTCCTTTTTTGATGGCCGAGCATAGGGAGGATTTCTAACCAATTGTGGGAGATAATGCAACCACTAGGTAGTTATATGTCTTCTTTTTTAACCAACCATCTTCTGTCTTCACCTCAGCACACTTCTTTTGTATTTATTGATAGGAATGGAAAGTATTTCTATACCTGATCTTTACTGCAAATAAACATCAGTTTCAGACTCCTAAAAATTTCACATGAAGAAAACTGCCTATAAAATTTAAAAGTTGAGTTTTCTATAGGAGAGAGCTTTGTCTTTGAGAGAACGCTGAGGGTTTCAGTTTAAATGAAAAGCACTGAGACCAATTGTTCTTCAGGATAAGAGATCTAGGAGATCTTGTCTTTTTCTACTTACTAATTCCACAAATAGAACAGCAGGAGTCTGAAGCAAGAGAAGTTCCACTCTCCCCTGACAAAGTTGTGTACCTGCTCTTAGAAATCTCTGCTGAGGAGAGTGGTCCTATACCACAAGGCAGGAGGCTTGGTTCATATGTGTTCTATGCTGCATGCCTGCTATCAAGGGACTCTGTCATGTCTTCATGGCATATGATAGAGAAAGAGGTTATGATGGGGGTGTGGCTGAGTTTGTTAGACCTTTCAGACCAGCACCTGCAAATTCAGTAGCTAAATCTCTGAACTCTGCGACAGTGAATCTATTGGGAAAGGAAAGAAAAATACTGCTAACAATTTTGCTGTGGCAAGCATGTTGGTCTGTTTTTGTTAGTACTCCCTGTTTACTGTGCTTTATTCTTTTGGTTTCCTGATTCTTATGTCGGCCCTAAATTTAAGATGTACCAATTATGTTCTTAGAGGGGAAGCTGTAGCAACTCCACAGAAACATTTTCATCTGTGAGAAATAAAGTTCTTTCACAGAACCTGTTGTTCACTCCCTGCATTCCTTTTCCTAAAGAGATGATTTTATATGGGTTGGTACATCTCTGTGAAGATTCTACTGTACCAGTCCCCTGGGAAAAGAATTCATGTGGCTGGAATAAAAGACTTCTCGAAGAATGAAGTAATTCTTATAGGGAAGAATTGTCAATAGGGTTGATTTTCTTTTCAAATGATCAACTTGCTTTATTTTTCTTTGTGTCAATTAAGAAGATGAATTGGTGCTCTAAACAGAAATCAGGTATTTGATCCACATATGAAGAGTTTCTGAGCAGAATTTTTCTCTTTCTCATGTGCACTCCTCATGGTGTGCAGAATCAAATTTGGGAAGCAGGAAGGGAGATGAGATTGGAAGACACATCAGCATTTTAACCTGTCAAAGACTACTGATGTTCAGTTTTGAAAAAAGAAAAATCTTAATTCAGAGAAACATACTCCAACAGGAAAGATTTTACAAGACTACAGAGCAATTACATTTTTAAAAGTCCATTTTGATAAAGATGTATAATAATGTATAGTACTCTCTACTTGAGGCACTAATTATGCTGTCACAATCTTGATGAGACTTAATTGTGGTCATTATTGCATTTTGTGTTATTAATTCTAATGATGATATCCATTTCTACTTCTCTGTCTGGAGGGATTTATTTAGGATCTAGCTGTAAGACGACATGGCAGAGAAACAGCAAATGGCCATAATGCTGATGCTGTTTATAATAACCTTTAAGGACCTTTCTTGTAACACTGTTTGCTTGTTTTTTCCAACAATGTTTTCAACCTTATTTTTCAGCTCTACCTATTTATCTATTTATGTAATTTCTATTAGTTGTATATTTATCTACTACTATTTATCACCTGCTAATATGTATCATTTCTTAATATAAATCAATTTATCTATCACTTTTTATTTTATTTAATTACAAATAAATTACAGTCATATGGAGAAGGGAAAAGATGAATTTTTGAGACTTTTCTGGTTTTCTTTATTTTTAATTCATGCTCTGTTTCTCTGGATACTGTCTGTTTTATGAACGTATTTATCTTTCCATATTGATCTGATTAATGCTGGTTTCCCACTTCCAAAGTAGCACATGTGTAGTCTACCCTGTGTCACTTCAAGACACACTGTCTCTTCCTATGTTTGTATGTAAGCAACACAAATTAGAGCTAGAATACAGGTTAATATTTAAGGTTTATATGCAAGGGGGATGTTTAGCTTTTTTATTTTTTTATTAAGTTTAAAAGAAAAATTTACATTTACTCCCCTTTCCCAGGCCCTCCCGCTCCCCCACTACCCCAAAATCCTCCCCCTGCTTCCTTAAGATGAGGCAGGATACTCTGCCCTGTGGAAAGCCCAAGACCCTCCCCTCTCCATCTCGGTCTAAGAAGGTGTG
>JAQHUG010000414.1:475135-508688 GCA_028555095.1 Dicrostonyx torquatus
AAGCTTGACTATTATGACTATCTATTAACTTATAATTCTTAATTATACATTACATTTTTAAATGAGGTGGACAAACACAATATCTTAATCAAGGTTAGAAATAAATATACACAGTGTAATGAAATCAACCTTAAATTTGTATCAATAAACCAAGATCCATACCAATGATAATCTCTATAGCATATCTAATGTAAATAAACATTTATAGACAATATTTGGGAATATGGGTGTAGTTCTCTCCAAACTACTTCCTGCTTATTGTTGGGCAAAGTATTTTTGGGGGTGTTCATGGTGATCTTTCAGGTGATCTTAGTCCATCAAACCACATTAGTCTGAAAGCAATCCACAGGTTCTCATCTTCTGTGGAAAGAAAAGCAGAACTTCTTTTCCAAAGCAACTTATCCTTCGACTCAAATTTTGAAGTCAAGAAACATTTAAAATATCTATGCTGTTTTAGCTTAGCAGCCCATACAATGAAATGTCTCGCTGTACTTAGCTCATTCACAGTCAAAAAATTCAAAGAAAACACATATACATAATGATATACATAATCCAGACTCTCTGTGTATATTCCATCTTTATGTGGCTTATTCATTTTTATTCTATTACTTTTTATATTTTATTATCTTTATTCCTTTAATCTATGACTCTCTGTATTTTTCTCTTTAAAGACTTTGTTTTTTTTAACCATCCATTTATTTCTTTTTATAACTCTCTCTCCTCCTTTTCTTTTCTCTCCCAAATCTACGTACATTTATCCAACACTGTGACTCGTTTAGAATTCTTTAAGTCTGACCTATTGTGTATCTGTAATTTTTCCTGTCCAGGAGCATTTCTTAAAATGCTATGCACTTCTAAGGCTGCTTTGCCTTTTGGCTCTGACCAGTCCAATATGTCTGGACAGAGGTCTGTTTAGCCTGAGCCATTCTCACAACCCCATTTTCAGGCACGCAGCTGGTTTATGTTGCCATTAAGCAAGGGGTAGCACTCTGCTCACAAACCCCATTTAAATGCTCAGCCTCCTGAAAGAGCCAGAGCTTGTGCTAGCAGCACAGTCCAGGAAGCCACAGTTTCAAAACCATGTGGATTTTTATTTTATTTTATTTTATTTTATTTTATTTTTTTTGCTAGCATTGAATCAGGAAGATCTCTCTTAAAGGAGCCATGGCATTAAACTGTGCTTAACTGTGTCTCTTTTTCATTTTTCTCCTAGAATTCTTTTCCAAATTTTAGTCAACCATGTTGGCCCTCCAATTTGTTGTACTAGGAGGCAACTTGTTTGTTCATTGCTGCCTCGAAATAACCAACAGAAACTATATTAATTAAATCACTGCTTGACCCATTAGCTCTAACTTCTTTTTGGCTAACTCTTACATCTTAATTTTACCCATTTCTAGTAATCTTTGTATCACCTCAAGGCTGTGACTTACAGGGTAAAGTCCAGCATCTGTCTTTGGTGGGGTTACACGGTTTCTCCTCACTCTGTCTTCCTTCCCCCAGCATTCAGTTTAGTTTTACCCATCTAGCTCTGTTCTTCCTTATCAGGTCAAGCCAGTTTCTTTACTTACCAATGGTATTCACAGCAACAGTATTTTATATATATGTATATATCTGAAGATGAATGAACAGGTAAATTGTGATACCTGTAAATAGTGGAATTTTATCCACCCATAAGAATAAATGAAAATAAATGAATGTTATACTGCGTGGAAGTTTTAAACTTTGTTACATGAAAAAAAGCTAGAAAAAGCTCACATATGTACAATTCCATTTATGCAAAAACTTCTAGAATAGATAAATATTTATAGGCAGAACTTGGTTTGGTGGCTTCTGGAGGATGGGGAGGAATTCTAGCTGGGTAATAAGCTATTAGAGGTGAGTGTATAGGTATGTGATAATGGTGTGTGTGTCTGTATGTGCCTGTGTCTGTGGTGGTGTATACTTGTATGTATATGCAAGTGCACACTCCTGAGCACATGTGTGGTGCTCAGAGGATCATGTCTGTTGTCTGATTTTATCATTATCTAGCTTATTCCTTTGAGGCAAGGTCTCTCAATGAATTAGGAGCAAGGCTGTCAGGCAGCAAGGTCCAGTCTTCCCAGTTCTCCTGTCTGTACTCTGTACCTCTCTGAGTTTACAGGCATGTTTAGCAATATCCATCTTATAGTTTGGATTCTGGTGATTTGACCTCAAGTCATTAGCATGTACATCCAGTAAGTACTCACACCCACTGAACCATCTCCCAGCCATTCACCTCAGTAAAAATTTTAATAATTCTAATAAAATGATTTATATCTTGAATGTTATGTTAGAATGCTGACTTTATATAATAAAACAGAATCTTTATTTACCTATTAGATAAATTTTAGGTCCTATGGATAGCCAAATGTCCGTAGGCTTGAAGACTATGTTTCAGAATTCAAAATAAAAAAAATAAAAAAGCCACATAGATTGAGGAAATCTAAGTGAATCAACGTCAGATATGAAATATTGCTGACTGGAAGTATTGGGGCTGAAATAGGTATCATATTAGATAAAAGGATGACTTGGTGGAGCAGCACAATGGGCTCTGAGGACAAGATTAGTTTCTCTAAAGACAGGGTGCTAGCAATCATTCAAACTGAAGCATAGAGAGAAAGGAGATTGAAAGAAATGAAGGACCCCTCCCCCAGTTCCTTGAAGAACAATCTAAAATCATTGGAGTATATGTGCAGTTGGCTTCTCCAGGGGCATCTAGAGAGAGGTATTAGGGCAGAAAAGCATTTTCAGAAAGTCAATCACATCACTAAATCAGATAAAAAACAATACTAGGCTAAAGAAAGTCAAGCAGGATAAACAGTGAGAAAAATAAAACTAGGATTTCTTCTTCAAATACTTGAAAAGCAATGATAAACAAGAAATCTCTGAAGCAGTCATTGACAAAAAAAGTCATAGAACGAGCAACAACAAGGATGTAAACTCATTTTGGTGCAGGAAGACTGCCAGTCAGAAGACAATAAAAAGACATCTTCAGTGCCCTTAAAGGAAAAATACAAACACCAATCTAAATTTTTCGGTCTATAAAAGCTTCCTTTGAAACTGAAGTCAACATACTGACATTTACAGACAAACAAAAATGGAGACAGCTGCCATTATCAGACCAGTACTGGGGAAATGTTCCATCAAGGCTGCCTTTCAGTTTGCAGAGAAAACTGCACCATAAATGTGTGTGCTAAATAAGGGTGCAGGCAAAAGGAACACCAAGGCATCATTGTAAGTTTCTTACATTGCACATGGAGTGCCATCTCAATTCAAGGTAGAGTTCATAGATTAAGAAGGCAAAGAGATGCTCTAAAGAACCAAAGGGAGGATCCAAAATTCATCATAAAGTAAAGTAGAAAAATTAAAAATTTGAATTTATTTTAAAAATGCTAGAAAGTATGTTTTTAAAAGTGTAGGGCTGGAAGAAGATGGTTCAGCCGTTAGGAGTATTTCCTCTTTCTCATTTTATCAGGTACAATGTAACTGAATTTATATTGTGGTTTTCAATCTACTTGCACTTGTGTTTCATGCAGGGCAATAGATATGGATCTATTTGCATTCTTCTACATGCCGACATCCAGTTTCACCAGCACCATTTATTGAGGATGCTTTCTTTTTTCCATTGTATAATTTTGGCTTCTTTGTCAAAAATCAGGTGTCCATAGATGTGCAGTTTTATGTCAGTGTCTTTGATTCCATTGATCCACCTGCCTGTTTTTATGCCAATACCATGCAGGTTTTTAAATTATTATTACTATAGCTATGCAGTAGAACATGAAATCAGTGATGTTGATACCTATGTAAGTTCCTTTATTATATAGGATTGTTTTAGCTGTCCTGTGTTTTTTGTTTTCCCATATGGTGTTTAGTATTGTTCTTTCAAGGTTTGTATAAAATTGTATTGGGATTTTGTTGGGGATTGCATTGAACATATAGATTGCTTTTGTCAAGATAGCCATATTTACCATGTTAATCCTACTGATACATGAAAGTGGTAAAGAGCCTTGAATACACTGGCAAGGAGACAAATTTCTGAATAGAACCCCAATAGCACAGACATTGAGATCAACAATTAATAAATGAGACCTCGTGAAACTGAAAATTTCTATAAATCGAAGGATACTGTCAACAAGAAAAAATGGCAGCCTACAGAGTAGGAAAAGATCTTCACATCTGACAGAGGACTGATCTCCAAAATATATAAAGAACTCAAGAAAGTAAACATCAAAAGAACAAATAATCCAATTTTTAAAAAAATGGGGTACAGATCTAAAAGAATGAAAACAGATCCATGTCTATCAACATGCACAAAACTCAAGTCCAGATGGATCAAAGACCACAACACAAAGCCAACCACATTGAATCTCATAGAGGAGACAGTGGGAAGTACACTTGAATGCATTGGCACAGGAGACCACTTCCTAAATATCACCCCAGCAGCACAGACACTGGGAAAAACAATTAATAAACGGGACTTCCTGAAACTGAAAAGCTTCTGTAAAGCAAAGGATGGCCAACAAGACAAAATGGTAGCCTACAAAATGGGAAAAAAAAATCTTCACCAACCCCTCATTGGACAGAGGGCTGATCTCCAAAATATACAAAGAACTCAAGAAATTAGTCATCAAAAGAACAAATAATCCAATAAAAATGGAATACAGAGCTAAACAGAAAACTCTCAACAGAGAAATCTAACA
This sequence comes from Dicrostonyx torquatus, assembly GCA_028555095.1. Classification (NCBI taxonomy): domain Eukaryota; kingdom Metazoa; phylum Chordata; class Mammalia; order Rodentia; family Cricetidae; genus Dicrostonyx; species Dicrostonyx torquatus. Next base: position 479,854 of record JAQHUG010000414.1, read on the forward strand.
TGGCTGAAATACGATTAAGGAAATGATCAACATTCTTAGCCATCAGAGAAATGCAAATCAAAACAACTCTGAGATTCCATCTTACACCTGTAAGAATGGCCAAGATCAAAAACACTGATGACAACTTATTCTGGAAAGGATGTGGGATAAAGAGAACACTCCTGCATTGCTGGTGGGAGTTCAAATTGGTAAAGCCCCTTTGGATATCGGTATGACAATTTCTCAGAAAATTAGGAAACCTCCTTCCTCAAGACCCACCAATACCACTTTTGGGTATATATTCAAAGGATGCTCAATCATACCACAAGGACATGTGCTCAACTATGTTCTTAGCAGCATTGTTTATCATAGCCAGAACCTGGAAACAACCCCTTGACCAAGGAATGGATAAGGAAAATGTGGTACATTTACACAATGCTATACTACACCGCAGAAAAAAATAATGCCATCTTGAAATTTGCAGCAAATTGATGGATCTAAAAACCATCATATTGAGTGAAGTAACCCAGACCCAGAAAGACAAATATCATATGTATTCACTAATAAGTGAATTTTTAGACATAAAGCAAAGAAAACCAGCCTACAACTCACAATTCCAGAGAACCTAGACAACAATAAGGATCTTAAGAGAGACATACATGGATCTAATATACATGGGAAGCAGAAAAATACAAAATCTCCTGGGTAAATTTGGAGCATGGGGACCATGGGAGAAGGTAGAAGGGGAGGGGAAAAGAAAGGAAGAGAGCGGAGAAAAATGTAGAGCTCAATAGAATAAAAAAAATGGGGTACCACACTGAACAGAGAATTCTTAACAAGAAACTCAAATGATTGAGATACTTTAAAGAATTCTTCAGCTTCTTTACCCCTCAGGGAAGTGCAAATCAAAATGACTCTAAGATTCCATATCATACCCATCAGAATGACTAAGATAAAAACAATTATGACAGCTTATGTTGTAGAAGATGTGGAGCAAGGGGAACACTCCTCTACTGCTGGTGGGAGTGCAAACTTGTGCAGACATGGAAACATGTATTTCCCTGGAAAGGGAAAATAGATGAGGTCTCCTGGGTAGACTGGGAGCCTGCAGGGATTGGAACATGAGGGACTGGGTTTGAGGGTAGATGAAGGGTCAGAGTAATGAAAAAGACATCTTGATGTGTGGGACCAGGTAGAAACCTGGTGCAAGGGAAACTCCAATGAATCTGCAAGGATGAACCTAGCTAAGACCCCTAGCAATAGTGGATAGACAGCCTAAACTGGCCATCTCTTCCAATCAGATTTGTGACTACCCCAATTATCATCAGAGAGCCTCATTCAGTGACTGATGAAAACAGATACAGAAATCTATTGTCAAGCATTGGACCAAACTTGTAGAATCCTGTTGAAGAGATCCCAAGACAATTCCAAGAGATTCTAAGAGGCAGGGATTGTCAAGGTCATCATAGGAGAACCCACAGAAACAGCAAACGAGGGCTATTAGGAGCTCACAGATTCTGGACCAACAGTTAGGGATTCTAATTGGGGTTGACCTAGGCCCTCTACATATGTGTGACAGTTGTATAGATTGATCTACTTATGGACTCCTAGTGGTGGAAGCAGGGCCTGTCCCTAATGCTTTGGCTGGCTTCCAGGAACCTATTCCTCATACTGTGTTGCCTTGCTCAGTCTTAATTTAAAAAAGGAGGAACTTAGTCGTTTTTCAAGTTGATATGCCATGCTTTGCTGACATCCATGGGAGGCCTGTCCTTTCTGAACAAAAATAAAGGAGGAATGAATTGGGCAGGAGGTGGGGAGAGGGAATGGGAGGAGAGGAGAGAGGGGAAACTGTGGTCGGGATGTAAAATAAATGAATAAATTTAATTAATAATAAAAAATATTTGTTGCTCTTCCAGAGGACCTGAGTTTGATTCCCAGCATCCATGTCATCATCTCTTCTGATACCCTCTTCTGACCTCTGGGTACCTGCATACATGTGGCATACACTCATACAGACAAGATAGAATAATCCCCTTCTTTCCCTTCTTTCCCTAATGGAGGTTTAAGCAGGGAGAGAGATGGAAGTGTGTAGATTATTGGGGGGGAGCAGAGGTATGGTGCAACTAACACCAAGGATGTTTGTAAAAGTCATATAGAATCTTGTAATTTTATAGGCTACACACACACAAACACACACACACAATGTATACACACATATACACACATGATATACACAAATATGTATGTGTATAATAGCTGAATAGTTTAATTGGAATTATCCTAAGCAGAAGATTATGCTCATATTAGAAATTATCAGTTGCCAAGTAAAAGACCAAATGTCAGGGGTGGGATACCTCACCTCAAGTTGTTGTTCAAGGGTCGTCTGGAGACTCTGAAAATAATTTAGGATATTGCCATTGTTCTTGGTTTTCCATCACAAGTGATGGATAGAAAGATCTTATTGCTCAAGAGATAACTCCCTTTGATCAGAAAGCATGTAGAAATCAGGTCAATACCGATGAGAAAGCTTTCTCCCTGATTGTTAGGAGAAAATCTTTCTAATGATTTTTAAAAATCATTTATTTATTTTTATTTTGTCTGCATGAGTGTTATGATTGCATGAATGTCTATATGTCTGGTGCTCTCTGAGGCCCAACAAAGACATTAGATCCCCTGGAATTGGACTTACAAATGACTGTGAGCCTCTGTTTGGGTAGTGGGAATTGAACCCATGTCCTCTGGGAGAATGGTTGTGAGCTTTGTGGTGATTAGAATGGAAACCACATCTGCTGGGAGTGTAACAAGTGTTTTTAAGTGTTAAGTCATCTTTCCAACCCCACTAATAATTTGTAACAACAATTTAAAGATGAAATAAATGAAGAAAATCAGCAATGCCAATATAAATACCTTTAGAAATAGATATATCTTAGTATGAAATTCAGAATGATTTTGCAGCAAAAAATCAAAGAAGAATAAAAATTCTATTTTATGGCCCTCTTTTACATAAGTAAGCAAACATCATCAGATTCAATCTAGCAATATATAAAGTTTGAGTGTTTCCTGTTCAATAGGGTTTATCTTGGGAATACAACAAAATTCATAGATTAGAAATCTCAATGATAGCTGTAGATGGCATTTATTTTTGACTACTTTGGTTAATGATTTGGTTAATGTCTTTCTAGGCTATGGCCTCATTTGTAAGTGTTATTTCATTCATGAATTTATTTCCTAACAGAAATACATAATACTTGTGCCTAATCAATATGTAGTGCTGGTCAACAGAGCTACACAATGGCAACAAAATAAAAGTCAACGGAGAGTGTGGTAAAGTTTTTAATATTTGTGAGCAAATGCACAGTATGGATGAATTCCACAGTGAAAAGGGAGGACATGAGAGATACACAAGAACCGACATCTGCTCTACTCACAGCAGTCTGCAAGTTCTATTTTGAAGCTGTGATGCCAAAGGAGGCATCTAAGGTCCTGCATGTGCTTTACTTGCTTTTTCCATATATTTTTTTAATTATGTATATATGTTTTGGGATAATGTATGCATGCATGTTTGTAGGTGCCCACAGATTCCAGAAAAGAGAGTCAGATCCCCTGGAGCTGGAGGTACAGGCAGCTGTATATCACCTGATGTGGATACTGGTATGGTACCAAGGTCCCCTTATGAGCTGTATGTGCTTTTAACAACCAAGCTGTCTCTCTACTCCAGGTTACATTTCTTGGTCTGAACAGCATTTGCAATAGGTGATTTACTGTGAGTGATTCATCAAGCAAGCATTGACTTTTGACTTGCACATTTGTACATGCGCTATTTTCTAATTGGAAACTAAAACTTTTGATTTTTGCCACTAAATCAAAAATTAAAGTTTCTGATTTTAATGCTTACATTTTGATTCTGATACATTCACTACTTTAAGTTCCTTTCTTTTAATTAAAGTGATGAATCTATTTTTAATGCAAAATGCTAAAAATTGCATGAAGATATACATTTAGCTTTAAGTACAGACCTTTGATGGCATCTGCCTTCTAAAGGAGAAAGAGCCCTGTGACATGAGATTTCAGATAGCACTATAAATAATTTCACTTGAGGTGCTGATAAAAACTAGAGCAAAACTCCAGTCTGCTGATTTTCTGTTCCGAGACTCACTAGTTCTTCATTTGTTCATCCTTCCATTCTTTTGCGCACAGTATAGTGGAGGAGATGCATCTTTTCCAAAAGATCAGCTTAGAAATCACCATTCATTCATTCAGGTATGCTGGTTTCACTCTCTAATGTATGAAGATTTTCCCCCTTCATTTTTAGTAGTGGGGTTACTAAATTTGATGCCCTTAACACTGCCTTTGACACTCAACAGTAGGTTCTTTCTAGGGTTGCCATTCATCTTCCCAGTCCTATATGTTATGCTGCTTACTCTAACTATTTTAGGATGTGCTTTCCTGAAGCACAGTGGCTCTCTTTTACCCTGAACATTTAAAAAAGGCCTTATTAAAAGAAGTCAGTATGGAGAAACATAGGAGCCTGCTACCTCCATGTCAAAGAACACAGATACAATGACCATGTATGCAAAGAGCCTGTTTTAAGGAAATGTCCATACTGTGTCTTCAAGAAGCACAATGGTTTTGTTCTGTAAGTGAAGCCACTTCAATGCAGATGATGGGAAAACTGACAGTTAATTCAGTAGTTATAGCTTATGATAATTTAACCAAGGTCTCTGATCCTGTCCTCACAGGCTAGTATCACAACATGACACAGATAGCAACGTAAATATCTAGAATGCAGTAACAACAAATGGTCACTCTGATGACTTCAAACAGCAGAAATGTATTGTTTCATACTTTGGAGGCTGAAAAACAAAATCAAGGTGACAGCAGAGTTGATTTCTGAGAATTCTGTCCTTGGCCAGAAGTGGATCCTCTCATGGTCTTTTTTCTGTGTCTTTCTGTGTTCTAAGCTTCTCATCTCATATGAATAGTAATTATATTAGATGAAGGCCACACTAATGACCTCATTTTCACATTATCTTTATAAAGAACATATCTCCAAAAACATTCTGAGGGTCTGAGGGCATAGTAATACCTATAATTTCCTTGTAGAAGGCATATTAGCATTCTGAAAGATTTTATAACTAGATACATTTTAATGAACCTAGATATTTGCAAAAGCTTTATAAAGTAAGTTATAAAATAGGAGTGACTAAAGCACTGCTTTGTCCCTTTCTCCTTTGTTCAGTCAGAGGGTAACACATGCTAATGTAGAGGAATATTAAAAATTAATGACCCTCAGAGTCAAAGTGAATAAATTGAACTCATCCTGTTGGCCATCAAATCTGTTCTTCCCTCATTCCATCTAATAATAACACCACCTAGCTCTCACCCAGAGTTGCATGAAGTCTTTGACTCCCTTTCTTCTCTCTCTTTTAAAGAAAACAACAGAACAATTGGAATCAGACATAACTTGGTTCAAAATCTAGGTTTGCTTTTGTCTCAGTGACTTTGACATGGGCTTATCTTCTCTCCTTTAAATATTCTCATTTATAAAATATGGGGTGAAGAAACTATCTTTTTCATAGAGTTGTTGAGGGTGCCAAGTGATGAAAAGATTACATATGCAAACAGTAGATGCCTAGGGACTGTTCCCAGTGATTTCTATTATTATAATCAGTACTAAATATATCTGGTTCTCCTTTTCAACTCTCATTGCTGCATTTTATTTTAATTCACACTACTACTGTTCTAATTTAAAACTGTCTTTTGCTGATACCCTGGGTTCTTGCAACTACTTTCCCAAAAGTTCTTGTTCTTCTTTTATCTCATTCTATAAAAACAACAATATTAACAAACTCAAAAAAACAAAAACACTTGATGACTGTTAACCAGAAAAAAAGTGAATTGGAAGAGTCTTAACTTGTCTTTTCACAGTGTATGTACATTTTCAATCTCTCTTTGTTTTTATCCTTTATTCTTAACTTGTGGTGCTGCCTTGAATCAGTTGCTAGCTTTAGACTACTCTTGTAGTTCTAAAGAAAAGCTTTTGATATAAATAGAAGAGTATAAAATATAATGTATCCTTCAAGTTCTGTATTGGAAGTATTAGTGAAAAAATTTAAACAGGGTATTGGACAGTACAATGAAAAAGGCAGAATCGGGATTCCTACTTTACATAATCCCATTGTAATGTTCAAAAATATTATCAATTTTAAGATTGTAACGATATAGTAACAAGCCAAGTAGGGGTGTGTGTGTGACAATGAGCCCAATGAAATGATTCAGGTTGCAAGATCAGGAAGATGGTTCTGTGGATATGTACACTGTTCCGTATGTCCCCAAGGGATGGAACTTATGTATTACTGTTTCAGAAGTTGTCACAATGTGGACTGTTTTATTTAATGCCCAGAAGTCTTGTCTTTTGAAAACTCCATTAACCAGCAAAGCAACCTTTGGAAAAATAAGTCGATTTCTTTGGATATTAACAAGCTTGCATATTGGATGGTTCCTATGTGTATAAGATGATTCTTATGTGTATATTATAAGGAATACAAGAAATACATAAAGAGCTTGTAGATCATGAAGCTTCTATACCATGTCCCTTAATACTTGGATAATGTCTTCAGTTTTTTTTTAAAAAAAATAGTTAACAAGGGGACAGAGGGCATGCCTTAAATTCGAGCTCTTGGGAGGCAGAAGCAGGCAGATCCCAGGGTTTGAAGCCAGCCTGGTCTACTGGTCTACAGAGAAAAGCTAGAGCTTTAAGAGATATCCTGTGTTAAAAAACCAAAACCCAAACCAACAAACAAATGAAAACCACCCCCCAAAAAACCCAAAATATAGTGTAACATATGAAAGATGTAGTAAGTACATCAATAGTAGATGAACATCCTGATTTTACGTGGGTATAAGAGAGTGAACACTTCCTAGGTCAATCTAAAACATTTGTAGAACCCGGGGATTTTCACTGTCTTCCTAGTCTATGCATCTTCCGGTGGCAAACAGTCTCACTGTAGCATGGTTCCTTTTTAACAGTCTGCTCAGGGTGAATTTCTAATTCAGATGAAGAAGTAGATTGATGAAGCCCACAGTGTCATACTACTTAAAATACACTCTAGAATCATGCCTCATTCTCCATCCCAACCTCCTCTGTAACAGACAGCACTGAGAGATCTTCCCTTTGCTTTGCTCATTCCCTCCCTAGACCTCATATTCTTCCTAGAATGTCTCTTTCAAGGAAGGCTAGACATACAGAGCACTAACTGATGACATCACATCTTCTGGCTTCCCATTTAGCCATTTCTTGTGGAACATCTGTGGCCAGGGGCACTTTACCTCTTAAAACAATTTTCATATTTTGAGACTTTGCTATATATTTGTCACTATTGGTCATTTATCTTTGCTAGAATGTACCTCTGCCTGTTGAGGTTCATAAAATATTCTTTACATACTTTCTCATATTTATGTCCTTAAAATAATAATTGATATTCAGTCTTTTCTCTTTCTCTTTATTCTTTTTTATCTCAGCATTTCAAAAATCAGTCATAGATGCTCTATGATTTTAATTTTCTAGTCCTTGGGATCAGAACTCTTTGTGCTTCAGCAGCTTCAGAGGCTTTGAGGGAGACCCTGCAGTTGAGAATCAGTAGTAGGGAAATTTACCCTATATACATTAAGACAGCTTCCGAAACAGTAATACATAAGTTTCATCTTATGGGAGCATTCAGAATAGTGTTCATGTCCACAGAACCAGCTTCCTGAACTTGCAACCTGAATCATTTCATTGGGCTCATGGTCACATACCCCCATACTTGGTTTGTTGCTTTATCATTGCAATCCTAAAATTGTTAATTTTGATCATTTTATTGAGATTGCCTAAACTAGGAATCCTGGTTTTGTCTTTCTCAGTGCATTGAAATGTCCAATACCTTGCTTTAAATTTTTTTTCTAACACTCTCAAGCCATAGCTTTAAGGATATGTTGTATTTTATAAATTTAATTATATCAAAACCATTTCTTTAGTTGTTTCTTTTTTTATCACACACATGCTATAGACAAACCATCCAGTGTTTAAAGAAATTAAGTGAATTGACAAGGTTTTTTTTCACTCATTAGGAATGAATATGGGCCAGCCCATATCTTCTGAATTCAATGTTTGCTATATAAAAGCACCCTTGTTTTTCTCTGGAAAATTCTGTGCCTCAGATTCCCAGGGTTCAAGTTGAATGGCCCAACTTTATTAACATCTCTGGTTCTTGTAGTTTCCTCTTAGTCTCTGGGAGTGTGCCTCAGCTTGATGACCATTTTGCTGACTCATATTTAGTGAGTATTCCCTTTATGTTCTCCTCAGGTCATTTACTCATAATTGCTCAGTCCGCTCCTAACTGATAATTGCAGCACTTTTTTTTCTCCTTAAACTAAATTATCCTGAGCTTGCATTTTTTTCTATTAGAAAAGTCATCCCAGGTTAAATTTGAGTGAATTCTAATGCAATCTCTTTTTTTTTAGTCTCTCGATTATGATTCTGATCTGCAGCTAATCTTCAAATCATTAAGGATGCTTCAGTAATTGGAAAGAAATCTCCATGTTTTTTTCATTAAGTGTTCTTACATCTTGCCAAGGGATGTTAAACTAACTTAAGTTGCTGAGACTCGCCTTATTTGACCAGAAGAAATTTAAAGCAATCCTATGAAAATGTGGCTTCATTTGCAATTACATTAGACGGGGGAAGGAAATGGAGAGTATAATGTAACAGGGTCATAATGGCCATCTTCATATGGAAAGCTGGTAGAGGCATGAAGCTTCAACACTGACTTTCCTCCACACGCTGTACAGAGTTTTAACCCCATAAACCATCTTGTTCAAGTGAAACTGTGCAGTATCTGTCTTTAAGTGAAAATGGTGATTTGGGCTCTGTTTGCTTGACAATTCTGTCTTAGATATACTCATTCCATACTATCTGGTATAGTCTACTAAAGTGACTTCTTCACTTCTGGAAAGGAAATAAAAGGGCTTGGTTATGATGATTGAATTTCCCTTAATCTATGTAACATTTCTGAGGGCCAGCCTCATTTTCTAAAAAGGTATATACCTCTAGCCTAAAAAGTCACTTAGCCAGTCGTTTCTGTATTTATCACCTTCCTTCCTCCTTATCTTTTTGTTTAATTAATAATGCTAAGTCTAGCTGTATCTCTGCACTATATACTGAACACATGCTACATGAACATACTGCACTTACAAACTATATCTCAGTTCAATACATATTCTCAGCTCTCAGCATAACTGGTCCCTCTGATTCCTCTATAACATATTCACCAATAACAGTGAGATTTGCCTTGTAAGTAATATAAAACAGATTATTCAATCATTTGATTACCTCTCCATCATAGTTGTACATTCTTTTATTCTATTTTTGAAATAGTACTTAATACAGACATACATGTTTTCATTTATAGAGTTTCCCTATGCTTCCTCCCATTTTACCATGATATAAACAAAAAAGAACCCTTTGTCTAGTTCACCATTTATTTCCCTACACTTTTGAGAAGAATGGCATCTAGGGCTGGCAGGATAGTTCAGTGGTAGGCACGTGCCTCCAAACCTGACAACCTGAGTTCAATCTCAGGGACCCACACATGGTGGAAGGAGAGAACTGAATCCTATAAGTTGTCCTCCAACCTCCACATGTTTGTTGATTCAATAACTGAGTCTGTGAGACAAGACTGACATCCACTCTGCCTTTATTTCTGATCCTTCTCCCAGTAGCCCATTTTTAATACTAACCCTTAGTAAATTGTCGACCCTTAGTAAATCGTTGACTTCTTTAGATGGGTTGGAATTGAATCTCTTCTTGTCTGCTTTATTTAGTGGTAGCAAGAACTCTGCTTCTTAACTTAGACCTGCTTTTTGTCTTCTCCCACTTTCTCATATCTCATCATGAGTATGACTCCAGGAGAAATTATTCCTCCCAGTAGAGTTCAGAACAGGGTGAATCACAAACTTTCTGTCTGTTCTGCTAAGCCAAGGTCACTTCTCCATCTTGAGTGGGATGCCATTCCACTTTGCCCTGCCATAGACCCTCCATGAACCAAGCAGTGTTAGCAAAACATTACATGCACTTTAAGTCTTGCATGGTTCAGGGGATCCCAGAAAGAACATTCTTGGTGTGATTAAACCAGATGAGTGCCTTCTTTGAACATAAACTCTAATAAATATTTTCTCCAAGCTGAGCCTTTCCAGGCTTCAGTGTGTAAAGATAAACATGTGTTTCATCAGAAATGGCAGGTATATTTGTGCTTATGGGGTCTGCCTATGAATCTGTGGTAAGAATACTATTGCTTAACTCCCATAGAAAAATGGAGCTGAACTTGAATTATTATCCAGTGTTCTCTCATCTTAAAACATAGCTATTCACTTAAAAGTTAAGAAGGATTGCAAGGAACAGCTGGCAGAGGAGTCCTAATGACAGAGATGGGATGTTGAGCACAACGGCTGGCATTTTCAGTATTTTGAAATGCTTGGTTGCAGCTGTCACTTCCATAAGAATTTCATGAAGACTGATAATGTAGGAAAAGGCCATCTTTCAAGTAACTGAACACAGTAAGTGTTAGCACATAAACAGGAAAAGGGAAGAAAATATTTTCCTTGTGCGTCCATTTCTGTTTCTAATTTGTTTTTATTTTTATATATGTATGCATATATATGTATTGTAGTAAAAGGAAGAGTGGACTGTGTCTGTATGTATATTTTTGTGTGTGTGCCATATATATGAAGATGCCCAGGGAGATGAGAAGAGGGCATCAGGTGCCCTGGAGTTGTACTTTGCAGACAGCAGGAGCATGTGTGCTGGGGATGAAGCTCAGTTCTCTGGAAGAGCAGCAGGTGCTCTTTAACAATTGATTCATATTTCTTGCCATTTTTCTCATTTTTTAAAATACATATTTCCTTAATTTGAGTGAAGTTATGCTACTTGGGGTGACAGTGTTCCTCCAACTGTAAAAAGCAAACTAACAAATACCTTGGTGTTGGGCATAGGGCATCTCCCAAAAGCGGAGTCCTAAAGACTCTGAAAATAATACAGGAGGTTGCTGTTGACCTGGATTGGTTCCTGGAATTTGAAGGTAGGAGTGTATTACTAAAGACATGGCACACTTCTGATGCAGGACTTTGAGAAACAGAGTTGGAAATGACCTAGAAGCCTCCTTTCTAAAGATTAGCTCTCATGGTACTGGAGGGATTATGCAAGCTGCCAAGGAGAAAAAACAATCAACACTCCTATTAAGTTTTAAATGATTGAGAACAGTGATAAGCCTGGCAAGATATCCCCAAGCATGTAATGTCCTGGGGCCAGTCAACGACTGTCCAATTGTACATAAGGCATACTTAATAGTAGGTAACTTATGCCTGGAACTCTAAAACTAGTCCACTATTCATGACTGGTAAGATCATAGGAACTAGAAATAATCCATTATTATCAGTTTCCTAAATATACATAATTTCTAATTACATTATTAATATTTATTCTTATACCCACAGATAAGTGTAGCTCTCACCCTCATTAAAAATGCTTTTTTGTGCATCAGACAGAGGGCTACAACTGATTAAAATGCAGAAAGAAGCCATGGGGTTTCCAACCCAAGTTAGTGTATCTGCAACACCTACACCTAAGGCTTGAGAAACATAATTTTTACTTTAAAACCATTTTTGAGAAAGTCAAACATGAATATTGTATTTACATAATTGTCATCTCCTCTTTCTGACTTCTCCCTCAACCCTTTCAAAGTCATGGTTCTGTCTCCTTTACTTATTTAATGAATATGTGTGTGTGTGTGTGTGTGTGTGTGTGTGAGATAGAGAGAGAGAGAGAGAGAGAGAGAGAGAGAGAGAGAGAGAGAGAGAGAGAGATTTCTGTAACTCTTTATCTAGAGCTAGGGACTTGTGACAATTTCTTCATCCACACTGGCATGCCAACTGATGTCACTGTGCAGATCAAGCTTAAGTGATCATGTTAAAATTTCATGGATGTGACTTCCCTGTCATATATAGGAAACATAATCTGAAAGCAGAGATCTTGGCTCGCTGACTTGTACAGTTCCTCCACAACTCTTTTAGCAGTGGGAACAATAAAAAACATACACTACAAAACAAAAAATAACTTACACATTTCTATTCCATAACATCAAGCTAATCAAGCATCATAAATTAGCTATATCTATATAGGTGTGCAACTCTATGTGTTGCCTTATCTCTGGAAAAGGCAAGTTGTGAGTTGACTAGAAGTAAAGGAACACTTGAGGAAATTGTAGCAAAGTTTTTGGTGGGAAATCATACATAGATAAAAGAAGACATGATGTTTGATACCTAAAGCTATCTTCACTGAAGGAGGCAAGCTTTTTTTTTCTGTATAGTGTGTTATTTTTATGAGACATGGTCTTGCATTGTGAGATGATTATCTAAGACTAAACTTGCTATTCTCCTCTTCAACCCTGTGAGTTCTGGGATTACTGGCATTTATGATGATATTTTGGTAAAGTAAAAACAAAAAATTCTTAGAACAAAACATACGGGTAAATTATTGTGACCTGAAATTTAGAAATTGATTCTTCTGAAAGAAACCCAAATGAGAAAAAATAAAATGAAAAAATAATTGTACTTTGTTAAACATAAAGATTCTAATTCTTTACAGAAAAAGAATGTATAAAGAAAACCTGTAAAATCGTGCAAAGCATTCACAGATTGTATATTAGATGAGAGTCTAACATAAAAAATACACAAAGAATACCCACAGTGTAAAAACATTCACAGCAAAAGACAGTCCAGCCAATCCTTATAAACCCACGAGTAAGGGAGAAGAAAGGAAGGGTTGGTCGTGTTAGTCCACACAGTGGGCTAGAGACTATGGCTTACAAACTCCATTTTACTCAGCCTCTTTCAGCTGGTGAGACCATTTGCAGCGGTTTCCTAGAAAAGGTGTGACCGCCCTGGAGGGCCAGTGTCAGCTGGAATTCTGTGGGAATTAGCAGCAGCCGGTGGTGACACTGGATTATTTTACAAGGAACTGCCTTTGAGCTGTGGTTTCCGGAATGTGAGAAAAGAGTTGAGGACCCTGAGATTCCTCACTGTTGAGCACTGTGGACTATGAGAATGTGTCTCTGCCACCCCGTCAGTCATTGAGGGTGGAGAGGAGATGACTCCTGAACACTTCAGGGTAGTTTCATTGGTATCTGCCCTGCTCTTCATTGCCCTGCCACAACTTAAGTGTCACAGTTTGACCGTGAAATGTCTCTCCGATGCTCATCTTTGAACGTTGGGTCCTGACCTGGTGGTGTCATTTTGGAAGGCTGGAGAACCTTTAACGGGTGGACTCTCACTGTAAGAAGTGTGTCCCTGGGAACATGTTGCCAGCTTGTTAGCCAGGCCCCACTTCCTAATCATGTTCTGCTTCCTAAGTGTCAGTCATCCTCCTGGTTCTTTCACCACATCTTCTGTGTGCTGCCATGTCTGTCCCATCATGGAGAACTAACTGTATCTTTCAGGTGCTGTAAGCCAGATTAAACCTCTTTTCCTTCAAATTGCTTTTTTTTTTTTAAAGGTTATTTTACAACATCAACAAGAAAGTAACTAAGACAAAATGGATTAGTCTGTCAGTTGATGCACCAAGGTAATTGTTTCCCATGCTGCTTAAGCCTTGCCCAGGAATGCCTGAGAGGAGCAGGAAGGACCGGCTGTTCTATGATCCTCCAAAGGATTAGTGCCACACAACTTTATCAGTGTCCTTCCCTCCTTCCTTCCTTCCTTCCTTCCCTCCCTCCTTCCTTCCTTCCTTCCTTCCTTCCTTCCTTCCCTCCCTCCTTCCTTCCTTCCTTCCTTCCTTCCTTCCTTCCTTCCTTCCTTCCTTCCCTCCCTCCCTCCCTCCCTCCCTCCCTCCCTCCCTCCCTTCGTCCTTCCTTCCTTCTTTCCTTATTTATTTTCCCGTCCTCAGAGGAGTTGCTTCTTGAGAATTTGCATATCATGAAATTCCTGTGCTTTAGGGAAAGAAAAGAGTTGGGACACTTCCTATGTCAATAGAGGAAAGAAATGTGTGCTGTTTACACCTTACTGACTGAGATTTTAATTCTGTCTTCTCTTCTACTGTGCGGGTTGCCTTTTCTTGCTGTGACAAGATCTCTAGGAAGCCACATCATGGAAGATTCATTTGGTTCACAGTCATAGGGAATCACAATATTGTAAACTCCAAAGCAGAGAAGGAACAGGAGGTGGGACTAGGCTATAAAGCCTTGACCACCCTCCACTGGTTCACTTCCTTCAGCAAAGCCCCACCTCCGCACAGTGTCAGCAGCTGGGGAACAAGTGATTAAGCACGTGAGCCTGTTGGGGGCATTTTACATTCAAACCACACCTGCTTTGTGTTTCTATTTCCTAATTTAAATAGAACAGTGTCACTTTTACTTTCTAACACACATAGCCACCGTGAGGAGCAATGTGATAATATTTGTGAAAAATGCTTTGGAAACCATAGATATTATTTTTCATAACCATAGACCTAGTCAGCTTCCTTTTTGTTCATGCTATGGAGATCAATAAACACTGGGGACATTACTTTACTCTCTTGCATAACAAACCTTTTCCTGGAGAGACCCAGCACACATGTCTATTCACCCGAGATAGGGAACCCATGACAGACCAAATTACGGATACCACCAAGTCCAACTAGATGAACTATTGTGTTTTATTGGGGTTACTTATAGGAATATGGGTGAGGGGTTACTTACAAAAGCATAGATGACTCAAAAACCAACTGCATCAGCAAAGCCCACCCAATGTGGGTGACAACTCACAAACTCGGGGACCTGGAGCATACTGCACAGCCTGTAGGCAGCTCAATAGGCTGGAGAGTGTCCTTTCCTGGTGCCTCAGTTGGTCAAAGCCTCTTCTAGGCAGCTGAGATGGTGTCTGCTTCTTCCAGCCAACTGGTCAGGTCTCAGTCTTCTTTCAAGCTTGGCTCTGCTTTTCTGGGAGGGACTCACAGCTTTTATTCTTACTCAGTAGGGAAGAGCCTAGTGAATCTGGACAGTTTCAGGGACTTTCTGAAGGTATTTTGAATTGTTTACCTTCTCCTTCTAGGAGTTTCCCTGAAGGACTTAATGCTTTAATATTAGAGGAAACTGTTACACACCAACTTCCTTGAGAGATTTCTGCATATAGGTAAATTTGTGTATATATGCATGTGTATGTCAATGTGATTTATTGAATCTTTGTATATATATGTGTTTATATGTGTGCATATGTGTATATGAGACTGTGCATCTATGAGTGTATATATGTGAACATGTATGTGCATATGTGCTTGTATTTGTGTATGAGTGTGTTTGTGTGTATGCATGCATATATATATACATGCGTGTATAAGATTGTGTGTGTGTATATATATATGAGTGTGCATATGTGAATATTTTGTGTATATGTGAATGTATGTATATGTGGTTATATTTTGTGTGTATGCATGTGATTGTGTGCTTACACGAGTGTGTACATAACTATACGAGCATGTATGTATATAGGTCTGTGTGTATATTTTTGTGTGTATGTGTTTGCGTGCTTATGTGCATATGTTTGTGTGTATGTCTATAACTATCTCTGGGTGTGTGTGTACACACAGAAAAAAATAATCTAGTGCCCTAAGATCATCACAGGGCTGGCAGCAGTAAATGACAGGCTGTCCTCTATTCACACTTTAAAAATCTTCACAACAAGTTTTTCCGTCTGACCACAGGACTAGTAATGTTTTGTGAATCCCACTGCTCCCAGTATTAACTTCCTACGTCCCATTTGTGCTTTAAGCTTGCCTGTGTGACTCCTCCATTCTGAAGGGTACAGCGGGGAGGATTTCATTGGTGGTGACTTCCTGGGCAAGCCTTCTAGTGGTTTCTTTCTCACACCACACTGAGTTAATTTTGTCGTTAGCATTTCAGGGAACACCCAGAGGCATTTTAAGTAAAATACAAATTAGAAAACTCAGCTGTTTTAGTTACTCTTTTCTCCAAAATTTGAAAAGAAATCACTATCAAATTACCCAAGTCACATTTTCCCATTTGAAACTCCCAGAGTTACTGTCATGAGTCTCTGAGACTCCATTTCTTGCCCTTAGCCAGAAATGATGCCTTCTTTGCAGCAACAATGCGGAAAACCTGAAGTACTGTGTATTTAGGGAAGAACGATTTCTTACAAACACCGGGGAGGATTTCACTTAGCACTTGGCACACGCTTCTGCCATGCTGCCTCCTGTAATTCTCAATGTGCAAATTTACATTGCACCTGCATGGTTTCATTTATAGGAAGCATTCGGTAAGATTCAGCCAGCTAAACTGATGGAGGATTATTCAACTAAAATGAACAGGGGATGAATTACAGGCATACACTTTGTTTTTGTACTTAAAATGTTTCACCTGTATTTATTCATATAGTGCTCATGCACATGTGTGTATGTGTTTGTATGCACACATGCACACCATGTTATATGTGTGGAGGTGTAAGGACAAGCAGGAGGACATGGTTCTTTCCATCAACACTGTGGCTTTCAGGGATTGAATTCATGTCTTCAGATTTGGGGACAATCATTTGTACCATCTGAGCCATCTTACGGTACCATATCTGTTAATTTTTAAAGACAATCACTTTATTGATTCTTAAATATAGTATGCTAAGCACATTAAATATGTTATTTAACGCCATCCTCCACTGTATTATTCCAGGAGGTAATCATTACAATAGCTAATTTACCAGGAAAGGAACATATTGAACTATGTTAAGAAGTAGTTAGGTTTTCACACAGAGAATGAATCCCATTAACAATTAATTTAGTCTTAATTAATTAATGGAACACATTAGTACATATGCTTTATTTCACCTGGAAAATCTTCCTAGCATGAAAATAAAAAGCAAATTTTATGACTTTACAGTATGCTAAGTATTAAGATAAAATTTAATTAATTATTAAACTTGCTTAATTCTAATAGTTGACACATGCAGCAACTTATTCTTGATAGCTCTTTAGTAGATATAAAAACTGAAGTAAGTATGTTGAAGGAGCAAATCTAAGATTAGAGAACCCACAGCCAAGTAGTCTCTGCAGTTGAAACAGAGTGCTGAGCCCTGTAGTTCCATATTTCAAACTTACACAATAAGTTGTAAAGGAATTCACAACACTGGCAAAATGTCACCTTTCATCAGCCAATATTACTGAATTCTCTTTTGTCTCTGCATGAAGAAGAAGCTGTGATGTTGTCACATCATCCTGTGGGCTATAGGACTTGTGTGGTCATGGGAAAGGAAATGTCTTCTAGAGGAAGCCAGTCTCTAAGTATCATGGTAACCTATATATTTTCTCACTTAACGTTGCAACAAAAATGTTTTATCAAGTTACTATAATCAAAAGAAATATACCTTTAATTGTTACTTAATTTTTATCAAATGGATAGATATTAATTTAGCAATTAAGTTTTCTACTACTTACTAGTCACCCTGTTTAACCATGTGGTAAAGACTGGTTAACCTGGAATTACACAATCCCACACTATACATGCCACTGTCATATGTCTTACTAATTACAAAGGTTGCTAAAAGTAAACTGTGGTCTTTGGACATTTCAAGTACTGTGATGCTTATTATAAACCTATTTCCCAAATGTTCTGTACAAGCTTTTCTCATTGATGACAGACTCACCAGGCTTCTAAGTCAGGTAAGGAACTAAAATGTGAAAAATATCTGCTAATTATATTTCTACCACATTTTGAAAATGCATGCTTGTTCAATGAACTACAAGATGAGACAATTTGGTTGCAAATATTTTCAATCGTTGAAATTACTTTTTTCCCAGTGGACGTTTAAAAGACATTTTAAGTCATTTTTCAATTGTATTGTACAGATGTAGTGAAACTAGTATGATAACTTGTCATAATTATGTAACAGTATCAGGTCAGAAGCAAACTGCATTCAACGTTCAAATCAGAGTAGTAACATTAACCTCAAACATTTCAAAATATTTTGTTTGATACATAATGATTGCATTAATATAGTATAGTAATACATGCATATGGATATATGATATGTGTATATACACAGACTTACATATGTGTGGATATTTTTGCCTGTTTTAGACAGGCTATCAGTTTCCAGCCTAGGCTGGTCTGGAGTTCTCTATGTAGTCCTAGTTGGAACTCATGATTCTTCTACTGAAGGCCCCTGAGTGTTAATTAACACTCAGTCATTAACAGTAATTAATGTTTCTCTTTCTTTATAATTACTTTGTGCTTAGCTCCACACTGTGTAACTGTGAGCTATTATTGCCTCTCAACTCTATAGAATATGAGAACTTGTTATTTCTAGCTGTGTCTTGGTACATTTAATCTCATCTCCTTCAATCTCGCCTCTTCTTTCTCTTCTCAGACTCTAGCAATTTCTGTTATATAGTCTAATCAACACTGAAATATCTATAAATGAAAAGAATAGATGCTAGTGATATTTCTGTCTTATTTTACTTAACATAATGACCTGCACTTCATTCCATTTTGCTGCAAATGAAAGCTGTGGTCTGGATCATAACTGTCCTCCAAAGAACTATGTACCAGTGCTTTCCCTGTAAATGAAAGCTGTGGTCTGGATCAAATCTGTCTTCTAAATGTCTATGTACTAAAGCTTCTCCAGCAATGCTACTGGGGACCTTTAAGAGATAGGATGTATTGGGGAATCTCCGGGTAGGTAAAGTTGTGTCTTTACAGGATCAGTTGAGACTTCGCCCCCTCTTTCTGTCTTTTGCTTTTTGGTCATGGGGTAAGTAAACTTTCCCCTGTCCATTTTGACATGATTATTAGTATAGCCCTTGTTCAATTCATGCTTATCTGTAATTGGCCTGGATGCTTCTTTCCTGATGACTAGCTTTCACAGTACCAGGAATCACCATGGAAGCTTCCAAAGGAAGCAAGCAAGCAACAGTCCTACCCAGTTATAACACCTATGAAGTACGACAATGCAGTGACCAAAATGGAACAATATCCCTCAGACTCCAGTATTGGCATGCGTATCTTAACATTCACCAACAGCTCTTTGAACTTGAAACCTGCTCTGTAAGAGAGAAAATCGTCCTGGTGTGGGAAACTTGCCCAGTTAACTAGAATCATGGGTCTTGGAGGAACACCTCCTGCCATTACTAAGCCAGCATGATACCTAGCAACAATCCACACATTTGTCCTTATCTTCACTGCTAAACATACTTCTCACCACTTATGAAGGAAACTTGTCATTGATACAAGAAACACACCTCAGACATTACCTCAGAGTAAATTATTAGAAAAGGTTTTCCAATCAAATGGACCCAAGAAGCAAGGTGATGTAGCTATCCTAATATCTAACAAGTAGACTTTCAACCAAAATTAATTAAGAGATGAAGAAGGGCATTTGACATCCATCAGAGGAAAAATCCACCAAGATAATGTTTCAATTCCAAACATCTATATCCTAAATTTAAGGCCACACATCTTTAAAAGAAACATTATTAAAACTTAAATCACACATAGAACTCCACACATTAATAGTGGGATACTCAAGCACTTTACTCTCACCAATGGACAGGTCATCCAGACAGAAAATTAAAGAGAAATAACAGAAGTAACAGATATTATAACTCAAATGAATCTAACATATATCTACAGATTATTTCACCTGAGACAAAAAAAATTTTCCCTCCTTTCAGTATCGCATGGATTAACTATTGCCAAGGTCTTTGTGGATATAGTTAACTCCCTGGGGGTGGAGATTTTGCTCTTGTATCTTTTGTAGGGCTTCTGAAGTTCTGGGTTTGTGGATAGATAATGTTTAAAATTGACTTTGTTATGACATATTTTGTTTTCTCTATTATGGTGATTGGCAGTTTTGTCTGAAAGACATCAGTCCAGGTCCTTCTGGATTTTAGAGTCTCTGTTGAGAAGTCGGTGTGATTCTAATAGGTATGCCTTTGGACTTTTTCCCTTGTAGCTTTTAATATTTTTTCTTTGTTCTATATGTTTAGTGTTTTGATTATTATGTGGAAAGGGAAGTTTCTTTTCTGATCCAATATATTTGGTGTTCTGTAAGCTTCTTGTACCCTTACAGGCATGTCCTTCTTTAGTTTGGGAAATTTTCTTCTATGATTTTGTTAAACATATTCCCTGAGTTTTTGAACTGGGTTTCTTCTCCTTTTTCTATACCTGTTATTCTCATGTTTAGTCTTTTCACAGTGTCCCGGGTTTCCTAAATGTTTTGTTTAGCAATGTTTTAGCTTTATCACTTTGACTGATGAATCTGTTTTCTCTGTCATGCCTTCAGTGCCTGAGATTCTCTTCCATCACTTACATTCTGTTGGTGATGCTTGCATTTATAGTTCTTGTTCACTTACCCATATTTTCCACTTCCAAAATTCCCTCCATTTGTGTTTTCTTTATTGCTTCTGTTTCTATTTTCAGGTCTTGAACAGTTTTCTTCATCTGTTTGTTTGCTTTTTCTCCGCTTTCTTTTAGAAATTTGTCCAATTTTTTGTTTGTCTTTTCCTTAAATTCTTTAAGACATTTTTCTCATATTATTTTTAAGAAACTTATCATCTTCATTAAGTCATTTTTTTAAGGTCATTTCTTGTGCTTCAGATGTGTTGAATTATTCAGGTCTTGCTAGGATAGCTGGACTCCAGTGATGCCATATTGCCTTTTTTGTCATTGATTGTGTTCTTACACTGGCGTTTAGGCCTCTGGATTTGAGATGACTATAGGTCTAGGTTTTGATTCCTGCATTAATCTTTGTTGGATGGCTCCTTTTTTTCTTGGTTTCTAATTTCTGACCTCTGGTAAAGCCAAAGCCTTCTAAAGTTGTAGACCAGCATATGGAGCCCAGGGGGGCGGGGTGCAGTCTGTGGCTCCTAGATCTGGTCTGGCCTCTGGGAGCCATAGAACCAGCCTGGACAGCCTCTGGGGCTGGGGGTCCCTATATGCAGCCTGTGCTCTAGTAAAGCTGAAGTTTACTCCTGAAGTTGTAGGCCTGGATATTGAGCCCAAAGGGAGAGCGTGCAGTCTGAAGTTCCTAGAGACTAGTTTCTGGTAAAGCCAATTATTTCTTTTACCAAAGTAGTATGCTGGGATTTAGAGCTCAAGGGTGAGGGTACAGTTTGAGGCTGTTGAACAGGCTTAAAGGGAGTTAGGAAGCTGTGGGAGGTGTATTCCTTGGGGTCCCTAGGACGTCTCTGGCCTTCAGTACAGCTGCTGGGGATGTAGGCCCTTGTGTGGAGTCCAGTGAAGTAGGTGCGGTCTGGGATAGCTGAGTGGGCTTTGAAGAGTGTTAGTAGGTAGTGGGTGGTATCTGACCTGGCCTCTGGTAAAGCAGAAGTCTTTTTTGGAAGTTGTAGACCAGAATTTGGAGTCTGTGGGGGAGGGTTATACTTGTAGTGTGGGGTTGTTTCACAAGCTTGAAGAGGTTTTGTGGGTGGTGTCTTCCCTGGGGTTACCTAGGACCACTCTGGAGTCCAGTAATGCTGCCTGTACTGTGGGCCCTAGAGTGAAGCCCGGGGGCAGGGGTGCAGCCTGAGGTTGTTGGACAGGCTTAAAGGGGTTTAGTGGTTGGTTGGCTGTGTCTTCCCTGGGACCTCTCTGGTTCTGGTAAAACTGCCAGGGCTGTGGGCATAGTTGCTTTTAAAGTTCTTCTGCGTGCTGGACATGTATCATTTTTCAGATGATAGTTACAATCTTTTTCTCCAGTTCTGCAGGTGTGATCTCATGTACTATAAGTGCAGATGAAAAGTGTGCGAGGCCCTTTTTTTTCCCTGCTGAATTCGGCTCCCAGTTCCAAGCACATGCATGCATACTATTACTGTGATTTATCCCCAAACAAATAAACTTTTGTTATACTCTAATCTGAACTATTGAGGAACTCTTTGATACTACTACAGAGCTCTTAACTTTGTTGGGTCAGTTTATTCCTTTTCTATAGTTGTTGTGACTGGCATTTCTTTGTTAACTCCTCTCTCAGTGTTGATGTATAAAAGTTCTGCCGATATTCGCACGCTACTTTTGTAACCTATAACTTCATTGAGTTCATGTACCCATTCTATTAGTCTTTTAGTAAAAGTATACTCATAGTTTGAAAACAGATGTAATTGTGCTTCCTCCCATTTTACTTGTGTGTCTTTTCTCTCTTGCCTAAAGATTTAGATACTCTGTTGAATAAGAACGTTGAGAATGGTATTCTCATCGTGGTACAGATCTTCCCCTTCAGATGAAGTTGGCTGTAGGCTTGTTCACATAACCTTAATTATTTAGAAATTTGGCTTATTCTACCTAATTTGTTCAGAGTTTCGTTATAAAGCCATATGTTTTATTTTACTAGATGCTTTTCCTGCATCAATTATGAAAACGTGATTTCTTTTTACCCATTTTGTTCATGTGATGTTGCATGTATTTAAACATTTCTTTTCCTTTGTTTTCAGTAAAAGAAGTAGAACACAGGATCTCACACATGCTGAACAAAAGGGCTACCACTTAGCTCTAACCCAGGCTCTTATTCGTTGATTGCTTTGTGTTGTTGGAGAGTTTTTGTATTGTTGGAATAAATTCCACTTACTCCTGATGGATGATTTTTAGTGTATAATTCTAACTTTATGGAATGAGTTCAAAAGAGTTATTTCATTTTTTTAATTTTTTGGTATTTCATAGCTTTTTTATTTCTACTTTTGAGAACTTTCTGTTTATAATTCAAAACTCATGTCTTGATTGGGTTGTTTTTTGCTGCTTTGTTTGAGTTTTATAACATAATATTTTTGTTAATCTTTTGAGTATTTCATGTATATTTTGATCACATCACTCCACAATATTGATTTTTGAAAAATGATCTGTGGTTTCCAATTTGGGCTGACCATATAGTCATGGGTATAATCATCCACTGGGGCATGGTCTACCTGGAGCCTCCCTCTTAAAGGAGACTGACTCTCTATACCTCAGAAACCATCAGCTGTCAACAGCATGTCTGGCATGGAGAGGGCCCTTGGGCCATATCCACCACCAACATCCCAAAGGGCAAAGTTGAAGCTATAGAAGCTAAGGGTCATTATTATTTTAAAAAACAGGCTTTGAAAAGGATCTAGTTTCAGTTTTTAAATATAATTCAGGTCGAATTCGGTGGCCAAGCCATACATTTCTGAAGTTGGTGTCTATATTACTGACTCACTCTTGTTGCTTATTTAGGCTTTCTGTGGCTTCACAGTTCAGTTTTAGTAGGTTATACCTGGCCAGAAGCTTGTCTTCTTCTTTTAGGTTTTCCAATTTCTGCACATATAGTTGCTCATTAGTTTTTAATGATATTTTCTTATTTCCAAGGTATCAATTGCTTTATCTACTTTTTCCTTCTCCATTGTTATTTACTTGTGTTTTCTCTCTTTTCATTCTCTCTGGGGATGTGTATGGCTGGAAAATTTTAGCTTTTGGTGTGTGTGATATGCATAGTGATGGAGTGGAGTGGTCCTTACATGGTCAGCTCACCTATGGGGATGTTTTTATCTAACCGGGATGAATCTGAGTAGGCGTCAGTCATCTCTGGCACTGACAGCCCCAGCAATGGCCTCACATGTAACTTGATTCAGGGGGAGGTAGTTGTTGGGAACCACTTTACCTACTCACAGATATGGGATATAATCTGTCAGTAGTGTTGGAGAACCTCAGCATCCTGGTCGAAATCCAGGTCCATTTAACTGCCTAGGATGGGAAAATTACAAACAAGGTATCCTTGCTCCTCTCTCATTTTCAGATATGGTAACAGTGTGGTTACCTACTGGAGTGGATTGTAGTGATGCAGGACAGTGATACTATATTTTTTTTCTCAGTGCCAGACTTGATTGTGCAGAAAAAGCCATATCTGGATGACTGTAGAGGAAGGAAGTGGCATCAGACAACTATACCATGCTCACTCTTGTCAGTGTTGGTTAAGGCCCACTGCAAGATGCTTATGCTTGCAATGCCAACTGTGGAATCACCTCTATTCTGTGCAATTGGCTATGGCACTTTATGTCCACAGGTAGATATATCTTCACATCTCAGTTTCTGTGTATTCTTAGGCCTTTCCATGATAAAATACATGTGGTAGTCTGAAGGAAAACAGCCCCATGGGAGGTGTGGCCTTGTTGGAGTAGGTGGTGCATTGTTAGAGGAAGTCTGTCATGGGGGAGGGTGTTTAGGTTTCAGAAAGTCAAGCCAGTACTTGATATACAGTACCCAGCGCTTGATACACAGAGAACAGTGACTACATTTATTATTTTTTAATTATTTTTCTACAATACTGGGCAAATGACAAAATGCATTTTGCTTCAAGTGTTTAGGTTTCAGAAAGTCAAGCCAGGCATACTGTGTCTCATTCTCTTTAGTGTGCAATCCAGATGTAGAACCCTCAGCTACCTCACAGCATCTTGTCTACCTGCATGCCACCATGTTTCCCACCATAATAACGGATAAAACCTCTTAACTATAAGTCAGCCCCAATTAAATATTTACCTTTATGTCTCTTCACAGCAATAGAGCCCCAATTAAGACAACATTTAAAGTACAGAGATTTGCATGTCAGGGTAGCATTTCACTCTGCTGTATCAATGTGGGTTCATTGGTTTTCAGTCCCCTAAACAAATGTGATGGGATGCTCATAGATTGGGGTGTAGAGAGTTTTAAGGCTTCTGGAGCAGTATAAATTTGTGCTCCCTTCTCAAGATGAGATTAAGTTTTTCTCTGTCTAGACTATTCAGGCTTATTGGTCATGACAGTGTGTATTAAAGAAAGCTTTTTTAAGACTCATTATTCTCTCTTAACTGTGATACAAGCTTGTGGAGCCCATGAAAGTTTCCATGGACATGGGTTGGTTGAGTTTGCTGGGACTCTCCTCACCACCTTCTTTGCTGGTGATGTGAAGTTCTGATCTATGTGGGAGGTGAGAAGACAAATACTGACACACCGTGCTCTTCTTACTGTTGTCATTAAAAGGTTCCAACTTTTCTTTCTGGATTTAAACATCTTCCTATGGTTACTTTCCTCAAAATACAGCTACCTAAACATTGCTCTGATTGTTTCTTTTGAAGGAGGAAGGAAGTGTTGGGCACTTCAATTCAGCCATCTTAGAATAGATGCATTGAAACTTTCTTAAACTCATCTCTATCCCTTACTGAGAAATTTAAGCTTTTATAACATTGGATACAAGTCACTTTGATAGATGCTATCTATTCCTGATGTAGAACCAAAGAAATGTGCTGCTAAAATATAAAATATTTCTTATTATTTTCAATAGAGGATAGGCAATTATCTAATCCTACAATGAACTCTTGAAGATAAGGTATGTGAAAATTTGCCCCCATCCCCTATAACTGGTGTTTTAGGGTTTTATTGCTATGAAGAGACACTATGACTATGGCAACTCTCACAAAGGAAAACATTTAATTGGGGCTGGTCTATCATCATGACAGGAAATATAGCAGTGTGCAGGCAGACATGGTGCTGGAGGGGCTGAGAGTTTTGCAGGCAGCAGAAATGAATACTGAGACACACTGGTGAAATGAGCTCAAAGGCTGCCTCCACAGTGACACACTTCCTTCAATAAGGCCACACCTACTCCAACAAGGCCACACCTCCTGTAATGCCACTCCCTATGGACTAAGTATTCAAGCTTATAAGTCTAGGGGGCCATACCTACTCAAACCATCACAACTGGTAACAAGCTTTGTTCTTTTATTTAGATCAGATAAGTGAGAATTATTAGAATTCATTCATTGGTAAAGTGAAATATCAACTGAAAAACAATCTATCAGGGATCAATTAACAGATAAATCAGATATAACACATATTTAATATTAAATAACACATATTCAATAACATCTTAGTAGGAAATTGCAGCCTCTGCCCACTTTACCCATTACAGATGAGGAAATGGAAGTTCCAGGAAAACATGACTCTTGGTGATGATTAGATACGGTGCCCAAGTTTATAGGTTTAAACGCTCTGTGACTATACCACCCCCATTTCTTACTCAAAATAAATGAAGAAAATGTCTTTTTTTGGGTAAAACAATGTCAAAATAAGATGCTGATTGATGATGATGATGATGGTGATGATGATGTCCATCTTGGCACATTAGCCAGGATTCTTAAAAAAAAAGCCCAAGAGACAGAATATGCATGCATGTGTACAGAGTGAGAGTTTAGTTTTCACAAAGAAGTTGTGTTTTCAAAAATTCTTTTAAAAAATTGCTTTTGTTTGAAAAATTCCATACATGTGTACAGTGTATTTTGACCAATTCCACTCCTGTTTCTTCCTTCCTTACTCCTCCCACACATGTGCCTCTTCTCCCTCCAAGCTTCATGTACTTATAGAAGCATTAGGTAGACTCTGTGCATTAGAGCGTTACTTTAAGGAATTAACTAACAATTACAGAGACTTGACAAGTTCTCTGCAGGGCAAGAAGCAGACAGGAGACCCAGGAAAGAGATTTGCAGTGTAATTCCTTGGGAGATCATTGTTCCATCACCTGAGGCCTTCCTCTGATTACAAATCTTGCTCTACTAACCTGTTTTACTCAGACTCCACTAATTACATGTTAATCTCATCCAAAATGAAGCAATCATAAGTGTTTGAAGAGTCTTTTGGGCTGAGTATCTGGGCACTGTAGTTAAACCAGTTTGACTCAGGAAGTTAGCCATTACATATGGTCAAAGGGAATCAAAGACTGTGGCTGGAGAGGTAAATCAGTGGGTAAAGGCTTTTGCAGAACAAATTTAGATCTCAATCCAAGTTTAGATCCAAGAATCTGTATTAAAATGCAGGACATAACTGCGTGCACCATCTGGAACTCCAGTACTATGGGAAGCAGAGACAGGAAGATTGCCGAGGCTCTCTGGCTGCCAACAAAACTCTGGGTTTATTGAGAGACTGCGTCTCAAAAAAAAAAATAAAGCAGAGAAAGCAGAGAATGACAGAGCAGGACATCCAGTGTCTTTATTTGTTCTGGGTTTTCTGTTCATACACACAGACATACATACTCCTACCATAAGTGAGTATACACACACACACACACACACACACACACACACACACACTATAATATTTAATTAAAAATAAGTAAAATTATCCAATTTTTGTTTGTTAGTTGAGTGTTTTTCTAGGATACATCCCATTCAGACAACATCTTCTATCCCCTTTTCCTCTCTATTTTTGTTGACATCCGTGCCATCACTCCCTACCTTCCTAGCTTTACTTGACCAAGATTAGAAGTGTACATTATGAAGCAGGAGGGGTGTGTTACTCGGTCTGAGAGTTTAAAAACCTGAAAACCAGCCTAAAAACCACAATCCCAGAGAACTTAGACAACATTGAGGACACTAAGAGAGACTTACATCGATGTAATCTACATGGGAAGTAGAAAAATACAAGATCTCGTGAGTAAATTGAGAGCATGGGGACCTTGAGGGAGTGTTGAAGGGAAAGGGGAGAGGCAGGGGAGCAGAGAAAAATGTAGAGCTCAATAAAAATCAATAAAAAAAAACCTGTGTCCCACAAAGATGCAGTATTCTTCCTCTTATCCCTTACCTGGGGCTTTCTTGCCTCTTTATTTGAAGTTCTGCAGAAACAATGAAATTAGAATGATCAATATGGCAGGAAATTTTCTGGTTCAGATACAATTATACCCTTTTAGTGGTTTATTTTTTATTTTAGTAAATATTCATTTTGCCGGCTCACGTAGCAGAACTAATGATTATAATTTTGTCTCAAACAGAGGAGGAGACAAATACCGTAATTATATAAAGTACAAATCAAATCACCTAATTAAATAGAGAAAGAAAATCTGCAATAACCACCTAGGTTTAGACCAGTTAACAATGTATAATAAAGTAGCCCATGATTTTAAGAGACACGGTTATATCTGATTTATCAAGAGGTAAATGCAATAAACAGGCACATTTTTACTTGAAAATAAATGGGCTTCAGCTATACTAAATTAACCTCAAATGACCCCTCCAGTGTCAGAATGCAGAGTTTGGTCTTTGTTTTTCTCTAGAGAATGGAAAGACATAAATTTCAGCTATTCATTCTAGGTCAAAAGAACATTAATATTTATTTGTGAGAATTTAAATGCTTCTATCTATCTCAAATTCCAGAAAACATTTATAATTACAGCCAGCTCATGGTATCCATCACATGAAAAAACTCAGTTTTCAATTCTTGGCTTATCATTTTTTCTAGCACAGTGATTCTAAACTCCTGGGGTCACATGTCTGCTATCTTGCATATCATATATTTACATTATGATTCATACGAGCAACAAAACTACAGTTAAGAGGTAGTAACAAAATAATTTTGTGGTTGGGGAGGTCACTACAACATGAACTATATGAAAGGATCGAAGCACTAGGAAAGTTGAGAACCACTGTCCAAATCAATTAGTTTACGACTCATTCTGAATTCTCTAGTTATTTCCATAAAGGCTAAGGTGGCCTGTCCCCTCAAACAGAAACCATACTTTTTATCCTTTTTCCTATTCTTATGCCATACTTCAAACATTAGTGTGTGTTATGGTGTCTTGTGTGGTCAAGATTGAAGACTCACTTGGGAGTTTTTCCAGAAGTCTCTTAGAGCTTACGATCTTATTTAAAACATTTTGTCAGACTGTATATATGTATGTTATTCTCTCTGTTTAGGACATTTTGTATATTGATACAACTTTTAGGATACATTTTCATATTGTATTATATGTTACTCCTACTTAGATAGATAATTATATATTGTTTACATTTTGAGGTCATTGTCCTCATTTGTTGCACATTT